>WBMZ01004434.1:232953-689665 GCA_013400975.1 Atrichornis clamosus | reverse complement strand
CCCGGCCCCAGGCACAGCCCCCGACCCCAGGCACAGCCGTCCCCCGGGCCCTTGGGCTGGAGCGGATGGGCGGCCCCACCTCAGCCAGGTGCGGGGGACAGGAGGGCCGGGAGGGGCGGGAAGGTGAGGATCGCATCCGCTGGTTTTTTTTTTGTTTCTTGTTTGTTTGTCTCTAAATCGCATCCCTGGAACAAAAGGGGAGTCTGGGCGGAACTATGGATCCGTCTGTCCGCGCATCCAGAGCGGAGCTCCGGTTGTCACCCGGCGGCTCCTGCGGGCTGCCTGGCCCTAGGTATGTCCACGGAGCACTTCCCTCGGGTTTGGTCACAGTCTTTTTCTTTTTTTCCTTTTCTTTTTCTTTTTTCCCCTTTCCTTTCCTTTCCTTTCCTTTCCTTGCCTTTCCTTTCCTTTCCTTGCCTTTCCTTTCCTTTCCTTGCCTTTCCTTTCCTTTCCTTGCCTTTCCTTTCCTTTCCTTGCCTTTCCTTTCCTTTCCTTGCCTTTCCTTTCCTTTCCTTGCCTTTCCTTTCCTTTCCTTGCCTTTCCTTTCCTTTCCTTGCCTTTCCTTTCCTTTCCTTGCCTTTCCTTTCCTTTCCTTGCCTTTCCTTTCCTTTCCTTGCCTTTCCTTTCCTTTCCTTGCCTTTCCTTTCCTTTCCTTGCCTTTCCTTTCCTTTCCTTGCCTTTCCTTTCCTTTCCTTGCCTTTCCTTTCCTTTCCTTGCCTTTCCTTTCCTTTCCTTGCCTTTCCTTTCCTTTCCTTGCCTTTCCTTTCCTTTCCTTGCCTTTCCTTTCCTTTCCTTGCCTTTCCTTTCCTTTCCTTGCCTTTCCTTTCCTTTCCTTGCCTTTCCTTTCCTTTCCTTGCCTTTCCTTTCCTTTCCTTGCCTTTCCTTTCCTTTCCTTGCCTTTCCTTTCCTTTCCTTGCCTTTCCTTTCCTTTCCTTTCTTTTTCTTTCTTTTTTTTGCTTAACTTTTTTCTCTTCTTTTCTTTCTTCCCTTCTTTTCTTTTCCCATATTCTCTTCATTTTCTTCCTTTTGCTTTTCTTATCTTTTTCTTGTTCTTAAATTTTCCCCGTTTCCTTTCTTTCCTTTTCCTTTACACCTGTGCTCACACAGAGACAAATCTAAACCCAACTGCAATCAAAGGGAGCTTTTTAAATGACTTTTTGGATCCGGCCTTGAGTTCTCTGCAGGGAGCAAGAATGGGAGCAGACAGGATTTACATTTCATGGCTTTTAAAGAATCTGAAATACCGAGAAGGGCGTTTGCCGAGGCTGTTTCACAAGTCTATGTGGATGTACCTCGGAATGCGTATGTGATTAAGCTTAAAGCCCTTTTCTCTAAGAAAGCAGGCAGATTCACTTTTTTGCAACCTGAACCCTGCTTCTCCAATTTTGAAACAAAAGTTCTTGCCAAGGCCTTGGCAGTGGGCTGTCGCGCTGCTAAAGGGGATGGAACCAGGGTGTTTGTTGGTGTCGTCTTCCAAAGCTGAGGTGTCTCCACTGCAAACAGCCCCTGCTCCCTCAAGCACTTAGAGCTGTGACAGTGAAACATTAATGACAATAAAAATGAGCCCAAAATTCAACAAAACAAGACATAATATTTTTTTTTCTCTCCCCACCTTCCCCGCAACGTAACTGCTTCCAAATTCCCTGATGAAGGCATTTTAATATGTAGGAAGAGCTGCTGGAGTCTGCAATGCGATTCAGTGTTCTGTGGTGTGGGATGAACAGATTTTCCTTTCCGTAGGGTTTCCTCCTGCAAAGTCATTGTAGAGGAGGGAATACTGTAAGATTAAATCTGGTTAAAATACTATATTCATGTCACACCAGATACGGTCTCCAGACTGTGCACAGTCTTTCAGCTTCCTTTATTGTGAAATCCTTTTAAAATAGCACAGTATAGAGTAGAGAACTTATTGAAGTATAACTGTCTTACACCAACTCCGTCAGATAAATGAAGCAAAGTGATCAGGCTTCTTAAATTAATAAGTCTGCTTAGTGTCTCTGGCTGCCTTCACACTCTCTTACTGTCTTTTACCCTTTTCTTATTAATAAACTGATAGTTAAATAAAGCTGCTAAATAAATCAATGCACCTTGTTGTTGGAAGAGCGTTGGTGCCTCCTGTTCCAGGTCTGCTGTGCTGTGTCTGAATGGTTGTGGGTTTAGGGCACAAATGGCCACAGCAAAGACTAAAACAGCCTGACCACTTCACTTTCTGGATGCTCCTCAGGTGTGGGGCTTGAGTACCTGTTCCTCGCAGCCCCCTGCATTAATAACAGGATGAATTAAGCGATTGGCATGAAAGGAGAGGTCGTCCTGAGGAAAATGACACCAAAGGTCCACAGGAGTCATTTGCTTTTAGAGATCCCGGGCCAGGTGCCAAGTATTGCATTTATGGAAGCACCGTCCCCTTTCTCAAAAAAAAAAAAAAAGAAAGAAAGAAAAAACTAAACAAACCAAAAAGGAAACATATCTTTCAGTGGCATGTGGGGTCCTTTTAATAGGGGGGTTCTTTCAAGTGGGGACCTTTGGATGGGATGGGTGGGATGTGGGGCAGGGATCATTCAGCTGGCACTAAACGTGCCGCCGACTTTTGTTTTCAGAGCTGCAGAGCTAATCTGGAATCAAAATGCTGGAAAAGCGCCTATAGTTTGTCTTGCCTTTTTTTTTAATTCAAGTTGATCAGACTTGTGGTTTATTCTTGCTCTGATTATGCTGCACGGTTACAATAAATGCATGGAGCTCAAGCATTCCTGCAGGCGCTTTAGAGAAAATATATGTATATGCCAGTGTGTGCACACTCAGGGAGAGAAAGTTGACTATAAGGGACACAACAAAATATCCATATTTAAGAAATGTGGATTGACTCGCTGACTTATCTCACTTATTGTACAAAGAATCACTCTATATTGAATTTTTTTTAAATTAGATTTTAAATATGTGTTGACAGGATGAATTTGTACAGTGTGAGTAACTGCAGGGAGAAATGACAGCTCTGCTTTTGTTATTAAAGTACTGTCTTGAAAATAATGGAGTGTGTACAAAAATTGATTATTATTTTACCAATTACATTACTGCAGCTAATAATGATCATTAAGAAAGAAATACAGAAAGCTACACACTTTCAGATCTTAAAAGCTGATAAACACCAGTGAGGCAAAAATACGTGTTTTTAATGTATTTTGTTGGTAAGAATCTCCTGTTATTAATGTGAAGTAAATACTAGATGTGTGAGCTAGAAATGTTTCACATCAGACTGTTCATTTCTTCTTCACTCAGTCAGAGTTAATAAACAGTACAAGAGACTTTCTAAATGTAATTTAGCATTTGCATATAAAAGGTCCTATACTGTACCATAGTGGCACAACAGACAGGCTTTACAGTGTTAAATATTCCTTTTAATAATAGTTTATTTTAATATATTTACTAAATTAGGTACCCGAGAGAATCATCTACAACGGTGATGTGAAAATCCCTGTTACCTGAGGTCAAAAAAAAGGTATGTTTTCCTTTTCGTTAGCAATTTGACATATTTCAGCAGGGGTGGTAATTTCACTGCTTTGTTTTCTGCTGCTAAGATGGTGCTTTCTGCTCCAGCCCCGGGGAGCTGGTGACAGGCTGTGGTGCAGTTTCCTGGGCTTTTGGGTGAGGCTGACTTTCAGGTGTCTACAAGAACCACTTGCAATGATGGGGCTTTGTACTTTTGTCAGCCAGGCAGCTCTCCCGTGTCCCACAACTCATATATAATCCTTTGCAAATGTTTTCTCTCTTTTCCTTCAAATGCTAACGTTCAGACATCAGCTACGGGGATTAAGGACGGGTCTTCTGAAGATCTCCCTCAGATCTTGATGAAAATCATGAGTCTGTGTTAGATGACTTCAGTACTTACAAATTACAATAGAGTTTAATTCACAGCACTACTTTCCTCTGGAAATTCATGTTCATTCAATCTGTCAACATTGACTGAAAAAATATGCCGCTAATGAAAATGTGGGAATTAAAACTTTCAAACCCTTCCCCTGCTAGACTCAAACAGGCACTTTATTTTTTTTTTCCATGGAATCTGATTTTTATTGACCTTGACTATAAAAATACTAAGTGGGTTAAATGAGCACCAAGGTTGCAATGACAGATTCCTGTGTGAATTTTTTAATGAAACCTCCTATTTTAGTTAAGAACACAGGCTGCCATACAGCCTGCCATGCTTTGATCAATGGTTAAGTGCTATTAGAAACAGCTGAATTTTATTAGCGCATGGAACTAAGCTTGTTTAAATAATAGATTTATTTTTCATTTTTTAAAAGAAATGCAAATAATAAATTAAAATAACAGATCTATTTGTTAATTTTGAACAGTAATTTAAATAATAGATTTATTATTTAAAATTTAAATGAGGATGGGGAAGACATAATTGGTGCTCTACACTATACATTAAATGGAACTGAGAGAAGTTTTGGATGGTGTATGGGCTGTGGGAATAGGTTTCTCAAGGAGCTCTACAAGACCTTCATTTTGAACCTGATGCTTCTCTTCCCTGAGGAACACCTTGAGTAGAGCTTTGCCCCTGCATTGCTTGGGGTTTTTTTCTATATTTCACCACTGTAAATGAGAGGGAAACCAGACCACTTGGGTGTTTTTTTGTGAAAACTTAAAGTGCAATATGATTTTTTGCAAGAACAGAGCCGAGTCGTGATTCAGCTGAAGTAAATGCATGAAGTGTGTATTTTAATTGCAAAGGTGCAGCATGTATTCCATCACCTTGCTCCTAGTGAAACTTTTCTAATTTCAATAATCCCAGAAGAAAACTTACCATTCTTCCTGTAATTCATATATGTGATTATTAGATTTATATAAATAAGTGATATATATTCTTGTTATCCATCTAACAAAAAAGAAAAGCTTTTTCCCTTATGAACACTTGTCATCTCAGGACTTGTTTCTCATGCTGTTCTCTGGGACAATTCCTTGTGCCTTCCTTCAGTATTTTGTGGTTTCATTTTCACTTATAGAAAAAAAACCAACAAAAAAACAGGCAGCAGCATAATGTGTTATTTTTAAGCAAATAGCTCTCAGGTCTCGGAAGAGTTAACTAACTTTTATGGCAAGGTTCAGACAGTTCTGACCCCTATGGTAATATTTCATCTAAGGTTACTGTTGGGAGAGAAATCAAATTTCAGCTGTGAACATGATTGACAGGTGAAAGCAAGAGAGAGAAAGACATCTGGTCAGATGGGGAATTTGGGCAGGAGAAGGACAATTCAGGGAAGTGTCTCTGTGATATTAGGAATAATAAGCTTAGATATGAAAACTCCGATCCTCCACACTGTCTGGAGGAACACTCACTTGATATTCATGGAGGTGGTTTGGTTGGGGGAATTTAAGACTGTACATTTATATTAGTGGACAGCAGTCTCCATGGTCTGACTTACTAACTTGGCTCCTTTGAAGGAATTAGGTTATTTCTGGCATACTTTTAGGATTTCAAGGCCATTTATTTCATGAGTGTGGCTGGAATATTTGGGAGTTGCTGGTTAAGAGGTTCTCACCATAGTGTGGTGGCAGGTCAGGGAGCAGCAAGGGTGGTGGAGGTCAGGTGGAGGTGTCACTCCACGTTCTCCAGCCAGGTGGGACTGCTGAGAGTTTTCAGAGTAGGCACGGAAGGATGAGTTTTGTGTTTATGATACACACCTTTATACCAGCAAGAAAATTAGTTGCTACCCCATAAAATACCACGAAGGGTCTATTGTGGTATTTTATAAAGCAACTGCTATTTTCCAAGGGCTGTGTTTTGTCTTATTCCAGCTCCCAGCAGCACCAGTAAACGTCCCTCACAATACATACATAACCCCAGGTGTTTTTTACTGTGCTTCAGTGTATTTCATTTGGTGCAGAGGAGCTTTTCCATCCTCCAACATCCTGGAACCAACAGGAATAAAATATCCCTCTATTTCCTGATCAGCATGATAATGTTGGAAAGTAGAATTTGCTTCTGATATAAAAAAACTGTAGCCAGGCTTTCTCTTAAAAAGGGTAAGAAAAAAATCTGTTGCTTTTTATTACTGTGTGTAACACTTAATGTTTCAGTTTTCAAAGAGGCTCTGAAGGACTTTTTTTAGAGCTCCAAGGGCAGGATGTGGCAGTGATGGACCCTGGGATCTAAACTGCATCCTACCGACATCCCAGGTGAGAGGAGAGATCTGGATGGGCTTCTGGCCCCACTGCAGGCTTTGGTAAAATCTCCCTTGAATTCCTGGGGCCCGCACTTCCACCACAATGGGAATGTCTGCAGGGGAGGTTGTACTAATAAAAGGCAAAATCTGAACTCATACTGAGGTAGCTGAGCTGTGAATTCCCTGGATGGATGTTCTTGTTTGGGAGTAAGGGTGGATTTCCCCCCTCCCCAATACCACTAAGCTGCTTTCAAAATAAAATAAATTAACCAGGAAAATCTACTCTTATTCTAGAGCAGGAGTGTCCACCCAGGCAATGGATAGCATTAGAGTATAGTTTGCTACCTAATTTCCCCATATGGATGAGACCTAAACTAAGGGGAGAAAAAGGAGCAGTAAAAAACAGGAATGTATTTTCCATTCCTTTTCCAGTTTGCCTCTAAGACCTTTCACACAGGGGAAATCATGGCACTCTGAAAGTACACATTTACTTACCTTTCACTGTTATTCCTGCATTTGCACATGCCTTTTTAAGAGATTTGTGTTTTCTGCAAGACCTTTTGCATTCTCATACTATTTGCATGTATTTTTGATGTGCATTTAAGTCTGTGTGTTGTTCATGACATCATTTCTCTTTTCATGGTCATGGCCTGTGGTGTCAAACTGCCCAACTTCACTGTAAAATAGACCTTGTCGCCTAAGTTTTATTCCCAGACCGTGCATCTGATAAAAATGAAAATTAAAATAATCACATTTCTTTGCATACAAGTGAGTTATTTTTAACTTTACATTGTTGAATTAACACTCACTGTAAAATGTCTTTATTTTCCAAGGCTGATATCAAGATAAGTTCCATGAAATATTATTGGCAAACTTCCCACAACAGTCAATGGGAGTCTTGTATGTATTTTTCAAGCAGATGTGCTGTATTAAGACTAAATGAGGATCTTTTTTTATCAAATGGGATGCAATATGTTATTCTTGATTAAAAAATTCATAATAACCTCTCCCCCTCCCTTTCCTTTCCCCAGACATATTTTGTACAATTTACAGATCATTTTACGTAGGTAAAAAAATTCTCAAGTGTTTAAAAAAAGCATGACTTTACTATGCCTGAAACTCCTTCCTAGCTCATTCTTATGAATTCAAAGTATGAAAACGTCTTGAGTCTTTATGAGCAAAGAGAAAGTATATGCCATATGTAACAGCTTTTACTCCCCTAAAATTCCCAAGAAAGTCAATTTAATAGTTTTCCCTGTGTTTAGAGTAAGCTCTCAAAATATTTTCCTGTGATGTAGCTCTCGCTGTTGTTTAGTTCTAATAAGGGATTTTAAGTGCTAAAAAAAAAAGGAATATTTTTAACATCTCTCCTGGATTTTCTAATTTGTGCCACTTACCAAATGATTTGCACTGTACCAAAATACAGGAGATTGATGAGACAGGAAAAGTACTGATTTAACATCCCACATATAAAATTACTTCTCAGGCTCCACATATAGTCACAATGTTTAGAGAGTGAAGAAACCGGGAGCTAGGAGTCACAGTCTGACTCACTTGTGAGACTTTGACCCAGTTATTTGATTCTAGATTCAGCAAAATACTGAAGCACTTTAAACTTGTTATCTGAGGTTTCTTCTAAAGGTCTGTTACCGTTGATCTCTTTATATCTCAGTTTACACAGTTATAAACCTAGATAATTAATTCTTACCTTCTAGGCTTTTGTGGGAGTTAAAAAATAGCTGTAATGTTCCTTGAAGCCCTTTAATGAAAGCTAGTTTATTGAAGTACCTGTCATTTACCTTACGTCGTACTCAGGGATGAGAAATCACTGGTGCTGCCCAAGTCCCACGCACCATTTCTACTGGGATGGGAATTCAGTCTCCTGAGTGCACTGGGCCAGGAGAACAAAGATCAGGTGCTTCGGGAGCTGCTAATTTTCGGAATTACACATAACTTAACTTTACCCTGATTTTGAATGTGTCAAAATGTAGGCAAAATCCGTTATGTGCCCCCTCTCTCTCTTAAAGACAATATATCTTTAATACCTATATGTACACACACATATGTGGAATAGCTCCTGTGCACCTGCAAGACATGCAGAGGTCACACTGTCCTTGTGATTCCTCCCCTTCCTGCCATTACCTTTTTTTCCCAAGGTTCGAGCCATTATCATTCAGCAGTTGTGCAGCTTTTCTTTTCTTCCATCCCGAAATTATTATTGTTTCCCACCTACCTTCTACCCCTCCCAAACCGCAATGGAGTCCTCAGCTGTAAATTTGCTAACCGTAAAGATTTTTGCTTGAAATGTTTTGAAAATGCTGTGAGAAAAAAGAAAAAGAAAAGAAAGCCTATGAACGACATGCTGTGCCATGCTCCAGCATTGCACTTCTATTGGAAAGATAATAAAGATATTAGCACTCATATAATTTCAGATAGGAAATGAAACCAGACATGAAAGAAACACTAGCTCCAGCTGTTGAGTGGGAATCAAACTAGCTATGGGAATTACAGGTATTGTCACCGGAGACAGCCTGACTTCTGAGAAATGACCTCAGGTGTAGGAGCTTGCTGTGGCCCCTTGCAGATATTAACACCTAATTAACAATCTGCGAGAGCATCCTACATCTTAATCACCAGTGAGGTGAGAATGACAATCACAAGGAGGAGAAGGAGTAGGGAAATGGTAATTTTTCCTCTGCACGCATCATCTAATAACCATGGTTATTCAGATGCAGCT
Organism: Atrichornis clamosus; assembly: GCA_013400975.1. Taxonomy (NCBI): domain Eukaryota; kingdom Metazoa; phylum Chordata; class Aves; order Passeriformes; family Menuridae; genus Atrichornis; species Atrichornis clamosus. The sequence continues at coordinate 680,764 of WBMZ01004434.1, read as the reverse complement.
AAATGCGATTTCCTTTTAGTCATTTCTGTCTATTGGAAGGCACAGTAAGTTCATTTGCTAGCAGGTAGGCAGCGGAGGTGAGAATTGAATTGATCTGAGATACTCTGAAAAATTGACCCTGAGGTCATTCCTAGTTTAAATTGGGAAGTAAGGCAGAGCTCATGTCTTCCCTTTCTTCTCTCCCCTCTCCCTACTCCCCCTCTTTTTGTGTTTTCAGGCATATTAGTCTGTACTGTGTAATTATTTAAACATACTCTGATGGTGGGGAACCTTGTTCCCTCAAAGTTAATCAAAATAAAGAGAGCTTTTGTTAGCGGTGATAGGTAATTAAATCGCGGCTCCGCGTTGTGCAGGGCCTTTGTGCCGGGTTATTGACGGCAGAGCTGGGCTCCCCGGCCCTTCTGCAGCAGCCCAGCCTGGAGAAGGCACCACGATTCAGGCCCAGGATAAATTAAGGAAAGGGGGTGTGAAGGTGTGTAAATCATAATGGGGCCAGGCTGTAAAGGAGAGGGGTGCACAGTAGTGCATCCAGAGTCTCCCAGAGGAAGGGCAATTTCCCTGTGGGGAGGTGAGCGTTTTAAGGAGGAGAAAAAAAGGTGGCATTTCTCCCGCCCGTCTGCAATGCTCTGGCTGTGGTTTTAGCCAGCAACAGCTCTAAGTGTGGATAGGAACAACCTACTAACCCAATTTCAGCTCCAGCATAGACATCTAGGGCCAAATTCTGCTCCCCATTACGTGGTGTAAATGCTCAGGAGTATGGGGGAGCCCATGGGCTTAGACCCATGCCAGAGGGCTGATGCTAGTAAAAAGCAAGCAAGAAAGTAAAACAAAGACCAGATTTGCTTGGTGTCACCAAAGCCAAGGCAGGAGTAGCCTCCCTGGGACCCGTGGTGATGCTCCAGCTTGCCTCTGTACCACTCGGGCAGGATCCAGTGGAGTTTTAATGTAATGCTTTTTAATGGGTGCTTTCATGTGTGCTTCCACACAGCTTCCACTTTCAAACGTCTTTACAAGAGAGTTAAAACGAGAGGCAGGCAGGGAATGAGGAATAAGTACGTAAGTACATCTTGTAGTCCTCCCTCTGCAGCGGCTCTACCCACAGCACTCCCTTGCTGTGCTCAGGAACAATCTCTTTCCGTATTACTAGGACCCAAATTATATTCTAATAAGGAGAGAATAGCAAAGTGAAGACAGCATTATATTAACCACTCAGCTTCCATAGAAACTCCCATCATTTTCTATCCCATGACAAGAGATAATCTCTGTGGTTTTTGTTATGCTCACTTCTTCAACTCCTTTAGCTTTGTTTTCATGTGTTGGCCTTGCACTAAAAAATATAACTTGACATCTTGTGTCTTCTCAGCTAAAAAGGTATCAGTTCCTGGACTTAATGTCAGCTGTACCCAGATCAAAGGCAAGAAACATAAAAGTTGACATATATTATTTATTTCATGGTTTACATCAATGATGCTTCCCTCTATCCTTTTTTGTTATTATTGCTGATGTTTTGCCCATAATGTTGTGCTCACTTCTCAAAAGTGTTTGTCCCCTACAGACAAATATTCATATTAATGTAATCCATCAGCAGCTAACAAATGCCAGCTCACTTCAGCATTTCCTGCATATCCAAAAATCCTATTGTTTTTGCAGGACTTGGGTGTGCAAAGAATGCAGGATCGGGCCCACGGTGGAATTTTGGAGCTGGAGATTTTTTCCCTCGGCCCCAGCAATGCCCGGGGCTGGCTGGAGCAGCAGCCTGGGGCGCTGGAGCAAGGAGTGGGAGACACTGCATTCCCTCCCTGCATTGTGAGCTGCTGCAGAGGCGAGACGAATGCCAGGCTTTGAGGGGAGCAAAAGCTCAAAATAGACTTTCTTTTTTTCTGTTGCTTGGTTTTTGCTCTCTACCTTTCCCCATTTTACTGCCCTGCCTTCGGAGTTCTGAGTAATACAGGGTCTGTCTTACAACTGTGTCCAGAAAATCACCTGAGATCTGTCCTGTGCTGCTCCAACCTGTGCTTCCCTCTGATTGCTCTGTCTAGTGTAAAACTTTCCTTTTCCTTCTCTTTGTCAACAACTCAGGCAGGTTTTACTTCCTGAGTTACAGAACTAGCTGAAATGCTGAGTCTGATCTTGCCCCCTACCCTCCCACGAGCTATTTTTTTCTGCAATGAAAATAATAATGCTTGAGAACCATCCTTGGGATTTTTTCTTTTGTTTTCTTTTGTTTACTTTGGTTTTATTTTAAAGCTTGCTGACAATTGTCAAATGTTCATTCTAGCAAAGAAGTCCTCGGAGGGTATAGCCCCGCTGCACAGCCGGCAGGAGTAATTTGCAGTGCTCCTTGGAGCTCAGCTATTCAGCCAATGTGTGTCGCTTTACTATTTCTTTAAAATTTAATTGGGATCAGGCAATCAAGTGTCTCCAAATTTTTTGCCTCTTCAGGCTGCAATAAAGCCACTTATAATTTATAATCAAAGTTTGGTATCGTTAAACTAAACTGTAAAACCTACTTCAGGGCTTCAGTCGTAAAATAAGTCTACGATAAATATTGCAATGGGGCTTGAGTAGCACTGCTAACAACAGCACAGCGAATGCACACACACACACATATTTCACACTTTTTTTTTTTTGAGTGTGTATGCATACGTTTAGTTCCAGAGGTAAGAAAGATGTAAATAATAGATAACTGACATGTATTCTTTCCTGGAAGGGTTGAATCTAAAATAGATTTATAGCCCAAACAGTTAAATTAAATGCAAAATGAAGTGTTAATTCATTAAAGTCATTTATGCATCAACATTATTTTTATGTCTTTATTTATATTTTCCTGTAATATGCAGCAATGTAGTATTCATCCTGGGTTTTTCTGTCTGTTGACTGTACTGCTCCTTTGCTTAGATTTTTTTCTAACAAGGCAGCTCATTTAGAAAGAAATGTTTATGTGAAGTGCTTGTCAGTTGGCATTTTTACTGGTGTGCTAACCCAAAGGTAAAATATAAAGGCACGTCTTTTCCTTGCTGGCTTGTTGCTACTAGAAGGGTTCCTCCCTTGTTAGCTTGATAAATAATTTTACTAGCGGGAATCTGCTGAATTTTTATGCTTGCTGTCTATTTTCTGCTTGCTGCAAATAAATTCCAGCACTCAGAGGGCACTAAAACTCCAAACACATGGTATTTTCCCATTTTGTTGCTGGTTACCTAAAATATTTATTTCATCTTGTGTTTTTAATTAAATCTTTTTTTAAAAAAGAGTAGGAAAAAAATCCCTCAAGTTTTACAATTATTTCCAAATGAAGGTTTCAGTTCAGATTGTACCTAATATAAAGCCTTTAGTTTAAATAGCACATTATCACAGGTACACGAAATGGGTAGTGTTAAATCAGTCATCACTCCAACTACCTAATGGTTTTCAGATTAAGTGCAAGGATTATTTATTGATATATGATCCCTTTAAGCATTTCTTACAATTTATTATATACTTTCAGTTTTCCCAGTTTGCAATCAAGAAAGCTGATTCAATTTGCAAAATAAAGATTCAAGTTTGGCAAGAAAAAGATTTAGATTATAAATTGTCATAGCATGTCTGGCAGAAAAAAGTTTGCAAGCAAACAAACTGGGAAGGCTAAAGCGGAAGATGAATTGGTTCAATTTTTTACCTTTTTTAAAAAAAGATTTATGCATTTTAAAATATAATTTAAGTCAATAAAACAAGAGTCAAACCCCGAAATCTCCTCTTTCTCCCCCATAGCAAACCTGCCTGTCGGAGGGTGGTTGTCACCATCGCACATCTGGGGACTCACTGCTCCTTGGCAGCACGTCCCCGCTCAGCATCCCATGTGCCTGATTTTGGGGGCCTTGGCAGCCTTGCATGGATTTAGGAGCTGGCTTTTGCAGGGTTTCTCCTTCAGCAGCGCCGGTGTGCAGATCTGCCTGTGGTCGAGTCTTCCTGCAATGCCTATGGGTGCAGGTGTCAGGGGAACAGATTCTTTTGCTTCCAAGGGGATCCCTCCCTGTAGCTTCTGTGGAGCAGTGCCACATCTTCCCAAACCCACAGGGATGCAGCCAGCACCGCTTCCTTACACACCTGCACAGTTCAGGGTATAAGCAGGTAAAGGCCCTCGATGTGTGTTGGTTACACAGCTGCCTAGACAAGCAGCAGGCCCTGCTCGGACTTTCCCTCAAATAGCAGAAAGACAAATATCCTTGAAGGTGTCAGGCAAATCCACACAACATTTTAAAATTAGTTGCCTATTTTTAGCACAATTCATCTAAAAGCAATCCTCAAACTTTGCATTCTTACACCAATCACCCTCCCATTCATTTGCTTATTTCCATGAGAATTAGATGATGGATCTGAGTGGTGTAAGCCCATGCTGCTGCCTGTCTGCCCTGCAGACATCAGCCTTTTCACTTACATGAGCACATCCCAAATCAAGTAATTGGCTGATGGGAAGAACTGATGCACCAGCCCTGAATAGATAAGGGAAAAGCTTGGACAGTGGGGCAAATTACCCTTGGGGGTTCAGTGTATAAAACCATAAGTGAAACAGGGTTACAAGAAATCCCAGGAGATGATGTAATCCATCCCTTTGCCACGAGGTAGGATCAGGCAGGCTTATATTATCCCTGATGGATATTTGCATAACCTGTCTTTTAAGCCCCCCATGGAGAGTGTGACACCTCCATGGAGCCTCCCTGGCAGACCTTCACCACCGTTCCTTTTCAAAAGCATTTCTCCTTGTCTAACCCACAGCCCAGGTCCCTCATGTCCCGACACCGAGGACAGCCCTTTCCTTTCCTCTTTGCACTGACCCTTTGCATATTTGAAGGCTGTTGTTATGGCTTGCAGCAGTATCCTTTTCTCTAGACTAAACAGCTCCACATTTTCCAGTCTTTCTTCATAGGTTGTGGTCATGACATTGTTATTTAATATCTTGTCTGAAGAGTCCACATACAGTAAACTTGCTGGAATTCAATTTACCTGTGTCGAAAAGGACTGTGAGGATGCTGCCTGGAGGCTTTACAACATCTGAAAGGGGAATAATGTAATTCTTACTCTGATATTCTGTCTTTTGCGGGATGGCGGGGAGCACTTCTTTACCTGGAAGTGTTAATTGCAGCCTCCTCATGGTAACAGGAATATTTTAGTGCAATGTACAGCCAGAGTATAGTGACAGGCTTTAGGAAGTGTTTTAACATTTTAAAATCTTATATGTGAAAGTAAGACTGGGAGATAGGAGGTAGCCTCTGTGGTACACCTTAGGGTGTACCTTCAAGGTGCTACATGCAGAATGTGTCCCACAGGTTTCAAGAATTTCAATAGCAGTCGAGCAGCTACAGCCATCTGTACGCCACCTTTCCCTCTGCTGGTGTTGCTGCTCAGCTCTGATTTAGGTAGATCCAGATTTTCCTTTGTGGCAGAAGGAAGCTTGCCCCAAAACACCACAGATGAAGGTAAACCAAAGAGGATTTTTCAGCCACCTGAACAGACCTGGACTTTGCTTTTGCCCCTAAGTTGCTTTTTTAAAAGTTGAAAAATGCTTTTGTGCACTTTCAGTGAAGATTCTCTTTGTTCCTTGGAAAGAAATGAGGGGAAAGAGAACCTGCTAATTCTGCTTTTCTCATTGTCTTCCAGTCTTGCCTGGGAGTTTGGTGGGGAGATATCCTGGAACAAACCAAAAGTATTTACTTGTGAGTAAATATTCCCCAGGGAGTTTTCTTCTCAGATGTGCTGGTACAAATTGCTCCGCAGTGGGATTAATCTGCATGACAGAATACCAGCCAGCATCTCCTGGAGGTAGATTTAAATTTTGTAGGATTTTGGCTTCCTAACTAAAGCCTTAATCAAATCCTGTCTTGAAAGGTGCTAATGGATGTACACACACTGTCTGCCACCTCACTCAGACGGACGAGGTACCAGTTCTGGAGACAAAATGTGACAGGTTTTGAAGGGTGATGGTTGGGGTATTCATACTCATAATATAATTTTGTTAGGGGAAGATAAGTATGTCCCTTTATTTCTAGAAATATCTTTTGCTTCTGTCAAGGCTCCATCTCTGCTTTGTGTTGTATACATCCCCTTTCTTACAAAGCTGGCTTGGACATCTGTATGCACCCAGTAAATCATCTCATCAACTTAAAAAGTTTTCTCATCTAAAAGTATGAACTTTCTGTACACAACAAAAGCATATGCAGAATCAGGAAAACCAGTGATCAAGTCAAGTAGATATTTTACCCCAATATTTTACCCCATTTTCTAGTTCTAAAGGAAGATCTCATTGAGAAGTATTCATGGCACTCAGTTATGCAAAAAGCGAAATGAGAGTGACCTTGCTGAGCCATTGGCTCAAGTCATAGATGTAGCAGCAGATGTGAAAATATATGCTTCTTTCTTTAAAGAATGGAGTTAGGGACCAGTTCTTACCATGGGAAAGAAGAGAGAGGAAAATGTATTGTCTTCCTTTCAGTAGTTCATTTTTCTTTGCAAAGTGATTAATGCATTACTATAGTGAATTTATTGTATAGCCTGATTACCATTGCATAATAAATCTAAACAACTGTGACTGTCATGGTGATAAGGCTGGCATGATTTTGTCTCTCTTAAAAAAGGTTTATAAGTTAAGCTTAACTTTAAGCTTTCTGTATTTCTGGGATAAAATTTATTTTGTCCATTACAGCTCTATCTGTTTGAAACTGCACCAAAAGGAAATAAGTTGTTCAAAAGGGTGGTATATTATAGGAAGAGTTTTACCTTCACTCAATTTGCAAAAGAAAGTGAACATCAGCATTAAAATGGAAATGGAGTTCAGGAGAAAACAGTAATTCAGTTGTTTAAAAAAGGTTTTAACATTTAAAAGGGTCTTTGCAAATATCAAGGATGGACAACCCAATTAAATTAACTGCATTATAGTCACAGCCGTTAACACCTTGGGCTCAGCTTTTCTCAGGCTACCAGCGTTTGCTGAGGACTTGTCTATGTCTGGATGAGAGACTTCCAGGGAGTTGCAGGCAGAAGGGCTTGTGACTAATGAAAGCCATTTTCTCTGAATCTGGGGGAAAGTGGTACCCCAGTATTAGAGCTGTGCCTGTGCCGAACCAGAGCCTGAGCCAGTGCTGGGGTTGGGAAGGATCTCTTGGCCACATGGGCACTTCCCACTGCCCACTCTGCACTCCACTCTGTCACTTCAGACATGGAGATCAGTTGTTTCTTTCTCTATCTTTCCCTCTCCCTGAACACGTGTGAAAGGGCTCTGCCCCTCTGTGCTACCACAGTTCACGACCGTTCTAGCTGAATGCTGTGGTGAGGGTCACTCTTGTGACAACACCCAACCTTTGGAGGGTGTGATGTGCAAAGAGATGAGGTACCAAAGTGCGTGGATGTCCATTTAGGCCACACCTTCTCCCATCAGCCATAAGGTACCAGTGCAGGGCAATAACAAGGTGTGTTAATGTTAGTGAGGCTTCCGTGTCCTGAGTTTTCTGCTCCTGGCAGAAAATCTCCTTCTCTCCCTCTCCCAAGGCTCCTGCCCCTCATCATGTCTCACAGCCTCTTCAGAGCAGCACCAGCTGCTTTGGCAGAAGCAGAGATCATTCTGGGCATCTTTGTGTGTCTTGGTCCAGCATTGCTTTGACTTCCTACAGGTCTTCTGCACAAAATCTGGGACCCAGGCAGAGAATGTGGCCAATTCAGTTGGTAGAAAACTCACCTGTCACCCAAGCTGAGTAACAGCTGTAAGTTGTAATCTGCAAATTGCTTCCAAAAAGGTGCAGCTGAAAGTTCTTGCATAGTTGTATGAATTTTGTAGTATAAAGAAAGACTGGAAAAATCATCTTGATCCAGCACAACTAAGGTCTGTCACAGCCAAACTCTGGGAACAACATATTTGGATTAGGAGCTACAGAGTAAATTTTCCTTTTGTAGTGAGGACATATGAAGCTGACAAAGGTGCCAGTCTCTTCTCTAGCCTCTGAAAACTCTATATTATCTCTTTGTGAAGGAGATATCTTCATTTCCCATCTCTGAGGACATTCTGCCTCACAGGGTGCCTGCTCCTATGGATGTAGTCATGGCCGTGGTGGGAAGTGATTCCCTGTGCTGATTGTGAGGTGGTTGGAAGACCTTTCACTTTCCAGTACCCAGGAGACACCATGCCCATTCACAGTCATCAGTGATGTTTGACTTGGACTGGCAATACTGGAGTTTGGGTCTAGGAATCTGAATTTAGTCTCTCAGAAACATCAAGGCTTGCACACAGGACTGGCACTAGCTGGTAGTTTATATTGAAAAAAAAGTTGAGTGTCTTGGTCTGATTTCAAGTCCCTGGACTCCTGGCACTTTTTTCTTCTTTCACTTTTCCTCAAGTTACATTGTAGATTATCTTGAAGCCAGTAGAGTTCCAAAGGTCTCTATTTAGATATGAATTACTTCATTCAGTAATAAAAAAAAAAGGAAGTTACTTGGTACAATCTGGTACAATCAAGTATCATGAAGGGGAAAAAAAACTCTAAAGCTTTTGCACAGACTTTCAAGGGCTCAAAGGCTTCTTTTTTTTCCCTGGGTATGTTGAACATCTTGAAAATAAACTAGTGTGTTTCGAAAGAGAAGATAGATGTGTCTGTTCAAATAGGCATTGCATTTGGAATTGGTGCCTCCGGTTGTTAAACAGAATCCTTGTTTAACATCCTCATTAAGAACTGTGGCTTTCCACCAGTTTTATGAAGATCAAGTCATTTACTTTTAAAGTAAATTAAAGCAAATTTCTCTGTGGTGACAAGTCAATAAAACAATGGAAGGCTCAAGTTTTTCAATCACCCAACATCTGTTCCTTGTTTTCCTCTAGATGCAGATGCCCTGTGTGTAGCAATAGGTGAACAGTGAGAGCCAATAGCTGTACTGGTGAGGGATTTGGTTTGGATTCTTTTTGTTATGTGTGAGTTGGGTTTTTTTTTCTTTTGTTTACTTGTTTGTTTTTTTTCAAGTAACCCTGCAAGCTCTGTCCACTTTAGTTTCCCGTGTCAGCACGTTCAGAGCTCCATTGATGTGTGAGTGGTGGCAGTCGATGGCTCTGATGCCGTATTTCATTGCTGGAAGCACAGCAAGCTCTTGCAGGTACAGTCAGTGGTGAACCACTTCTTGAAAGCCCAGTCAGCACAAATGAGATCCCATCTTTTGTCCAAGCCTCCCACATCAGCAGCAGACACCTCTGAAGCAGAGGGTACTCGGATGTTCTCGGAGCTGTGGTGGGAACTGGGTTGTACAAAACCTCAATGAAACCACTTCCACGCTGTACCCACACGTAACCTGTTTGTCTTGAAACATTGTCTCAGAGAGAAGCCAGCAGATGAAAACCAAGGTAGCAGATCCATTTTACATTTCAACAAGTGCAGGATGCAAACGGCGACGTGTTTGTTTTAAGTGTTCTGGGGGGTTTGGCTTTCGGCGGTGTGAGAGCTGGCTCCCTGCTGTGTGAAATGTTCACATGTGGATTTCTGCTGCGTGGGAAACGCTGGCAGAGGGGAAAAGAGAGGGGAAGCTCTGCTGGGAAAGTAAGAGGGGGCTGGCTGTTATTCACTTGGGGCAGAAGGCTTTTCCTAATTCCTCTAAAGAGGGTAGTTTGTCTTGGACAGCATAACATTGACTTTTGGAGTGGTTGAGGAGGACAGGAAGTCATTACTGGTTGCATATGAAAATTAGGGAGCTCAGATCATTTTAGACATATAAAAAAAGGTCAGTGAAAATCCAGAGGCCTTTGCTGCTGAAAGTATCCCACCCTTTGAAATTTGCCTTCTCTCTCACACATGATTATGGACCGCATCTTCTGAGATGTAGGTATGTCTTTTATCTCATGGTGTCTGCTGAGTTCTCAGGTAGAAGACCTTTGGTGGGAATGGTTTGCCCCCACCTTTATGAGGCCAGGAAATGGCTGCTGTTCTTTTTGGGAAATGAGTAAATAGGTCTCACCAAATTCAAGGTATCTGGCTGTGGGAAGAAGACAACTTCTCTTTTGTTAATTTTCCTAGAAAAGGGCTGACAAATTCTTTACGTGCTTCTATGATGCTACACTAGATTATAATATACAGAAGCACATAGATTTATTGAGCAATTCTGAAATCTCTATTTTGCCCAAAGGAAGAGTGATGTAATTGTATCACCATACTTAAAAACACAAAAAATCATTCAAAAACAAGCAAAAAGAACTGAAACTCAAAACCCTATGAGTTTTGGGTGATAAAAGAAATGGTAGCATTTAGTCCATCTCAAGAATTTTTTGGTAATTGCTACCTATTTGCAGCTTAATAACTGAATATGGTAAGGTATAATTTTAAATAGCTTTCTCTACTTGCTTCTTGTCCACATGAAGTGATGCTGCATTCAATCAAAGGAGGAAGCAGGTGAGCCAACCAACTAAGATGTGGCTTTCTGGGGTATGTTGGTCAAAAGGTGTTGTGCAGAAAAGAGGTGATAGTGTTTCAACATAGGGGTTCCTGCTCAACCCCTCTTTTCCGTATTTCCAGTGGGCTTTGGAGGGATCTGTGATTATCGTGCCTGGACTCATGATATCCAGGAGATGTATATCCAAGGGCAATGCACAGATGCATCTTTGTAGGAAAAGTGTTTCCTGGGAGCACTGACCCCCAGTGATCTGCAGCCAGCGCAGCGACAGGGCCCACTGTGGGAAGGGTCACAGACCACGACAGGAACAGCCATGCTGCTCCCAGTGGGGACAAGCTGGCAGCTTCTTGCAGCAGGGCCCTGGCAGCGCTGAGGCCAGATCTTTTTAAAGAAGCTCATTTAAAACTGAGAGCCTGCATTTTATTTTTCAAGTGTCACAGTGGTTTTATTTTTTCAAGTGACATAGTGGGATCAGACCATCCAGGGCCAGCTTCCTTCCTTGTGTTGATGATTAATAGAGATGAAATGCCAAGTGCAGCACAGATTGACCTTAATGGGGAGCTCTGTCTTCCTCCTAAGGCCAGGAGCCCCAGTTGTTCCTGCCATGAAATGTCCTGTGAGAGGTCCTTTGTCAGGAAAGAGATGTCACTACATCGTAACAACAAGGTGTTGTAGCAACAACTGCCAGTTTTTTACACCTTACTGCCAATTTTATTATTACTACTTTATTTATTTTACAGGGCTAGGGGTAGGGACATACATCCTCTCTCTGACTGTGTCATCTCCAGGTCATATTCCTATCTCTCCACACTCCTTACTTTTAGTTATGTAGATAAAGGGAAGCTGTGTAAAGACATCAGAGTCAACCCTGCCTACTGCACACTGCTCCTTCTGTTTCTCCTTTCAGGACCAAATCAAAATTTCACCAAATCCAATGGAAAACCTTCTTCTGGCTTTGGTGGTTGTTGTCCTGAGCTCTTACCAAAAACACAGAAGTGTCTTAAATCACAAATGAATTTTCCTCAAAGAAAACCTTTTTTTGTTTGTGAGTAGCTGAGCATCTCCTGCTGCATAAGGAACACTCTTGATTTCTCTTAAGTTCAGTGGGAGGACTGGTGCTCAGCTCCTCCTGGGAGGTGCTCAACCCTGGGCAGGATGGTGACATATTGGGAGGCTGAAATCCATTCATGTAACTGTTTGAATTTCCAGGTAGTACAGTTTATCTAGAGATATGCTCAGAGGTGAGTGTGAAATAATAATGCTTTGCACTTCCTGGGTGCCTTTCATCTTTCCAAACATTTATTAAATAGCCCTCAAAACACCCCTGAGAGGCAGATAAGAGATGGATGGATACAGCTCCTTTCACGCACCAGTGGAACCTGGGAGCTGTCTGGCTGTATAAAGCAATGCTGCCCGCAGTTTGGGGCAGATCAGGAAGTAGATAACAAATGTGTATCTTATTGAGGGTGCAGAGAGAATTTAGTTAGGCAAAATTTAATTACCTGTGCTGGAGCTTGGCCAGAAAGTCAAGGCCCATCTCCCTCCTTTTGTTACTTTCACTGTGGAGCCTGTAACTCTGTCAGGTTCTCGTCCTGTTTGAAGGTTGATCTTGCACCTTGTTCTGGCTTGAGTGGATGTTGAACTCAGACCAGGGAGCCCTTTCTGGAACTCTGCACCCATTTTTCCCCCAAAGATCTGCCCCTATGCCTTTTTTCCTGACAAAGTTTTTACATTGAGATCCCCTCCCTGGCATCCCCAGGGCACTCGGAGCTGCACAGCACGAATTCTCTTTTGTTTGCCTTTGCAGCCTGTAACTCCAGACCATAAAAATGTTGAAGCTAGAACTCAAATTTTTCCTATTTTATGTTAATGCTTTTTATTAAATCTCCAGACTCTCTTTAAAGCTTCATAGAGAGTAGTTTATTGTAAAACTACATTTACTGTATTTTATGTCCACCGTAATTGCTTATTTCATCTAATTCAGATTATACTGGCATATAAGAAAGACTATCCCAAGATAGGAAAAGATGAATTATTAATCAAGAATGTTTTGGAATTAAGATTTTAAATGTACATGCCAGATATATGTGTAATATTTAGAAATATTTAGATCTGAAAGGACTTGCCCGATGTGTTTTAATCAAATTTGAAAAGAAAATGACCAATACATCCAATGTTAGAAAAGAATTGACCAAAAAGTCAAATCTGGAAATGGAAGTGATGCATAAATCAGGCTTAAAAAGCAGGCAACCAATATGTCAAGTGAACAGTATGTTTATTAAAGTAAGGAATTGCTTGGATGTGACAATCTGTATGCGACAATCATGCAATTAAATACTTGAAATCCTTCATTAGCAAATGATTCGTGCAGGTGTACACACACATGTGCCCCTATATACGTACACAAAATAAACCCAGGTATTTCCCTGCAGTGCTTGGAGCTGCACTAACAGCCTGCAGCATGTGCTGAAGTCTGCTAGGTGTACGCAGAATTTCAGCTTTAAATGTCTGCATTTCAGTATTTTGTTGCTGGACCTGAACAGCTCATGTTTCCATTTCTTTTAAAACTAGTAATTGTTAATATAGCCCAGATTTTAAAAATGATGGGACATGCCTTGTTCTGAAAGCTTCTGCTTTTGTTTTCTGATTCTAATTGTACACTAGCAGCAACAAAACTCCTTTGGCTAATTCAAAGGATTTTGATAGACAGCTTGGGCCCAAAGCATATTTTCAAGATCAAGACTATAAAAATCTCACTATGGAAAAATCATCATTTGCCTCACTGACTTTGATTTACATCTATGTTACAGAGCCATGAAATTTAAAATAAGATGATCTAAATTGTCCTATAATAATGTGGGCATGAACATATACTCCTGGTGGCAGAGTTTCCCTGTCACTATACCAAATGAAATCTAGTTTTTAGTGCCAATCAGTTAGGCATCATTAACCCTTTAAGAATGTTATTAGCATTCTCACAAAGCTTTCCATCATATAACAAATGTTTTCAGACTAAACTTCTCGAGGTCAAAGAATCCAAGCCAGAAAGATTTAGGACTTCTTTGTCCTCTGCAATATTATATATACTCTCCGTCACACCAAATATAAATTATTAGCAGTGGTTTTTAAAAGCTTGCAAAATTGTAGTATTTGAGTTAAAAAGCAGTCCTTCATAAGCTGTCCCCATGAGCTCCTCCCCCTCATCCCTTTTTTTGCTGTATAGTAGAAAAATTGCTCTGTACGTGCATCCTCCAGGATCCAGGAATGAAAATTGCTTTGCATTTGCTATTACATGATGGTGCTTTCCATTCTGTTGGGTTTTTTTTTTTTTTTCTCAGTTCATGTTGTTCTTTTTGCAATAAGAGTATGTTTGAATTGAATTGAAGAGTAGCATATTAAAGAACTGGTTTTCATAGCTGTTTATGTCCTTTCATCCAAAGAAGTGTGAGAAAAGCAATCAAGGTTTCAGATTGACATGCTAAAGCAAGAACTATCAGAAAAAGCATCTTGCCGTTGGAGTGTGGAATATTTGCATACCTAGTGTGTTTGTATTAGTTCAGGCCAAACCAAGGTATTTATAGAACTAGCTTCAGCCTGTGGTCAGGTCTGTAATGAACAACTGATTTAGTTTCAGGTAAAGTAATTATTAATCTGCTCCCCCCCCAACTTTATGCCTCTGAATGTGTCAAAATGTAGCATCTATAACCCTGACTCAGTGTATTATTCAGACTTTCCATCACTCTGTTTTTCAGCAGATGGCATCTAGGTGACTTGCAGCCTTATGAGTGGGATTTATGAAGTGAAATAGAGAAGCTCAAAAAGTAATTGCAGAGACAGGGGGAAAAATTAGAAATTAATATCACTGTAGGAAATGGAAGCAGCCTCACAGGAAAGTGAAATTTTCAACTGGTGGCTTTTACATCAAAAGTGGTGTTTGATTTGTATTTATTGCAGTATAAATAAAGTGTTGCAGGCAGTAGTATTGTATTCACTAATTTCTCTTGCATGCGTTTGGGATGAACTTCCCATGAAAGACAAGAGAGTAAGAAGCTATATGACTAGCTGCTCCTCTGCTCACAGACAGCACTGCATCTTTCAGCTGGGGTTTTGGGGAAGGTGCTGCTTGTGCAGTTCGAGTAAAACATCCTGTGTTTTTTGGCGTTAAATAGCTCACGTTAACGTTTTGCTGATGAATCGATGTGGCCCACGGAACAACCTGAATTACTCACTGAGACACTCAATGTGAGTGTGTGTGAACTCAGGCTGGGTAAACCGTTTTAAGAGAAGGATGAGAACTTAGAAAGTCAAAAGTACAGTTCTCATGACTGGCTGACAGATATATTTAATGCTATTGATGAATTTAAGCACTATTTATAATGAATTTGCATAGCAGCAATAATACAGAGAGTAATTTTCTCTACAAGAGGGGCAGTGTCAGTGGTAGCATAAGAGATCAGCACCATGGGCTACATCATCTCCACTGCTGAAAATTGGCAGAAATAAGTTGCCACATTTTGGCTGGGACATAGTTTAAAGCACCACTTTCCTTCTCTGAGATGCTTATTCAGTATGAGTCCTTCCTCACCAGTGAATAGAGATTCATAGCCAACTCCAGGTAATCTGTGCTTAGAGCTCTGCAAAAATTCCCATGGGAATATGTTAATCTGGACTTGCTGGATGTGTGTTGGCACTGTGGTGCAGTCATGATTTTGAGAGAAAGCATGGATATGATGAGTGAGTTGTTCTTTCTAGTGCTCTGCGGGTTTTTTGGACCAAAATCCCCATGAAAATAAAAAAATTAATATGATCTCCAGCGTCTATGATTTAAGTCTCAGCTATGTGTGCCTAAGTATGGACTTAACACTTTAAAGAATCAAGATCTAAATTCACATGTTCATAAGACTAATGCTCAAGAATGAAGAGGTTATTTGTCTATTCTGGTGGAATCCTTTTTGGTATAACACATTTGACAGCTCTATGTAAATTCACAGTGGTGTACGAAATACTTTTCCCCCTCATATACTGTCTTTGTCACTACCTTCCCTTAACCTTTATCTTAGTAAAAAAGAATATTTAGAAAAGCACACTTAAAAAATGGGCACTAAAAACTTGCTGCCTGAAAACATAGAAAATGTTTTAACTAAACCTTTTGAGGCTTAAGCAACTTCAAACAGGAATTGGGAATCATAAAAAATACTGAAGGTATTCCTATTTTTTTTTTTTTTGTTGCTGTTTGAAAAATGAAAGTAATGGCTTCAAAATGTGCACACTGAAGAGAGGAGGCTTTTGTTCTGACAGCTTGTACATCAAGTTTCAGCATTATGGGGTTTGAAATGGTAAAAGTTAGAATTTGATAAAACAAGCTTTTGGGGGTCCTTTCTCTAAAAGATTCCTGAATGAAACATGAATTTAAAAAAAATTCATGGAAAGAGAGTGGATGTTTTTAACTGTATGGAACTGTTAAGAAAGTAAGAGTGCAAAATATACTTTGAGATACTTCAATGGCAGGAATTTTGCAGTTGTACTGTCACTGTCAAAATCAGCCTATTTGTTGCAGTTCTATGGTATTTAGGCATAAGGAAACAGGGAATTTCAACCCTTCCCCAGTACAGAAAAAAATGTTTTTGAAGTTTGATTAGTTTTTTTTTTTCTTAAGGTTTCCATTTTTGTACTCTTTCTGCAATTCCCAAACACTGTAGCAATACCCGATGAAATGTAAAAGGTTTTTCTAAAATGTTTTTAGAAGATTTCTATGATGTTTAACATCGGTGGGATGAAATACATTGCCATCAAAATGCAGAGCTGAAAGATACTTTTCCCATAAGAGCTGTTATCATGCAGGTCCTGTGTCCCAAGGGTCAGGGCAGTGGATCTGTGGGACTCCAGCCAGAGAAACAGGTTTGGATTTACACGACATGAGAGGTTCCTCGTGGAGAGGCAGTGCCTGAACATGGCTGAGGAGAGTGTGCATGAGACTTGAAAATTTAGGGCAGGTATTTTGAGAAGCAGAGCTGTGATGCTCAGCAGGAGTGTGGGGCTGGAGTGGGGCTGAGGGGCAGCCCTGCTGTGAGCCGGGAAAGCTCCCTCTTCTGACTGGTGCTGATCACTTGGGTGGGATGAAGGTCAGGGACATCCCCCATCATCACCTCAGCTTGAAAAGAAGGCGGAAATCAAATAAACCTACTCTTCCTTCTGGGATGATCCAATCTGATGGGCTGGGTACTTCCCAAAGAGGGAAAGAGCAGAGCCTGAATTTCAGGGAAGAGAGGGAAGAGGCTGGAGTTGTCGAGGCGATATCTATATCCCCTTCTTCTCAAAGAGCTTAGCAAAATAAAATAGAGAAAGAAAAGCCTCCAGCAGCAGGGAGTGAACGGCTGGAATTTCCTTAATATTAGCTGGGCTTTAGGCAGCAAGCCTTAACGTGGAGAATTATTTTTAATTAATAGCTTTTCCCCTACTTTGGAGCTCAGCGGGAGGATCTTCTTTGCATTGCACAAGGAGGGGAGATAGGAGAAGTCCTGGTTTTGTAACTGATAACTATTTCAGGCCAACTGCATTGCCTGGAATAACTTTGTATTCAGAAAAAGAACAAAATGTTACATCAAAAGATACCTCCTTCTGGTTCTTGGATTTAAATTGCCTCTCTTGATAAACCCACATCCTGACCAGAAATGAGTTGATGGATTTTTAAGAGTCTCCCGGCCAAATTATTCCCTCTCTCCTTTTCTTCCCCCCTCTCTCTCACCTCTGTGTTATCAGCATGGCATTTGGCCCTACGAGGGGACCTTCCAAGGATGCTTAGCAATCACAGATCTGCCAGGGTCTGAGGCTCCAGGGCTTGTGCCGAGTGGCAGGGTCCTTTACCCAAACCAGTCCAGATCCAGATGGAAAAAGAGGCAGGAAGGTGTTGTGAATTTGTATTACTTTAACACAATGGGTTTGTTCAGAGACAGTTTTCAGGCAATAAATGGCTCCTTTGTGTTCCTTCCCTCCCCATGGTAGCTTTCGGAGCTGTATATGTGCATATCATTTTGCCTGTGTATTAACAAGCAAGAAGGCTCCCCAGCTTCACACTCCCTCC
This sequence comes from Atrichornis clamosus, assembly GCA_013400975.1. Taxonomy (NCBI): domain Eukaryota; kingdom Metazoa; phylum Chordata; class Aves; order Passeriformes; family Menuridae; genus Atrichornis; species Atrichornis clamosus. Next base: position 663,291 of record WBMZ01004434.1, on the reverse strand, counting down.
TTCTCTGCCTCTCCCTCTCCTTCTCACCAGCTCACAATACCCTCCGCTTCAGCACACAATTAAAATAAAATTAGCAAAAAAAGTACAAGTTTATGACGGGGAAAAAAAATCCTTTCTTTTTGCTTCTCTAATTCAGAGGACTGTAAGAGGCTGTAGTGCCTCTTTTTATGAGCGGCTTCCTGGGAGTCGGGACATTTGCTTGTTATACTGTGGCACTGTAAGAGGGTGATCGTCATGGACTGTAAAGTAACGGGAAGTCTCACAGCCCCACCAGCTCTGTAACACAGTAGCTTGCTCACACAGGAGAGAGGGATTTATAGCACTGCCTTGTATTTTTTAACATATTTTGACTGCTTTTTATTTACAACCTAGCCCAACAGTTCTTACTTTGTCCCCTGCCTCCCTCCCCTCCTATCTTAATTCTGCCTCTTCCTCGTGGTGTGTTGGAGCCCCAGAATGTACAAAAAAATGTCACTTTAGGTGGAAAAGCAGCACAGATAAAGGTTGAAGTTTGAGGTGAGCACATCCCCCTTCAAGCACTATGTCTTGCCTAAGTGCAGGATAAATATCTGCTTTTCTAGGCTGTGGGGAAGGCAAGGAGAGGATGGAGCTGGGAAGAAGAGGAAAGAATATGTAAAAGAGTGTGTTCCTTGTTATCAAACTTGCCAAGCTATTTTCCTTATGAGCTTTTGTTAAAGCCCAGTGTCTTTCTCTTATTTAAATAAGTATAATCGCTGAAGGAGTTCTGAGTTGCTGCTTTCAAAGCAGTGGGGTGTAGTTCTGTTTTATTAGCTGTCATTGAAGATCTGATGCAGTCATGTCGGAGGCTGTAAATGCCTTGATGCTGTCAAGCCAAAGCAGTTGCGAGCGAGGGTGGGTGCCTGCTGTCCCTGGCACTGCCTTCAGAGCCAGAGGCTTCCAGCTGCTGGGGCTCGCTAGCAGCACTTCCAAAATCTTGGCCTGGATTTGGCAGCATTCATGGGGTAGCCATGCCCTGGTGGAGTTGAAGTATTAGTAAGTGCAGAATTAGTATTTACGAGAAGAGGGAAGATTGCGAACAATCAGGCATTGCCTTAAAAATTAAGCGGCTTTTGGGAGACCTTGTCTCTCTGTTAGCATTGGATGCTGGTCCCAGATCCCTTGCATTTGCTCTGATAAAGCAGCGTGTCATCACACTGCTGACCATGGCTCAGCTTTGGGATTATCTGCTCCCACTGAAACAATTCCCCCAGAAGCTGCAGCGATGAGTTAACCATCTGGGGTCAGGAAGAGGACATTAAATATAATCAGCAGCTCTCTTAATCTTAGAGAAGAACCCTCATTTGCTTGAATGTGTGTGCTGATCAAAGTATGATAGGAGCCAGAATGTGATACAAGAACAGCTATTTCCCAGGAAGGATTTTTTTTCTCCTTGTTTTGAGGGCAGAAGGAAAAAGTACCAGGAATTTTGAATTGTTGGAACTTTTTCTCTTGTGGTTCAACTAATGCAGTGTTTGGAAGCAACTGCACCTGACCAGTGCTTATACATGTTAACTATCAGCTAACATAATCTGAAGCCCTAGGAAAATAGGTTGTAGCACAGATGTAAGACACTGAAGGAAGACAGTAATTTTTTCCTGTAGATGGGAAATGCATATGTTGCCTCACTCACTTGTCATTACTGAAACTATAGGTAGGGACAAAAATAGAAACTACTGACAGCTTGATTTCTTCATGCTGGCACTGAGCTACAGCAGAGCTCTACAAGACCCTATAAATATGCAAGCGAAGGGAAATCCTACACAAGTGCTATCATACTGCTATAGGACTGAATAGAATTAGCTTTATTGCAACCAAACAGTATGGACAGAGTCTGCTTTTCAGAGCTCCCCTATCTCACGAACAATGTAAAATGTGAACCAAAGGCAGCTAATCTGGCCTGTTTACTGGGAACAGTTCCAAAATATATTGTTGGAAATGACTAGAAAAAGCTTTGCACTGAACAGCCCTTATGGTGCAGCCCTTTCTTCCTTTTAAAGTGAAATGTCCTTGCAGAAATTAAACACTGTTTCAAAAAAAAAAAAAAAAAGGGAAAAGGATCACTGTGGTTTGAAGCACTTATTAAAATTTGTGAAGGATGCAGTGTGCATTGCAAATGCACCCCCTCCCCCCAAACCTAAACCAACAAAAACAAGCCAACCCCATGAATAGCTCTTCCTAGCTTCCTGCACATTGAATATGTATGTTAAAGGACAAGGAGCCAAGAGGCGCTGTGTTTTGCTTTGCTTGGAATATTTTTTCTATGAAAATATTTCATATTTCATTTTCATATTGCTATTTTTGATATGTCAAAGTCAGGGGCTATGCCAAGGAGAGGCTGGCGAGCTGGCCGTGGCAGAGATTTCTGCCACGGTTCACAGTGGTGTGCAGAAGCAATATGTGCCCCACTGTGTAAATGATGCTCCCTGCACCCACGAGTAGTGTTCAAAAGGTTGGCATGGCACGAGCAGAAAACACTGCCGCTGGGGTTGTGAGTGGAATGGGTGGGGTGAAACAAGAGTCAAGCAGAATTCAGGGAAAAGAGACCCCCAAAATCGGGAAATACTCCTTAGGCATGAAATCCTGGAACTTTTCATCATTATTCTTTCATATTATTCTCAACAGAAGGTATTATTTGTGCCATCTCATGAGGGCTGCCAAGTGTGTCTCCCCTCAAGAGGACTCTGTAATCCTCTTACTTTCATTCACATCTCTAAAGTGGCTACATCTCCCTCATTTTTTTAAGCTGCTATTGTAAGTTTTCTTCATGATTTAGCTGCTCTCACTTTTTTTTTTTTGGAAGTCGCAGCTGATTGTGAGCTCTTTCTTCCTTGGTAGAACTGAGCAGTGTATATGACTACAGAGTAAACATTTCTATCTTCATCCTGGTTCAAGCAAAAAACCTTGACCCCCATGCCAGTAGAAGTGAAATATTCCCTAAACACACAGGCAACTGGAGATGTGGTTGTGTTTAAATGCCTCCAATTTAAACACAGTTCTCCAGGAAACCATGACCAAGAGAAGATGACTGGTCCCTGGCAAGAGGTTTGACTCAGTAACAATCTGTTGGCCCACTTGCATATTGTTGTTTTATTGTCTCTACCGTGGAGCACATACCTCTTAATATGTCTGATAATAAAAATCCCACAGAAGTTTAAATTAGAGTAAGACTCAGGGATCAGGCTTAGCTGTGATCTGGGGTCACTGGCTCTCATATCAAATCATGTCACCTCCATTAATAACTGAACCACTGGCCCTGAAACTCAAGCAGCTTTCTTATGATTTCCTAAAATCTGGAGTTTTTATCCTCTCAGCTACAAACTCTTAGGGGGCAGTGAGATTCCCACTGGCTAGCACTGTCCTCCTCCCTGCTTCTCAGCTGTTCTGCTCTAATCTGATTCTTGGCTTTTTCCAAGTTGGTGTGTTCTACCCCAGGTTGTGCCGTGTAGTGGGTGCTGTACAACTACCACGGGCTGAGGCCAAGTGAGGGTGAGCACAGAGTTGGCTCCTGCCCACCCAGCTGCAGGAAGTGCAATGAGGGGCGTGCAATTTTCCTTTTAGAGAGCTGATCTTCCTAAATTGTCCTGATTGCTGTCAGTATTCATAGCAGGGAGAACAGAGATGGACCCGTTGTTTCATTGTCCTGTCCCACACACCAGACTCACCTCCATCCTTCCCCCAAAATCTCTCAAGAGTTGCTAGAAGTGAAGAGTTCAGTGGTTTAATTTTCTGTTGTCTCGCCAAGTTAGAATGGGATTAAATGCTCTCAAGGTCTCTGGACTATCACTTTACCCAAAACATCCATCCCAAGCATTCAAAGAGGCATAGAGACTCTGCGTAGCTATTTATTTTAAATGCCTGATTAAAATTTTATGAAAACAGGAAGTCAGGGGAAAAGAATAGATTGCAAGAACGAAGAAATCCAGGGCTTTGTCATTTTTAGCTCAACAACACACAACATTGAAGAAAAAATCCCCCAATACCCACACGTTCAATTGTAACTGAGGGATATTTTCACAATCATACTGAGGCCACTAAAAGTGCATTTTGTCATTGGCTGGGGAGTTTATGAACTAAGAATGAAACTGATTTTTTTTACTTAACTTATTACACAATTTTGATTCTGTTTGTAAATAGGCACCTTAAGGTAACCTAAAATTGCTGTACTTAAACCCTGCAAACATTAAGATTTTTTTGGGTACTCCATTGTTTTTTCCTATCTCAGCAGCAATAAATATTGCAATACCACATCTTTAACAGTGCAGCAGCTCTTCTGTCCTGGTATCTTTCTGGTTTTCCATTCTTAAGCATGTCTAATCATCCAAATAAATGATGGGGGCAGAGACAGAAGACTGATTTTTCTGAATATTAATCATATGCCAAAGACCTTCATAGTTTGTCTGTCTTCTAGAGCTCGTTTTTCCTGTATGTGTCTTGTATGTATGTGTTTTCCCTGCATTTCCTTGTTTTACGAGGAAATATCCTCTTTGCTGCAAAGATAGGAATCAGAAGCAATGTTTAGCCAGGCTGCAGTACAAAAGGATTTACAGTCTGTTGAAGTCTTCTTGCCTTTTTAGACTGTGGGAAGCAGGACCCCCATTAACAGGCTGCAAATGCCCCTCAGCCATTTTCCAGCACCGCTGTCACCTTGACTACCCGTAGGTAGTCGCGGGGTACTTACGAACCATCAGTGTCCCAATCTGTTCTCCTCTACCAATCCCATCAAAAATAGATGGATGTTAAAATTCTGTATTAGCCTCGCACTGCAAAGACAGCATATGTAGGGTTCTCAGCTAGGGCATCCAGTGGCTCTGGATATGGTATAATTATGATAGCTTAATGACAAAGTAAGTTTTCACTTGCCAATGTCAAATTAATCCTGTCAGCATATAAGTCACTGCAAGTGCATTGCTCAGTGTAACCTTACAATATGCATAATACCACGTCTCCTTGCTTCTGCTTCTCATCATGTGGTCCTCTTGGTGCAGATGCTGTTCAGCCACTTAAAGAGCTGTAACACTACCAGGGGAAAGAAGAAAAAAACCCACTATGTTATACTGGAATGAATATAATGAGCCTAAAACCTTGGAAGTCTTCCTTTGTTCATCATTCTTGCTGCAAACAGTCACAGCCTTGTGGATTTCTCTATTATTTCAGCTGTAAAAATCATATTGAAATTTGATGGGAATTATTTCTAGTGGTAGTTAATTGGCTGACTAGGTGTATATGTGAGGAGAGGTAGCAGGGAGCCCATAAATGACCTTTTCCCTTGTTAGACTGGTCCCTGACCAGCTGGACGTTTGGTATCCTAAGGTGAAGAGTTTTTTAAATTATGGTTTCATGGCTTTGCCCCTTTACAAGACCACAATTTCCCTGTGTTAATTCACCATATCGAAAAAAAAAAAAGTCAACTGCTGCAGAATATCCCTTATGCAGAATATCCCAGCACTAATTGCTGGGAGACTTTTGCAAAACAAAATACTGTGTGGCTGGGTCCACGCCTGCACACTCCAGTCGTCCCCGCTCTGTGCCAGCATGTCACAGGTGCACACCACAAGGGACAATGCAGCAAATGTAATTGGGAGGCAGGTGGCAATAGCTTGGACTCCGTAACACATTCATCCCAAGGTGCACTTGTGCATCTGTTAGAAAGTCAAGTAATTTTTTTTTTTTAATTCAGTTGGTCTAAGAGAGATTTGAGCCATAGGAAAATATTTCCCATCTATTAAACACAACAGTGAGAAAGTTACTAAAAGTCCTCGGAGACGGTGAGTGACGTGGGGTGGAGGCTGTTGATCGTAGGGAGAAAGCGAGGGGTTGTCAGTTTACATAGAAATCAGTCAAGTGTTTTTAAGACATTTGAGAGGGCTTTTTCCTCCTTTGCTAGCACTGTAATATCAGCGTAAACTTTTCCTTTTCAGATATCAGCCTTTTGTACTCACATTAGCACTGTGTGCTCTGGCCGGGCTGGTCACTCGCCTGTGCTCAGCCTTCCCTGCCTCTTTCCAAGAGCCAGAGCCTCCCAATTTGGGAACCTTTTTATTTCTGCTCGGAGTCCTAACAAAGGGTTTTTATTCCCTCTCTAAAACACAGGAAGGACCCCAAATGCTTGTACTCTTATAAGGAGCCTGAAAGCAAATCTTGCCGAGCCGAACTGCAGCAGTCTCTGGGGTGGAGTATAACAGCTACAGCGCAGCGTACAGAATCCCTCTATAGGAGAGGGAGGCTGGTGCCAATTCCAGGCAAAACTATGGGGAATGGGATTCAAATGAGCACAGACGCAATGTTGCTCACGGACACAAACGAACAGCACAGTACTGCAAAAATGCACGTAGGTTTTAGTAGCCTTTGATGGACAAAATACTGCTTTTATATGAAGGATATGTAAACAAGCCAAACAACATAAAAATTATATCACACATTTTGAATGCCAAATGCTTCCTAATCCCTAGGGGAGTATTTCCCCCATCTGTTTCCGTTCTTAACTCCACCACTCAACTCTCCTTTTAACCTGGAGTTGGGTCCAGACATAATCCAGAGCTCTTTGGGGCGATTTGCATGTGAAGCTGCTGGGAGGGTCCCTTTGCTCCTTTCCCAAGGTCTGCTCGAGCCTCTCCCGGCAGTTTGCAGACTTTGTCCTCCTGCTGCATCTCCGGCTCTTGGCTGGTGGCAGGGCCAGGCTAACTGAAAGTGTGAGGTTTTGATAACCTGCAGCAATGTTCTCCGTCTCCCAGGAGAGAGCTGCGTTGGAAAACAATTTGCAGAAGACAGGAGCAGAGATCTGGTGTCATTTTTGGTGCAGCTACTACAGCTTCTTGCTGTGAGCCCTTATCAGTGGAGTCCTTGTAGAGCTGCTCATCAGCAGAGATCCTGCGGGCGAACGCAGCGTTATTGCTTCGTCCCATGTGGCCTTTTTTATCAGTGCTGTTCTGGCTTCTAAACCTTCTGGAGACGCTGTAATTGGGTACTTTGGGTGGCTTGGCTTTTTTTATAGTGCAAGTTAAGTTTTTAGACTGGGCTTTGGAAACGAAATAAAAATAAAGTAAAATGAAGCAAAATAAAAGCAAGTGAAATAAAGGAAAGTAAAGTAAAAGGAAGTAAAAGGAACTAAAAAGTAAAAGAAAATACAATAAAATGAATTTTTTAAAAAAAGGGGTAAGCACCAGTAGTTAGAAGATAAGAAATGAAGTTCCAAATAAATAAATTCTACTTTTATTTCTTGGAGTGATCTAGGACAGCTGATGGAGATTGACACCCTTAAGTTACATGAATGTTTTGAACGTGTAAAGAATCCTTTATAAATTCAGCTTGGTTTGCTGTGATGCACTTTCCAAATTAGGATACTGCGGAGCAGATTGTGCAATGGTGATTTACATGACTTGAGGATTTTTCTCCTTGTGATTAAACACAATAGCACTTCCTTCGGTTCCATTTAGAGTGCATTTGAAAAAAAAAGTATTTGAATGTATGTAGAAATATATTTAAAATGCAGGTTATTTTGACAAGAATAAAAATATCAGGCAAAAAGTGCATTATTGAGTGCTGTGTAAAGTACGGCTGAGCATCTCTAGAATTGCAGCATTCTAAAGGAGGAAATAAAATTACAACTAAGAAAAATATTCAATCTACTGGGGTTTTTTTTTCTGGCAGGAAAGTGAAAACATGGAGTTTTGTTGGCTCGTTCTTCCTTTTGCAAAGGATTTAGTGCTGAGCTTTTACCTCGCTACATGATATACTGCAGTGAAATGCACAGAAATTTGGGATTAGATATGAGTTGTAACATCGAGTAAATTTTATGTTGAGAAATTTAGAGCGTGCCAAGCGGCCAGCTCCTCGGACAAAAGACTAACATGAATAGGTTAGAGAATTATTAGCCTCTAATAATAGATGATATGCTATATATCAAGTAATGACTACTTACTATCCTGCATTTATCTGTTACATGATGTCCTTTTTAATTACCTACCCTGCCGCCTCAGAGGCCGGCAGCTGGTGCAAGAAACACTGCAAAGCTCATGCCTTCTTCCCTCGTAAAATGGAAATATCCTCCCAGTCTGTGCCCTTGCAGTTGTTAGACATGGGTTTCCCAGGGAAAAGAAAGCATCCAAAGCACGTCTTTTTCAGACAGTAGTTTTTAAGGAGGGTTGTCTTACTGAAATCTTTTTTTCAGTATAGTTCCATCCAGTGGAGAGCAAAACTCCACCGACTGACTCCGACTGCGTCTCTTCTCTTCAGATTTTAATTCCTTCTGCTACTTGTCTAGGTGAGGAATGGATAAAAATAGATTGTTAGATGAGGCTGTTGCTTTTAATTATATTCATAATGAGCATTCACCATCCTTAATTCAATAGTGCAGTATAAGGGGGGAAGGCAGGGTTTTTTAACCTCGTTTCCTAAGGAAATGATGCATTTGACATCCCACCACCCACTCACCTGGACCCAGGCCTCTCCTAACAACATGTGAATGCCTTGTAAGTGGGCTTGAAAGGGGAAAGACACCCCAAACATTACACTTCCTCATGAAAATTGGGTTGAGTGCAAGAAAAAGCACCACGTTGGTGTCTGTGCCAGGCAGGTAAGTTCAGCCTTTATCTGTGCTGATGGCAGCCCATTGCCAGTCACATCCCCTGCCCGCTGGGCAAGAGCACTGCCAAAGGACTTGGGCATCAGGCTTGCTGCTGGGGCTGAACTTTGGGATGGACAACACAGGGCAAAATCAGAGGAAGTCGCTTCTTCTCTCAGTTTGGTTTCTGGTAGAAGCATAATTTCTACGAACTTCATTTTGCACTAATCCTCCCTGGTGTAATGTCAGTGTAGGCAGCCTCCTGGTTTTGGTGAAATCAAGGCAGAGTGAGGAGTTGGTTTGCATTTTGGGAGCAGGACAAAGCTCAGCTGAAAATTGGCTCCTGTGCTTTTGGACCTGCAGTGTTGCAGGGGACCTTTCCCCTGCTGTGCCCCCAAAAAAGCAGACCTCCCCCCGCCTCCCTCCCTCCATCCTCTCCCACACCGACTGCTCTTGGAGCTGGCAGCACATTAATAAAAAAATGTAAGTTTTATGGGACAAAGTAAATAAGGCAATTCATATATCATTCCTAAGACACACAGAAAGGAGGCAGAGAAAAATAACCATCCGATATTTTATATGAGGATATTTTCATGAGTCAGCTCATTTTCAGGTTTCTGGGCTTCCAGCTGCAAGCTCTGCTGTGTTGGCTTATCTTCTACTTGAGGCCTGGCATGTGCCAGAAGTAGCTTATAATTGGCTGTGTTTCCCCTTTGTAAGTGGTAATAATAGAGCCTTTATCAGCAGAGAATGGCTAAAAATTTGGATGTCTTTAATTTCATCACAACTTGTAATTTTTTTCGGGTCTAATATTACACAAATAGATCTCAGAGCTCCTTGTTCTGGTTGCAGGGCTGACAGCAGAGGGGTTGATTTTTCTAGGTGGAGTATTGAACTGCCCATCAAATGTTCCCTAAGCAGTGGCCATAGAGCTGAGTTTATCCTTTAACCCTTCTGGCAGGGGTTTCATTAACCCCTTGGCTTGTGGAAAGTCACAGTTGTTGTGGCTCAGCCTGGCTGAGAGAGGCTGATGCATTTCTTGTGGCAGCCCTGCTGTTTATTGCAGGGCAAAAATGCAAGGTATTTTCAATGTATTTTAATTCATTTGAGGTTTTCAATGAATTCACCTCAGCCTTCTACTCTCCTCCTGAGATTGCTTCCTGTGGATTGCAAAATGACTAAATTTAACTGGTGGAAAGAAAAAAAAAGCAGCTCATTCAATATGATTTCTAAAGACAACTATGTAAGTTTTATAGAAAATGAATTTTAAATTTGTACATGGCAGAAGAATTTGGTTGATCACAGGCATAGGAAGGATGTTGCAAGATTTATTTGGCCAGTCACAACTTGAATTTTGAATAAATTCTTTCAAGCTGTTAAAAAAAAAAAGTATGGAAATACATCACTTGACGCATTCCAATCACAAATATGTTTGAGGGGAACTGCAATCTGCTCAGAGATGTCCTGAGAATAAAAAAGATTTCACATGTGTTTAATATATTCCTTTTTGGGGAATTAATTGTCCACCAGCACTGACAAGCGTGGGGGATGGAGGAGCGGAGGAGCGGAATGGGAGCGATTTGCAGTTCTTAGTGGGAATTAGTGGCATGACTATATTATAACAATCATAATTAAGCTTTGTACTTGAACGGTGCCTTTCCTTGGGGAATCTCAAGGCACTCTGTCAAATTTATGGGGAAATCCCAGGGAAATAAGTGATTTCCCTACAGATCCGCACAAATTCAGTGGCGGAGCTGCAAGCAGACCCCAGGTCTCCAGGCTCCTGGTCACTGACTCCAGCTGACAGCAGGAGCTGCCTGATTCCTCTGTCACTGCCTGGCCAGGGCTCAGGGGCTCCGGGAGCACAGCCCTGGGGGTGCAGGTGGGCGCTGGGGGCGCTGGGGGTGCCACCCCTCACCTGGGGCTGCGCAGGGAGCAGGGACACAGGGTGGGTGCAGTGGGAAGGGCATGGCAGGGACAGGCAGTGCACACCACACAGCCCTTTCAGCAGCCTAAATGAGCCTAAATGAGCTGAAAATAACAATGGGAAAACGAACTTGAATGTTGTGTAATCTTGGGGAAATCCTGACTCCCCCACGCCTCAGTTTACCCACCCCTACAGTTAATGTGGGAGCACTGCAGGAGAACTTGTGGTGACGGAATTTTTATGGAAAAAAATAAAAAGGAAAATCGGGAAATCTTACATAGGCATGTGGTGCTTTGAGCATCATGTGAAGTTTTCCATCAAGGCTGAAGTCCTTACCAGAAAAATATGCTCTGCTTTATCCCAATATTCAGGGTTTGTGCAAGAAATACACAGGGAAATTATTATGTGTCATGAGGAAGGCTCTGAAGAGATGATCATAGGGGTCTGTTCTGTTTAAAATCCCTAAGGTTAAAAATCTGTACAAGTTAATGTTCCTAATGTGCTTTAAGACCTTCAGAGGCAGGGTCCCTTTGGACTCAGCAGGATGAATTGGCCTCCCTGGGTAAGTTGGATTGAATTTTGTGTGGAAGACAAGGAACACATTTTGTTATGGGTTTGTTTGCTCTCTTGGCTGGTTTCACCAGTTTGTGCAGCCTGGTGAAAAACCAAACACATTCACTTGACTCTGTAGACAGAGCAAAGCCAACAGTAGGTTTTTCATCTATGTACTTGCAGAGTATGACAAAGTGTTTAAAAGACAACTGGACTTGCGTTATTGAGAACATTTAAAGCAAGCAGTAAAACCTTAAACATTGATTTGGTGTTTTACTGGAACAAATAGATTTAAAAGTAGTGGTTAGATGCTGAAAAGCACAGCTCCAGTGAAAATCCCCATATTTGAGCTGAATAAATCTTCTCCCTCCTGGGAGCAGGCTGAGTGTGCAGGGGAACAGAGCTATTTGCCTGTCTTGTTTGGTACGGGCGGCACATTTGGCTGGATGATGGGGAAAAGGATGGTTTGGGCTCTGTGTGAAGGAGCCTGTCAAGACGCCATGGGCAGTGCTCCTCTGGATGGGAGCACATGGTGTTTTAGAAGGAGCTGAGTTGCTGATGCCATGAGGAGAAATCCCTCCCCTGTGCCCTGGGAGCAGGGGTCGTGGCAGTGGCATCACGAGGGGCACCGCGCTCCCGTGGCACTGCTGGCATCTCCGCAAGCCCCGGGTCAGAGGACCAAGGGTATCCCACCAGAACTGGGACAGTTGGCAATCCTCGTTCTTGTGCAGACTGTGTGAAATGCACACCATTCCCCAGAGCTTACAGGCACAGTTACAAATGAAGCAAAGATGGCAGGAATGACATTCCCTTGCTAATTATAGTGTGGTCCCATCTGTATATTTGGTGTTATGTCACCAACTCCAGCCTGCTTTTTTCTAGCAGGGAAATACTGCTGCAGGTCGAAGCTCAGCACAAAAGGCTCCAGACCTCTAGTAGTGTTACATTTGCTCATTTAATGGGAGTGAAACTCTATTTTTAAGGGCTATCAGTTGGAAACCTGAGAGCTGTTGGCTAAGGTGCTTTTTGGGTAACTCAATGGTACATATTTTAAAAGCACTTTGGTATGGATAAGCATAACAGAGTTCAGTGGCTGCACATTTCATTGAACCCCGCTGGCTGCACTGGTACCTTGTGCATGGCAGGAAAGCTGTGAGCTTGGATCCATTCCTCCTGCATGGAGAAGGTGGGAGAGCAGTTATCTTCCTGGCCATCAGTGCTTCTCTTGGCTGCAGACCTTTTGGTGTAGTGGATAGTCTGTGAAGAGTTTGGGCTGTAGGACATGTGCATCACATTCCAGCAATTCCCCCAGAGAGATGCAAGGACAGAAACCTTCCTCCTGGATCTCCCCATGGGGTTCCATTCAATCCTCTTGAGGAACTCATGTGTCCTCCTTGGGGCACAAGTACAGTCCTGGACTCCACACCCCTGTTTCTGTTGGTGGAGTTTCCTGGCTCCTGCTTATAAAATGGTTGTGATTTAAGACCTTAAATTTGCTCATGTAAGATGCCATTTGTCCCTCTGAAGGAGCCCATGGGGTGCTTCATTCTTGCACGTGGTACTTGTGAGCAGTATTGGTGAGCCTCCTGCTAAATCATATAGGACTGAGATTTTTAATTAGGGTAGAGATGGGAGCCTCCAAATCTTATGTGATTAGAGAGTTCTCATAACTTTTACATTTATTATATAGCCCAATTAGCATATTTCTTACTTTAATGTCTCTATTGCCCTGTTCAGTGTTGAAAATCCAAAAAGAAGAGCACTTTGCTAAAACTTGAAAGCCATGAAGGGAAAATAGTCAAGAAACAGAAATAAAAATGGGTCTTCCTAATTTAATTCACTGTTTGGGCTAAAAACAATGAATTAAACTTTGGCAAAACAAGGAAATACCATAAATAATGACAAGGAAACTAAAATCTGAAAACCATCCACTTCAGTAATTTTAACAAAGGCAAAAGGAATTAGAAAAAATCACATAAGGCTTTAAGCCATCCCAAATGCAGGCTCATGGTGCCGAAGCACCGTGCAAAGATTAATCTCTCAGGACTTGCACCTGGACCTGTCCCCTGAGCTTAAAGCCCCTCTCTGCCTGGTGGTTTGCTGGTGCGTCCCAAGGGTGTTCGGTGGAGCTCATGTGCAGGAGGGAAAGCAAATCCTCAAACAACTTTAAGGGTGAGGCGCTGTCACACAAAGGCCACGGTGTCTCTGAAAGTCAAGGAGAATTTGTACTAGCAGAAATAGGCTCTGGTTCCTTGTCATACAGGAAGCCGTTGGTGGAGCAGGAATTTAACAAGTTCACAACTTAACAAGTCCCAGCCTAGTGTCTGGACTACCAGAATAGATTTTTTTCTCAAATACCCCCAATCGCTCAATGCTTTTGTCAAATTTCTGTCTCTCTGTACCCAGTGTCAGCCTTGTCTTAACAATGAAGGTAGTCCCAGAAAACTTCTCACAAATAAGCAGCCTATGCTCCCTGTTATGAAAGCAACCGCCTACTGTCTTGTATATTAATTCTGTTCTTGTGGGGCGCTGTAGAGGTTGAATCTTCGTCTGCCTGGCGTGGCAATTTTCATTGCTTCCATTTTTTAGGAACTTCAAGTTTCTGAAAGGCTTAGTGTGAGCTATGAAGGCTCCACCTCTTTCTTGGCCCTGTAACCTGTGAGCAGTTCAGCTGAGGCTAGGGGATTTGTGTATAATGATTTGGGAAAGTTGTGAGTATAAATAGTAAGGAATTCGAGATGTTTTTCCCCTCTGTAATTCAACACTCAATAGCTTCCCCTTCCACCCTGCACATAAGGTGCTGCACCAAAACCATGGAAAGAATTTGTGGAGTTACAGATCAAGGAAGTTCATAAGCTAGCAGGCTTTTCTCTTGCTTGCTCTTTTAAAAAAATCTTATAGTATCATCTCTTCTGGGTTATAGCATGGCCAGAGGACCTTACAAATTTTCACCAGATCCTCTCACCAGAAGCATTTGCCCCAGGGAAGAGGCAAGCAGGACAGCCCTCTGATCTGTTATGCACAGTGTGGTATGGGCAGGAGCCTGGAAAAAGTGATCAGTCCTAGCTTTTTCCTTTCTTTTCTCTCTTTCTGATAACAGTTACTGCTGAGAGAATATCTTTAACCTGCTCTAAGCTCTAGTCTCAGTCTTCCTTCACCTTCCACACCTCACAGATGTACAGGGACATGGTATCGGGTTGCAGCATTGCAGAATCCTTTAGGTTGAAACAGACCTGTAAGATCATCGAATCCAACCAGCTCGGATGACCAGGGTCATCTTGGCCCCAGCTCTGTGACTATATGTCTGTCAGTCTGGAGTCCCAGGACAAGATATTCTTGTGCTCAGAGATTGCCACTGCATCAAGCAGCAGTGCTTGTAGCTGGGGAGACCCTGGCTTATGCATCTCTGTAGTGACAGGTTTGCTTTTAAGTGCCCCTCAGCTTCCTTTCATCTCCATAGTCATCTTTTTCTTAACTTCTCCTGTACTTTTAACCCTGCACACAAAATGCAAGGCAAACCTTAAACCTTATTCTAACAGAAATGTCAGCTCTCAGCAGTATCAGTGCAAATTCTCTGTAGCCCCTGTGATTTCAGCCTGGAGATGGGTTTCAGCTCTGCACTTCATCCCCAAAGCCTGGTTGAAAACCCCTCACACAGCTCCCCAGTTACACTGACCCAGGCACAGATGACGGACAATCACGGCACATGTTTGTGTACATTCATTGCCAGGCATTTGATGTATGGTTTCATTTTTGAACCTTGACTTCATTTTACACCATGGTATTTGAACATGCAGATTTACAAATCAGACCCCAGCATTATTGTTTAACGAACCCTCAATGCTTTCAGTAAAAACCTGAGTAAGTATTTGTTATATTTAGAGGCAATTCTGCTTCTTGTCTCTTCATACCATAAGATTTACACTGACCTAGATTTTGCTATTTCATTTTCCACTTGCTGTCCCACAGTACATTTGCATGGAAAGAAAGTCTTTTGTCTTTTAGTGTTCTCTTACACTTGTTATTTCATCCACCAGCCAAAATCACACTCACTGCCCTGTGATGGTGTGAACAGCTTCGCTGGAAATGTTCATATGGCTGATGATCCTGGCTTCAAACTAGAAGTAAAAAGCTTTTGCAGCTTTTAGACTTGTAGAATCCTTGGGCTGAAGAGTGCTGGAGGACCAGACAGCAGCAGAAGAGTGTGCAAAGAGGAATGGCTTGCATGTTTTCCAGCAGTAGCAATTTACAGAAAAGAAAAGTGGACAGTCAGAAACTGTCCTCTCCCTGGATGTATATTGCAACTATAGCTAAAGACGCAAAACAACATCTTGATTTTAATTCTGGTTTCAGTTTTAGCATGTCATTAAAGAGATACCTGTATTGACAGGAAGAGTTGTAATGCTTTTGGGGAGTTGTTATTATCATATTACACGATTATGGTGCTTATTGTGGTGGTGCCTTAGGGCTGAATTTACAAATGCTGCAGAGGGATTACATGGGTATTATGCTGCACACAGACATTTTGCTTCATGTTTGTGTTGAAATCCTGTGAACTGGACAATGTAAACAAATTAACATTATCAGGGAAAACCAGTTTTTTAAGTTAACTTCCCCTGCAGACTATACTCGGCCAAAGGACACTTGCTCTAGCTCTTGCATCTCCTGCATCTCAACCATGTTCAAAAATGTTTTTACTGGCATGTATTAACCAAAACCTCATCCTTTTTGGGAAAAAAAAAAAAAAAAGAAGCAGGCATATTTTAAAATGCATTTGATCCAACCAGCTAGTATATTTTTAAACACGACTGTGTTATGTTTAAGAGTGTGTTAGCATATGTCAATTAACTTGTTTCTGCCGTGCTGACAGAAGTGCCCCCACCGCCGCCAGCCCTGAGGGGCCCCGGAGCTCAGCCGAGTCAGCACAGGGAGCCTGTGCCCACACATCCAGCCCGCTGAAATTCGGCACTGGCTCTTCACCGGCACTATTGAGGTGCTGGAAGAGGGCATGGTGCATTTGGAGGCTTTCCTCCTTCTGCTGGCTGTGGTCTGCAGGTAACCCTGCAAGGCTGGGGGGATGCACCAGGGCTCACCTGTCAGCACCCCAAATGATGTCTCCTCTGAGCATGCACGTGAGCTGAGATGCTTTCACTGCACACAACACCCTTCCAGACAGAATAAATAGAGACTTTTTCTCACACTGTCAGGAGATCACACTCCTTCCCTGTGCCAGATATAGATGAGATGGAGAAGAAAAGATGCACGTGCACATAGCCCCTAAGTCTCCCCTGTGCCCAGAGCAGGTGGTGGGGATGACTGTGCCTGTCTGGGGTGCTTTGTGTGCTGAGCTGTGGCCATGGCCATGGAGGCTGCTCACCTCCCCACTGCTCCAGACCACGCTGGACAGTGCAGAGGGAACGTAGAAAACAGCAGAGATCTTTTTGTCTGGAGGCTGCCATGTGCTGCTGGGTAAAGCCCTGGGAACTAACAAATCTTTTCCTAGCAGGACCTTCCTCTGCATCCCAGCCATGAAATTGAGCATGATGAGAACTAAGCAGGGCGAGAAGCACACAAGTCAGGTCTCAGCAGCAATGCAGGGATGCACCCTGCATTCCCATGGGGATGTGTGAGTGCCTGTCCATGCATGGCAGCTGCAGAGACCCAGGCAGTGTTTGGCAGGGGCTCATCTGTTACTGCCCATGCAGAGGGTGTGGAAAAGGTAAATATGTGGGCATGCAACAGGCAGAGGAGGTGTCTCAGGGCCTGCAACCCTGTGCCCTGCTGCTGTGGGCTGCAAGGTGCACCTGTGTCCCAGCCAGACTCAGTGTGCAGGAGCAGTCCCCAGGCAGACAGACCTGCCTTTGCTGCTGTTCCTCATCCAGAGAATTGGGGCAATCTTCATTTTTCAATTCATGATTAGTAAATGCATGAATGATTCCCATGTGTTCTGGGACAGTGTTAATGGGATTGGTAGAAATACCCAGAATAAGCAGAGTCCAAAAATAGGTCTCGTGTCCTGCCAAAGTCTTGCACATGTTCTTAACTTTCCTGCCCTGGGAAGCAACTCTTGGCACCCCACAGGGCAAGAGAGTTTTTCCATTCACTGTGGTGGGTGCGGGATTTCATTCTGCCTGATAGACCCATGGATTTAAAGGGACTGTCCATATGGCACAGTCGAGCTCTTTGCAGGGTTGAAGCACTTTATATTTTTAGCGTTGACACGATGGTCATGAGGGAAAAGCATGTTTTTGCCCCTCTCGAAGGGCACGGTCAGACGTGCTGCTCTGCTGGAGCTGCTCAGGGTCAAGTTGCTACTGGCCCTGGACCATTTCTGTGGGTGCTGCACCTTCCTGCTACACAGCTTGGCTGCCATAATTGGTGCTGTGGAGCTGACCTACGCCAGCCGAAACATGTTGTTAGAAGTGGGGTTTTATAAATAGACCCTGTGGACAAAGGGTGTCTGCTCTGGGGTGTTTATGGGGCTGGGGAGAGAAGCCTGGGGCAAGGGATGGAGCCCAAGAGCTTCCAGTGATCCAGCACAGCCCTTTTTGCAAAACAGGGACCGTGGTGCTGGCGGAGCCTGCGGCAAGCCCTTGGCAAAGGGAAGGACAGAGAGGACACGACCCGGGGTGTGGGTGCTTGGCTATTTTCTCCCTGTGAGACTGGCTCCCAGGCCTGTGCTCATGCAAACCCTGACAGATCCCATCTAAATGAGTAGTTGGAAATTACGTGTTCCCTCCCGGTTTGGGCTGGAGCTGAATTTTGCCTTCTGGTCTCAGGGAGAAGGTTCTGCCACCAAATGCAATTAAAAGCATCAGAACTCAGCACTGTGGGATCTTGCCCAGTGCTGGTAGTCAGGGTGATTGACATTGGATCCTTTGATTTCTCCAGAGGCATCCTAATATTTTAAACTTATTATTAATTACAAGTATATTAATCTCCAAATGGTATTAACAGTATTTCAAAACATAATTTTATCCTCTCTGACCCACTGGGAAAAAAAGGCAGTTTTGGATGAACTGAACAACTTTATAGACACTGTGCTTTATAACCAGATAGATTTTCCCTAGTTAGTTCCATTTCTATCTAATATTGGTGGAAGATTAAAGATACTGAATCAATGGCTGTAAAAGCCTACATTAAAAATTTGCAGTAAATGAGAAGAGGAACATTTCATTAGAAACATAAATTGTAGCAACTGGAATGCCTGCAACTTATTTTTAGTGTTCTACTGACAGTCACACTTGAAAGACTTTTTCTTTTTCTTTCCTAAAATGTTTTCTTTTCTCAGATTAAAAAAGAAGAAAATGACCTCTGATATTTTGAAATATAGAACTAATTACAATAGGGAGTGATCCTGATCCCGCTGAAGTAAACTGTGGCATTCTTTATGACATTGCAGGATAGTACCTCTATTAAGACATAATAAGGAAATGAGATACTTTAAAGAGAGGGGTTTAAAATGAACTGTCTCTGTTGGCCTCTTTTGTAAAAATACCTTAGAGCCACTTTTATCAAGTCAAAAGGTTCATTGAAAAGAGAAAAATTGAAAGATGCTGCTCGTGGAGCCTGGCAAAACATGAAGTTCGCAACAAATACCTCTCCAATCCAATTATAACATTCAAATCAAGGAGAAAAAAAAAATTGCCAAATATAATGAAAGCTTTCTTTCTACTGAAAAGTCTACCAGGAGGTGTTCAGACCTAAGGGAATTTCCAAGTCAGCATTATGGTGGGGAAAAATGTAAAGTAAATGAGAGTGAAATAATAAAAATTTTCTGGTGGAAATAAGTGCCGTTGTTTCACGTAGTTTCGACACATAGCACAATTTCAGCATCAACACTGAAGTTTAAAGAATCAGTGTGTCTTCATGAGATTTCTGTACAGAACAGCCATTCAATGGGAAAATCTAAATCAGACTTCAGTTTGCACATTGGGCCCCTCTACGAGAGAAAGCCCTGAATTACAGTAGTTGCAAATAGAAAAATAGAGATGACCCCTTTTCATTAATTTCTAGACACCTTTTCCACTTGTTAATCCAGCATGATTATGGCATATAAATCACAAGAAATGTGATGTGTGGCTGTTTCTGTGCTCTCAAAAATCAGACTTTGGTCTAAGTCTCTAACACCAGCTCAGCCATTTAAAATTTCACAGTTTTCTACAGTGAGCAACACTGGACCCATGTCACTGTGTTTCTGGCAGATGCAATTTTTAATATCATGGGGATATATTCCAAACAATTAAAACAATTAAAGCAGGGCATGTCTTTAGCATTTTACTCAATCTCATAGTCTGTATGAAATATATTTGTAATTTTGGGTTCATTTCCAAATGGAGACAGATTCACACACCCTCACAGCCAAACTCAGGACAAGAACCAACAATTAAATGAAGCCTGAGATCCAGTCCAAAGCAGGCATATACTCAATTTAATTTTTAAATAGCTTAATTAATAGTTTCAGTTAAAGCAACGAAGTGAAAATGGGTCAAACTATGTAAACATTGGTTAGAAAAACACAGTGTCCAGCCAAAGCATTGTAGAAGTGCTTTTAAGAAGAATAGCCTTTAAATTTAATTTAAACATGGTTTTCCAACTTAGGTAAAAGCCCAGTTCAGACAAGGCCCAAGACACTTTTTGCGCCGCAAAGAATTACCGAGGTATGCTGAGAGTTTATTTAGTCTTTGCTTGTTCCGAGGCCGTGTTTCCTTCTGCAGTCATCATTTTCTCCTTGCTGTCAGCAAGTTGTTACCTCTCGGCAGCTCGGACTCACCCCGAGCCCCGCAGAGTGTGGCAGCTGCGCCGACTCGCCGCCGCGACCCGTGCGAACGCTGCGGAACATCCTCCGCAAATATTTACTGGAATTTTGAAATGAATTGGGGTAGGCTGCCATTGCACGCTGAGTGTTTGCTGTCTGCAAACATCCAGGTTCAAGTTCTTATTGACATGGCTGTGATGGATGGGGTCCCTTACATAAGTCTCAAGGCCGGGAGGGGGCTTTTGCTCCCGAGCGGTCGGGGAGGAGAAGCAACACCACGTGTCTTATCTGACCAGTCACTGCTCACCAGCAGCCCTCACACAATGGGAAGATACACCTATTAATTTCTTGGTAGTTCCTGCATTCTAGAGGGGCAAAATTATAAAATGCAGAAAATGTCTCTCAATCCAGAGAACTACTGTATACAGAGAAAAGGATGTTTTTTACTCCAAAAGAACAGTTTTAGCAAAATTTTTCTTTGATATTTAAATTTCAATTTAAATGATACATGGGTAGAATCATTTGAAAGTGGTTAAGAACGTTGTTTTTAACAATCCCTTTTTAATTATACAGTAGTATTTACACGATTTTATATCTCTGTAGTTTGAAGTTTCTGCTACAGTGACCATGGCGCGTTCTTTGCAGATTTGCTGATTTGCAGTTAACTTTCAGGATCCTAACTTTTTGGTTAGAATAACTAAAAGGTTTCTGTTCACTTGTGTTTTGGGGGTTTTTTCCTGTCTTTTATTTTAACTTTATTCTTATTAAGTCAATAAAAAGGAAAAAGAAGAATGAAGAAATATTATAAATGATAAGTATCAAGACTGACTCAGGTGCGTTACTTTAGAAAGCTGTCACCGCCATCCCCTTCATCAGCACCTCTTACTGATATGATAAATTTGGGCATTTTGCATCTAAATTTTGGCTAAGTTTTATCACATGAGAATGTTCCCCCAATTCTTCTGTTGCACCTTGATGTGTGTAGAGCAGGTCCAGCAGCAGAAGTTGGCGACATCTGAAGGTGTCACTGCTCTTTGCCAGCCATCCCCTTGGGAGTGAGAAGTCAGGTTTTCAGTGAGTAAATCTGCTGGTGGTGGCTCTTTGTGGAGTACATGGCTGGCGAGTGAGACTGTTTTGGCCTTCCTGCTCTGAACAATTTTGTTTCCAGTGTAAAGAACAACACAACCTGCACAGGGAACCAGCTGGTTCTTCTCACCACCTGCAGAACATCTGCAGAAGGAGGGAAATGTATCAAGGTCCTTATAATGAAGAACTGTTTTTCCTGATCATGTTCAAAAGCAAAACCACGATAGGAGACAACATCCCTTTCATGGGAACAAAGCAAACAAACACTTTGGGCTGGAAAACAGCCTGGATGAACTGACCTACTCCAGCTTGTCTGAAAAGTTACACATGTCAAAGGGCTCTCTGCTAGGCAAAGGGAAGATGTAGGAGAGGTTTTTATAAATGGCAGTTGGGCAATTAATGTTAACCATCAATATCAGAATGGCTTAGATTGCATGATTAACTAGTAAGAGTTTTGAGCTGGCTGGTAATTTTAGATTAAATAGTCAGGCAGCCAGTGACTTGAATATTGATGAATATCCTGTGTTTTATTAATATGCATTCTCTATAAATTAGAGGCTTAGTACACAAAGAAGAATCCTAATGCTCTTGCTATTTTTCATTGCCACAGGTAGAGCTGAATAATTCATAGCAATTAATTTATTTCACTGATTTAGCCTTTTGGGGCAGGGGGGAGGTAGGGGGGAAGTTGAGCACAAGTAGTCTTCAGGTAATTTTTTCCATGTTTATTTATTATAAATAACTCACCAAACACTTTTGTAGACTAATTCTTAGTTGTGGAGAATTTTTTGTATTTTAAATTGGAAAAATTGGGAGGAATATGAGCACAAGTACAAGTAACATATCAGTCATTGCAAGAACCCAAATGAATTATAAATTGAAAAAAAAAACCCAGCTAGTTTCAAATACATCCCAGATAGGGTCAGACTCATGTTGATTTGTATTGATTGGTACAATGCTGGTTACATTGCATGTTTCTGCTCCTCATTTAATTGATTGTAATTCTTTAAGACCAAGATTTTCTTGCAAATATTTCTGTGGGCAGAATTACTTTTCTGTATTTAGTCCCTAATGCGTAGGTGAAATGTTGCCCCTTTTGTAGTCAAGGGGAGTTTTACCCTTGATCCTGGAAGATCCAGGGTTCCACCTCCTGATGGAAACATTCTTGAAAATCTTTTTTTGTACACAAAGAGCAGAAACACGTCCTACACAAATGACATTTTATATTTGGGCAAAGTTTCAGAGTATCCAAATACAGATTAATTTTTGTTTTTTTTAGTCAGTGGGAGGTAGTGTCTTAAATACAAGACAAAATGTTGCCGCACAAGGATGGTTTGCCAGTCCTGCATCTCAGGGATGCTGCAGCCCTGTCTGGGTGTCACACTCAGATCCAGAGCAGGTAATATCCAGAATCACACGAGGAGGAGGAGGCTGGCTGATTCCTGCCTCTCCCTTTCGCTGGTTCTTACAACACACTCACAGCAGTGAGTCTTGCATAGCACGCAATAAATCATTGCCTCATTATGCTCCTTCTCTAGGTTTGTTTAGGGCACCTACTCTAGTACTAGCTACGGAGGATTATTTGTTCTTCCCAGAAATTCCTCTCAGATATAAACTTCTGGTGTGGTTTGCACAGAAGGAAAAAAATTTCTGGGTCTTATTTTTAAAATAATTTCTTAATGTGCACAACAATTTACCTTACAGAACTGCCTAAGAAAGTAATTTCAGCAATGTCTGGAGGTGATTTGAATTTGTAGGTGGATAATTTTGTTGAGAGCAGGCAAAAGGTTAAAGAAGGTTTTTGTGTTTTTGTGACTTGTCAACATGAAGTATTAGCAAATGAAACACAGGGTCTACCTCCCCTCCTTTCTTCCTTCCTCCCTTCTTTCCTGCCTTCTTTTTTGCTTTCCTTCTTCCCTTCTTTCTTTCTTGTGTACAGAAAAGTTGTTGATCCCTTACCTAGATAGATTTTGTTGAATTATTATAAAAGAAGCCTAAATACCTCATTTAAAAATATTGTAAGGTCTTCATTCACTTTTTCCATATGTGTTTAGCCAGCCCTAGTTCACAGTTGGTGCAAGAGGGCACCGGTCTGGTTGATAGAATACAGATTTTTGACACTTGGTTTTGATTTAAGGAGACAAATCCTCTTAATAAAAAGTGTGCATTAGTTGGCCTAATTTACTAATGAGGATCAGTATTGCTGATTTTGATAAAACAGTATTTATTTAGCATTGCACCAAGTAAATGCTGGAATAACCTAGATTGTACCTGCAACGGATTTGAAGAGTTGGAGCCGAGGCTTTAGAGAGCAGGTGGGTGCACTGCAACGTAGCTGGGTTTTGCTGCAGTGTGACAATGTGATCTAGGATCCAATCCAGGCTCCTCAGAAATCAATGGAAATTCTACCCTTGACTTTACTGGGCTTTGGATCCCACTCCAGTTGTGCCAGAATGGTAATGAAATGACTCCAACTTGGGGAAAGAATGTTCTGGCTTAACAGATTGAATGTTTTGTGTTGATGGGTTTGTTTATGTAAGGGGTCCTGACTTCAGGTCTGAGTGTTTTTGACACAAGCTTTGCTCTGATCCTCCCTCCTAGTGACAGTTCCCTGAAATGCAGTAGATTTCTGTTTTGTGACCTCTCACAGACATCCCAAATGAACAATGTCATTTCATAGATGATTGTAATGTGAAACTCAAAATCATTGTAAACTTACTCTAAATGTGACCTGCCTTCACACAAAAGCTCCCCAAGCTTTCTGAACCTTACAGAAAAACTGGATGTGTTCACAGCCATAAAGAATCACAGAGCTAAGTCAATTTAGTGTATTTTGGGGGTTCTTATACATCCTTCTGCATCATTGTATCTCAGTCTTGGGTATAATTCTCATTTGGTCCTAAACTCTTACAAAGAGTCCAGGAATAGAAGGTGTGCTGAGGTCAGGACCAGAAAAGACTTTTTCCAACACCCACTGCAACCTGAGTCCCCCACAAACAATTAGGACTCAGCGAGAATTGTACCCAACTCTTTTTGATAGAAGTGCAGTGGTGACCTTCTAGATTGATTAAAGATGTGACATTGATTGACTTTGAAAGGAGCCACATCCACCCTTCTTCTGCCAAAAAGGCAGTGGCTGCAATGTGAAGCCTCAAGAATGGGGCATTGCTCTTCCAAGTACATGGAAGACATCCAAGGGTAACAGGATAATGTAGATAATGGGATAGGGTTTCTCCCCTCCTCTCCCTCAAATACCATATAGCTAGATTTTGGCTATCCAGACTCAGGCCTTAGGAGACTTTTCTCTAATAGCTACTTGAAAGATGAAATAGCTGAGGAAATGAGCTCTTTTTATAGGTTATGTAGGATGTTCGGTGGTTGAGAATGTCAAAAAGGACTGGTGATGTTGACTCTGCAGGAACCTCTAACAGTGATGGGAGTATGGTGTTGTGAGAACCTGGGTCAGTGGAAAGGATAGCGTGGTGGGGGAAAGCTTTATTCCTCTGGCAAACCCACACCTGAGGATTTTTCACACTGTCACTTTGGGGTGTCGACTTTGAGTGATGCAAAAATGGCCACATTTTCCAAAGTTATGTAGTATCTTAACAATAGCTGGTCTCTTTAAGGCACCTTGAGTTGTCACTGAGGGATATTGGCCTCCAAAATTACCACTTTTGAAAATCTAGGCCACTGAACCTGATATGAACTATCAGAGACCAGAGACAAAGGAGCATTTATGTCACAGAATGTATAGAGGCTGGAAAACTACAAATCAAAATAATTCACCCTTTTATGTGTAAATCTCCTTCTCTTTGATACAAAAATTGAAAAGCTGTCTGGTTTCCTTGTAGTTTCCAGTAAGCAAGCAGCTTGTGACTGCACCCTCTAGAATGCTATTTAAGTGTTATTTAAAGTGCAGACCTGCTAAAGTCAAGCAAGATCATCTATATGCTAAACTGAGCCCACCACCAAACCTTACGCCTAAAACCGGCAAGCAAGGAGGTCTCGAGTTCCACGGCTCCCTCGTGACAAGGGTATGGCGTGACAAATGGTGAGGCACCAAAAGATCAAAGCACCTTTTCAGGGATAACAATAAAATCAGAGACAGACAGAAAAACACCGAGTCCTGGGGCAGGTGTCTGCTCTTCCAAAGCAGCCTTTCTCGGGTTTGACACAGCCAGCCCATTGCAAGGGGATTGAGGCAGGAGCTGCAAACTGGCAGTAAATAAACATCAGCAAATTAACATCCTGTTACTGGTGCAGTTCTGAGCTGGTAGAAAAACTGGAGAGTCACTTCACAAAGCCCACATGGAAGGGGTTACTGGGACACACTGAATTTACTGTGAGTTTATTGGAAAGAAACCTTTCAATGCAAGCCTGAAAGACAGTGTGATGTGTTTTGCTCGTACTCCAGACTTCTTTTCTTCTGGCTGAGCACCTCAGTCCAGGTCCTGTGGAAGTCAATAGCTGTCTTGCCTTTCAGAAGGATTATGCCCCTAAATAGCTTCTTTAGGAAGTGTACTTTGCTTGGTGATAACACAAAGCAGAGGGTGGATGATTAACACCAATTAGGATTATTTACAAGAACCTAGAAAACAATAGGTCCATAAATCATTGTCTTATCAATTGCAGTTCCTCCTGAGTAATTCAGTCATCATTGGGCAAACTCTGTGTCTCACTGTTCGTTAAGTACAGATCTGACTGATACTAGCTGAAGTGTGTTGAAGGTACAAATGCTGAAGGTACAATGTGACCTAGTAAAATAGCAGCATGTTGCAAAAAAAATCTGATGGTTTTCAACATTTTTTGTGTTCTAAATCCCCTACAGTTTTCCCCCCGGGTATATTGAGTGAATTTAAGGCAACTAACAGTAGCCTTGTTTCTCTTGGGTTATGCATCAGCTCTGTCCACACCTGTGTCTCCATTTGGGGCAGTTTTGCAGTAATCCCCTGGTTGCCTCCATTTGCTGGGCAGTGGTCCAGCTGCAGGACAGCTTCAGTGCAAACACATTCCTTCCAGAGGAGGGCCAGTGGGGAGTTCTCTCCAAAAGCCAACCAGGGCTTGGTGGGACACACTGCCCTGATCCAAGGGGCAGCCACACCACCACCGAGTCCTTCAGGGTGTCTGCAACCCAGCTTTGCAAGAGGAAGGATGTCAAACTTCCCAGAGCTCCCATGCCAGCCTGGAGTGGAGCTTGTGCCGTAGAGAGGGTCAACTGCTTTATGGGACACCCTTTTTGCTGGTGACTGGCAGCACTTGTGGCCTCTATTCCTCTTTCTTCCACCAAGACTCCTGCTCGTAATCCTTTCTGTTTAGTAACTGCCCAGTCTTCTGTAGCTATTTCTCCTTGCTGCTGATCTTTTTTCTTCTACTTTTATCACTTTTTGTGATCCCTTTTCCAATTTCCAACCTTAGTCTCCCAGAAGAGCCGGAGTGGTGACGCCTGGATGCAGAGGAGATCACACTGCTTATAAATCTGCACCATGAGGAGGCCAAAAGTTTCTGCAGCAGCAGGAGGTAAGCCAGGACTGCTGGTGGGTTGAAGGAACAGAGAGCAATGCCACGTGTGCTGGAGAAGAAGGCGGCAGCACCCTTGAGGATGGAGACTTTGGGGCAGTGTCACAGTCCTGTACAGAAAACTTGAAGAGACACTGAAAACTTCAGGTGGGAACACACCACCCAGCCGGCTGCTTGAGTGGTTTGGTCCATGGACCTCTGGGGTCTGCACGCCAGAGACTGAAAACTCTTGACTGACCCTAAATTTCCTCTTTGTGGACTTCTCATGTGATAGGAATGGCACAAAAATTCAATATATCTGCTTCGCCATAATGTTTTCAGCTTGCTGACTTTCCCAGGACTACTTTCTGCTCAAATTGCTGGAACTTAATTACATGAGGTTTAATTTCAGTTGCTTGGTCAGCTTTAAGAACATATATTCAAATTTGAACCACAAGGACAGAATTTTGGGAGCCTCTTTGTCCTCTCACTTTGTATTAATTTAAATGAGGAAACTGTGCCTGTGAATCTCTGCTTTACTACACCTATGCCAAGTCAGCCTCACTTCTGGAGAGACTTCCCTGACTCTCAGCAGTTTAAGGAGGAGCACAAAAAAATTTGGGGGTTATAGTTTATGTTTTTGAAACTGTGCAAACAGTAGATATTTGTCTCCTGCTTATGCATTTTCTTGTAAATAAAATGTATTGAGACCAGAGATGGAGTTACACTGACTTTACACCAGATAAGGATTTGTACTGACATTTTGCAAGCAAGTGTTGTATTACCCATGCATTACACGAGTAGATCTTACAATGATTAATTATAACAAAAACAAAAAGAAGGGAAAGGAGAATCAAAGAAGGGACATAGAGAGAGAGAATGTGAAAGGACATGGATGGAAAGTGGTGGAGTTGGAGGATAACACGTTATCAAGGCTTTATCTGGGAATTCCTATGATTAGGACTTATCTTTCTGGCTACACTGTTTCATTATAATCTGCTGCTTAGCTGATAAGTAATAAATAGCCTCTAAATTTTATTGCATTCATCACTTTAGATTTTGCATCAGTTTGTTCCCCTCTTAAGATCTTATTACTGTTTAGGAATGAAGACTTTATGTTTCTGCTGGGGTTGACTTATTCTTCTGGTATGTCAGTGTTGTTTTTTGGCTAGCAAGTGTCCCACAGCAATGTGTTGGATAGCACTTCCATCTATCACATTGGGGTGATCAAGAATACGTTGTAGCTGATGCTCAACGAGTGATGTGTATCTGGAGCTGGGCACCCACCTCCAGCTCAGCAGATAAAAAACTCTCCAAAAAGCCAACAAAAGAGTGTTTTTTTTAAACACGCCAACCTGCTAGCGGATTATGCTTAATGGGTTGGCAGCATGCCCCTTCCTTCCTCTGCAGGAATGCTGGCCTGACTCTGCAGCCCTGGGTTTGGTTTTTTGTTGGTTTTGTTTTGTTTTCCTTTTTCTGTGTTTACAGCATGCAGAAGAAATAAAGTATAAGACTGATTTCTAATAGTTCATGACATTTTTTTTCCTCTCCAGCCTGGAATTGCCTTATTTAGCTCCAAGGAGGCCAATGTAGTGACCAGCACTCTGCTCTGGGGAGTGATGCTGCTCTGTCAGTGTGGCTGTGCAGGAGATCTCCTTGCATGGGCTGTTGTTTCTGGAAGCTCACGGACACACCTTCAAGGGTTGAGGGTTCAGCTTCTTCTGCGTGAGAGAGGAGAGGAAATGACCTTCACCCATTAGAGCAGGGAACAACAGGAAACCCTCACGATCCTGACATTTCCCACCCCCAGGATCCGGCACTCAGGGACCTTTTTGACGAACTGTCAGGGTTTAGCTGCTGCAAATATATTACCAAAATATGTTGATGATTCATGGGGAAGTGGTATAGGCTGATTTAAGTGATGGGCTAGCCATTCTGTAATGGATTTGAGAATTCCCACTCAGATTGTACTTAGTTTTATCAAGCAGGAAGCTGGCAGGCTGTGTTTTAATCAACTGATAGCATCTCTTGGCAATTGGCATCCAGCTAGTGGACAGAGTACTTCTCAAAGACCAGCTTGCTAAGTTGCAAACAACCACAGCCACTCAGATCTCTCAGGTTTACCCCCTATTTGTTCTGTTTAGCCTGTTTCTTTCCCAAATGAAACTTTCAGTTGGAAGTGCAGAAAGATGCAGCATACCTACTTCTCTTCCACTGATGTTGTAGGGGCAATGGATGAGGCAGAATGCTTTTGCTTCATCCTCCAGAAAGCTACGCTGAAACAACCTCCTGGATGTAGCATAAAATCCCAGAAGCATGCAGATTCTAGAATCTGGTGCTGGCACAAGTTTTTGGAGCACTCACAATGCATAAGTGTAGTAAATCTATGACATAAGGCCACACTAGGTAAGACATGGCCTTTTCCCCTTTGATTAGCCCATGAATCATTATTTCATGACTCATTATCTATTGTGTCACCAAAGACAGTACTCTGTGTTCTGAGCTGTACCAGCGGACATCAAGAACAATTTCCTCTCCTGATAAAACTCATCTGTCTATTCATTACTTCTGGGAGAGACCAGCTCCCGTGGAACATCTTCAGAGCACAAACCCTCAGGTGCCACAGCTGCCTTCAGCAATTCCCTACTCAGGATCTACGCTTTGTCATAATTATTGAGCTGTGGAGCCATCCACACTCGTGGAGCTGTGCTCCAGCACAGTATCAAACCTGAGGAGCTGGTTTGTTGTGCCTGGTTCCTGTGGAGTAGTTACTGTACTTAGCAACCCACCTCCAATATAAATATATCTGCTACTCTGAAGAGCAGGCTTTGAAAAGCACCAGAAGGGATCACTCCCCCATAATGATTTTTTCCAACATTGAAGATGTTAGGACTTCCAGAGAGGAATTCTTCTCCCAGTTAAACATCCTAGCCAGATGGGTCAAGATTTCACCCCAGGCTGACAAAACTCTGCTGCAACTTGGTGTGACGGGCCATGAACCCCCACTTAAAGCTGAGTTTTGTCTGAGCTGCTCTTGAGCCACACAGGCATGGAGGGAGACGGAGAGCAGCCATCCATGCAGGTGGGATTTGGGATGTCTTTGCATGGGGGTCCCACAGCACCACCTGTGAGCTGAGCACTATAATCACGTGTGTTTAAAATTGGTTTAACATTTGGAGCCCTCAGAAGAGGCTGATGATTGAAAGGCTGTAAAGTAGTCATGCTCCCAAAAAGCAATAAAAATGAAAGTGAGGTGTAAGGAACAGAGAGGGATGATTCATCGGGAAATTGTACCCTTGAAATTGTGTGCCAAATCCTGGGTGAGGGAGGAGCTGTATGTGAGCATTTAAGGGCCAGATCCTGGTTTGTCCAGAGGAGTTGAAGGTGCAATAAGATTAACAATGAACCCTGTAACTGAAAAGAAAGTTTTAACTTTCCTCTTAGATTTTGTCTGCTGGCCATTACATGAAAATCAGGGAAAGCAGAAGAGGTCCCTGTTTTCAGTGTCCTGTCTACCTGAGTGTTTCAGCAGACAAGACACCCACTGCAAGAACTGAAGTTAGGGCTTCCAGTGCCAGAACCACCATAAAGACATGTGAACACGAAGCTGAAAAAGTCTTCTCTCCCTGGGGTGGGAGTATACAATTTCCACAGGGTCGTTTCTGTGTAAACATTCCTATTTGTATGTGTTACAGATTAAAACAAAAATGTATCTTGCAAACATACTCAGTAAGTCAATTTTAAAGCAAGTTAATTCATGTATCTAAGCGTTATCACAGAGCATAGGTAAGTGGAAAAAAACCCCCAGCCAAATGTGAAGAGTCTAATCTTGATTTTCCCAGTCTTTGAGTTCATTTATTACAATGTTTGCTCACTTTTATAAAAGCCCTGCTCATGTAATAATCTAATTTCTGAGAGCATCCCGGGGACAGGAGATCACATTACAATATCTCACATTATGTGCCATTCAGGCAGTATCTCCCAAATCATAAAACCTATAGAAAGAGAGTGACACCTGAATAGCAGATTCCTCCTCCTTTTACTTTTGGTTTTTTTTCTGAGCACTTTTTTTGCATCCCAATTCACTCTTCCTTATCCTGTCGGACCCCATGCAGACAGGCTGCTCATCTCCATTCCTTGGAGAAACGGGCTGTGGTGCACATCTCTCCTTGCTCTACCAGACCACCTCATCCTGTCTCACACTGCCTTTTATACAGTTTGGGATTTTCCCTCCTGTGCCGGGCTTTCATTTGTATCATCACCTCACTCTCCATGTTTTGTGCCTGCAGGTGCTGCTTTGCGCACTGCTGAACTGGAGCAGAGATCTGGTCCTGCTGACAAAAATCTGAAGAAACACAGGTTTCAGATCGATAATTCCCCTGGTCTGAATCACTGCATTTCTATTCAAAACTGTGCCAACAGGGCAGGTACAGAGAGACAGGACCTGTCCATCTGCCTCTGGTGCCAACCCATGGACCCCTTGTGCTGCCATCTCCATTCTTTCAGCAGTTTCAGGGATCTTCAAAAAGACCTCAGGGGAGGGTTATATGGTCTTAAAACGTTTAATTGATTCATTCATGTCCTCACAGTCCAGGGCTTTCATTTTTAAGGTTCCTTCCCTATTATCAGGGAAACTGGCTAATTACCACAGAAGCCTGTTAGAAACTTGCTGAAGACACCAGTTTCAGTGTAGCAAAGCCCTTGAAGCTTCCCTAAATCTCAGCATGCAAATCTGTGGGGCCCTTTGAGTGAAGATAGGTTTTCTGGAAGATATTCTGTTGCAGTAGATATTATTTTAACATTCAAATCTAAGATCAAAGCTTGACTCTTAGCTCATCCAGATGACCATAAAGACCATAATCAATTTTATTTTTTATGACACATCCATTCCAGACTACTACTCCCATTGTCCATTTCTTCATGTAGAAGTTGTGCACCAGATTATCTGCTCTGACTAATACCAGGTTATTGTGCCTACTTGTGCACTTACAACACAACTTTGCAACAGGATAATAATCCTGGCCTTTTTAAACACTGAGGAGAGCAGAAAAAAGCACAACTTCAGAACTAAACCTGTTCTGACAATTTCTTATTTCCATTTATTCAGAAAAAAAGTCATAATTGAGACTTAAAGAAAAAAAGAAAAGCCCTCCATGCCTTTAAGTGTAAAATCCATTTTAGTAGCAGGAAGCTGTTATATGGTTAGAGCAGTTATTTTTATTGTCTGTCTGGGTATAGTTTTTAACTGCAGGCACAGAATAAATCAATAGTGTCATAAAGCTACTCTCACCCTCTGCCCTTTCTAAAGGGACATTGTTCAGTGTCTGCACTGGATGTGACACAGACTGTGCTTTGATGCACAGAATTATGCCTTTACTAATGTTCTAGGGGAGAGCTCGGTGTGACACATATTTACCTGTGTCTCTTTGTCCATATCATCTCAGTCATCAGATCAAAAGCAAAATAAACCACAGATACACACACAAAAATACACAGAAGATCTTCATCAGAAGCAAGGGGGTTATTCTGATTATTCTCTTGCAAATGATACTTTTAATTAATTTGCCCATTCATATAAATCTTCTCAGGTGATGGATTTTCAAGACTGTCTGAAAAAGCATACAGTGGCTTATAGGGTAGTCCACACAACTTAAACCTGACTGTAGCTCTTTAATACAGTGAGGAAGGACATAGCAGGATCTGACTGTATGAAGCCGGTGCTAGATAAAATTGCCCTGGAAGTATGCCTTTTTAATAGTAAGAGTAGTTAATGGCTGGAACATTTGGCTTAGGAATGTGGTGGATTGAGCATTACTTTCAGTCTCTAAATCAAGAGTGTCTTTCTAAAGCTATGCAATAGCTTCAGCAGAAGTTATGGCTTTGATGCTGAAACGAGTGGGTGAAGTTCTTCAGCTGTGTTGCATAGGAAGCAAAACCAGATGACTGTGATGGTCCTTTTCAGCCTTACTAATCCATTAAATCCTGGTTTGGGGCCTTTCACACGCTGGGGTTTAAAGCAGCCTCTTAGGTTTTCTGTATGGTTTCTGCAGGCGATACACGTTCCAGAGCTGGATCTGACAAACTCCATATAAATGGGTGTCCGGAATTGACACACTTTATAATTTATATATAAATCACTGCCTCTAAATGCAGTTCCAGATCCATTTTGCTGTGCAGCTGAGCTCACTTTGTCTGTTCCGTGCAGCGGGGATTTTCCTTTGCAAAGCAGATAGGCATCTGAGCAGAAGCACACACCACGTGCTGCTGGAGACCCCAGGAACAGCCACCCCTAACATGGACCACAGAGAAGTAAACCCTTATGGATCAAATTCTTAAGAGATTTATCAGCAGCAAATCATGTTGTCAAGTTAATTCATCGCTCCTCTCCTTGCTTGCTCATTGCAACTTCCCCAGGTTGGCACTTCTGACAGAGGCATGAAAACTGTACTTGTGCTGCAAGTGGGAGGTGGAGACAGCAAAAATCTGTGCCCTGTCTGTGGGACTCCGTGCTGAGACAGCTCTATTTTCACATCTAGTCACAAGCCAATTGGTTTTATCTCAGTATTTGTTTGGAGGACAGCTCTCAAGAAATGGAATTGGAGTTCGGATTTGGTAAGATTAGAAGAAGTAAACCCTAAAATAATGAAAGTGGTTTCTGAAGGCAGCACCACTCACGTGCAGCTTGGTGCTGGACAGAGAGGCAGAGAGTCCACAGGAGTTTTCACACTCCTTGGGGAGCGTGGTGGATAACACTCACCTGGGTAACCTAATATTTGTTTTCCTTCTCTCTGAAAAATGCTTAGTGCTGAATTTTTATGTCTATAAATACTGATTTGGATTTCCCTTCCTTCCTTCCCTCCCCATGCTCCATGCTCTCGCCCAGCACCATTTGCTGACTCCTTCCCTTCGGCTCTTCCCTGTCCACACAGTTGCGTCCCTCAGTTTCCCCTCAGGACACTGGCACTTGGGAGTGAGAATAACAGATGTTGGGGAGCAAACAACACCCTGTCAAGTACAAAAAACGGTTTAGAAAAAAAAACCCATATGAACTTCCCCGCTTCTCAAACTTTCCCATGAATCGCCAGTGGTCGCCGGAATAGCAGCGAGCAGCAACAGCAATAATAAATTACAGTAAATATCATCCTGTCATAAGTGACAGCAAACCAAACCCACTGCTGTTCAGAAATGAATTGGAGAAAATATTTCTTAATCTCTTTTTGTGTTATTCAGCCAGCTGTAATGATTTATGGTACTCTGAAGAAGTTGTGGTGCAGAGTTGTTTCTTAATCATCCCTCTCAGCACGTTGCCATTGCCCGCACGTGTCTGTGCTTTGGTGGGGCTCTGGCACTGCTGGGTGCTGCAGTGTCACCCTCAGCTGCCACTGCCTCACCTGGCGCTGTGTGTGCTCACCCCAGGAGTAAAGTGATTTAATGCAAGGGACCTCTCAGCCTTTCTCTGGGACCCTGCTGCCCTTGGGGGCAAATCTTCTATGAGGAGGAGGAAATCTGCCACCACTGAGTTGAGGGCAGCCCTGTAACAGTGCTTTGAATGGAGGCTGTTGCCCCAGAGCCATCTGGTTCGAGTCTACTCAGCTGTAAATAACCCATATCCAGTGGACTTGGGGGCTTTGGTGCTGGTCAGAAGGACACCCTGCAGACGAGTCTGTCCCCCCGTGAGTCTGTGAGCACACTCTTGATCACTGGGAAAATAAAATGGTGGGGCATAAACTGAACTGGGAACCTGGTATCAATCGCTGCTGTCTTTGTCTACTTATTTCCAAAGATTTATACGTGACAGTGTGAGGACTGCTCTGTGATACATTTTAATTTAATTAAATTTCCTGTTGGATTGATGTCTGATCAATCAATAATGTTAATGTTTTTGCAATTTAGAGATTAAAGCTTGGATGAGCGGATATTGAAATACTCTTGCATCCAGCTGCCTGGGAATATCTTTTTGTGCTTCCATACCTCAGAAAACCTGTTTTGGGTGAGAATGCATCCTGAGGCTTGCCATGCACTTGCACCAAGGCTGAAAGCTTTGCTCCATCCTAGCAGAAGGTGAGAGAGTCATGCAGGAGCAGTGTCACTTCTTGGAGAGACAGACTTGCACGAAGATCTGGGTGTGTGCAAAGTCTGTGCAGCTCTGTATATTTTCTCTGTGCTGTTCAATATAGGAGAAAGTTTGAAGAACATGGCAATGCAGGTGTGATACTTCCCCTTGCTACGTGCTCCTTCTTCAGGCAGTCACCAGTGTTGAGGCTGCATGTGGGGATTTGAATCTGACCACCACCAAGGCATCTATTCTCCATGTGTCCTCTGGTCCCCTCTGGATCCCACTCATTCCTCTGGCCACCACAACCTCTTGCAGCAATGGGTTCCCCACTTTAACTGCTGCTTTCTAAGCTACCATCCATGGGACAGCAGGATCCTGGTCTGGAGCTGAATTTAATACTTCTTGAAGCTTCTTGCCTGCCCAAATTTCTCACAGATGAGCTAATTTTGCTCCACCCTCTGCAGGCTGTGAAGATAAAGAGATGCTGTAGCATGTCCACAGAACTCTTTTTTCCCCTCTTATGCCTTGTTTCATTTAGTGCCTCAAATATTTTAGTAGTGAGGTCAGGAGAGTCTTGAGCTTATTCAGGGAAGTTATTCTGCACTGACTTTTCGGTGAGGCCTTGGAATCTTGCACAGTCCTTTAAAGACTTATGACTCAAGAAAAAATAAAAATCCACATTTTCAAACTTGTAAATGTGTGAACCCAAATTTCATCTGAGTCTTAGACATGGCTGTAGCCTCAATAAGTCAAACCAGTTTGTCAGATCTTAACACTATTAAAACTTGGACAGTGAGAAATCCCACCTTACTGAGGTCTGCAGGCTCCAGTGCCCATCTCTGGTCTCCAGGTCTGTAACAGAGCTGGCTCTGTGCTATGTGGGGTGCTTATGTTCTTGTTGTATTTAGGAGAACCTTAAAAGAGCCAATTTCTTGCTCAGCTGCATTTTAAGATCTGTAAAATCTATATGTTCTGTCCCTTATGGACACTCTGGGGGCTGTGTACCTGTCCCTCAAACAACCCCAAAGTAACACAGAGGGAGGAAGACAGAGAGAGAGAGAGAAAGGAGGAAGGGAAAAGAAAAAGCAGTTCATTTTCCACTTTAGCACAGACACCTGAGGGGTAGAAGTCAGCAGTTTTTTTGACGGTGCAAGAACTTGGTAACTTAAAACAGGAAGCAAAAGAAAAACCACAACCAAGTAACTTTGCCCTGACCTCCTCATAAGTGAGTCAATGACTTTTAAAGTAAACTGGAACTTCTTGCTGGAATTTATTTGGATGTCAGTTGCTCCTTACCTCATTAGAACAGCAATATTCAGAAACATGCCAAAAGATTTAGGCAGGCTGTAAGACACAATGAAGCTAATTTTTGAGAAATGGCAGTTTGCTCTGCAAGAGTCTTCTTTTTGTTGTTGTAAAGGAAGGCTTCACATATATGCGTTTCACTGCCAAAATTCTCTATATTGCAAGAGTTTCTTTCCACTGAAATCTACTGTGTGTATCGGGTTTTGGTTTGTCCTCTGCTGTAAGATCCACCAGACACCCTGCTCTGTGTGAGAGGGCAGCTCCAGGGTACCCGCCCGTGGTTGGGATGGGGATGGTTGAAGGGCAGGAGAGTGTCAGTGTCTGTGTGTGTGGAGGGGGAAGGCAGAGCAAAAAAGGGTATTTTTGTTTCTTGGAACAGACTGAGGGAAGTAACCTACTGCTAAACCAAGGATTTTTGTAGTAGTTCAACATTTTAGTGCTTAATCCCTGCTATAGCAAGCTCTCCAAGGCTGGTTTTCATAGGTAGGACTGCTGTAAGTTGGCCCACCTTAGTGATTATTTTTACCTTCCCTCCTTCTTTCCTTCCTTCCTTCCTTCCTTCTTTCCTTTCTGAACTAATGATGCCCTGCTCTGGCAGAGGGAGAAGCACCACGAGACATTATCAGAACAGGCAGTCCTGGGTGTTCAGGGTTTTGCTGTGTCCTCCTCATAAAAAAGGCGGAGTTTGATGCAGGTGTTTGCAGCAGCCAGGGCTGCACTCTACATCTTCCAGGTTCAAGCTCTGCCAGCTCATGTCCTTGTTGGTTCCAGCTAAGCTGTTTCAAGATCAAAATCTTAATAAGCCCTGAGAAAACAGCATCCCAGGGAGCAGCCCAAGCTTTTGCCATGTTTAAGCACTGAGTGCTTGTGATCTAGAATTGCCATTATTGTTCACCACACCACCTTGCTCACCTGAGCAGGCCAGAGTAGGTTCTGGCCGGTTGGCTGTTTTGGTGATTTAACCTGTGAGGAAGATGGGAGTACGGAACAAAGCCACACCATGAGTCCCACAGTCCTCATCCTGCAATGAAATTCATTTAGACAGCATCGTCACACTACTTTTTAGAGTTGTTCATCTTACCCTGAACAGTAAATTCCTACAGGAAAGTAATTTATGATCTGGGAGGGCTGTTACTTACAAGCTAGTAAAATAACTTTAGCTGGACTTTTACTACCTTAAGCAGCAAGCATCTGTGCTGAAGCCAGGAATGAGCTTTTTCTTCCTAGCTGTGATACAGTGTGATCTATCACGGAGACACATGGGTTTTTGGCTTGCATTCATCTTGTTTCCACGCAGTGTGTTTAAAAAGTAATCACTGATTTCCATGTGTAATGTTTACAGTCAAGTCACGTTATTTGAGAAACTGTGTGATCTATCAGTAATTTATGCATGAGTAGGATCAGGGTGGCTTTGAGCATAGCTTGGGCACCCTGCTGGAGACCTGTTCCCTCAGCTTTAGCTGTTCAGAAATTGGCAATCTCCTGCATGCAAGCCATCCAGGATCCATCTTTGGGTGGGCTGGGTCACGTTTTTGAGGTAGTGTGTTCTTCTTGTTGACTGCAAGTGAAGCTGGACTTGGTGTTTAATCATTAGGTCATTACAAAATATCATTTTTAATGTGTGTTGTGTTACAACCACCACAGATTTTCTGTTCCCTTCCTGCAGGGACTCCCAGCTGACTGTGCCTGAGGCACTGAGTGCTGTTGGGTATCAGGTCTGGCATGGAAATGGGCCCAGTCCCACAGGTGGCTGGTTCTGGATCTCATCACACATTTTCCACAAGTAATTAAAACCAGAGAAGCACAGAAACACAGGCCCAAGCCTCCTGCAAGAATGATGCAAATAAACAATTACTGAAGCACGTGCTGGTGCCAGTCTGATAGCAGAGCAGGATCAGGCCCACTTCACCTCTTGTAAAGCATTCCTCACTTGGCTATGAGTTTCTGTTCAAGCTGAGTCTTTCTAACCCCTAGAGGAAGAAAGCTCCATTACCCTTTACCATATTCAGCATGAGACAACACCTTCTGCAGTACAAATATTCAAGTATCTCCCAATCAACAATTAGAATCCAGATTATTTCTTTTCTACCATGATTTACCTCCTGCCACGTGTGTGGAAGTATACAACAAGATTTGGCACTTGAATGCTGGCCATGAGTAGCCAAAGACACTGGGATTTGCATTACATGTAAAGCAAAGCAAGTCAAGGCCCTTTGCAACCACCTACCATGTCTGCAAGAAAAGCAAATGGTTTTAGCCTTTATGTTCCGGAGTTGCCAGTTGTGCCCTGAAAGTCATTGCATTTGTGATTATGCCATCAAAAATGAAGTTCTGGGGAGGTGGGTACCCTCCTGCTGATGTGCAGACTGTGCTGGCACCTCTGAGCTGTCTCGCAAGGCTTGTGTTGGGCTGTGGGCAGGATTTGCTCATTTTGCCTTCAAAAACTTGGAGTCATGAAAGCAAAAATGAAGCTGTGGAGAAAGCCCCAGCAGAGCGGTCTTCAAGTCCTGTTGAGAAGCACTCCAAAGATCAAAGCTTAGGGGTTAGATTCAAATCAGGAACCTCAAAAAATGGTGTGAATGTTGGAGAAAAATGGCTAAGTTCTCCAGTTTTCACAGCAGTGCAAGAGGTCTGGACTTCCTAGGTGGAAGAGAAATAAAGAAGACTGGATACGTGTGGGTTGAGCTTTCCATGTATATTTTTGATTATGGCGCATCTATCATTCTTAGCACTGCCTTGAGCAAAGAAAGATAAAACAGCAAAGCAATAGCAAGATTTTCACACATGTAGCCAGTCTCAAAATCAATGGGCATTCGGTACCTAAATACCTTTAAAAACCTGATCAGTTGTTCCCCGAGACCCCCATGAAAATCACAACCTTAACTCCTGGAGGATACACTAATGTTGCTCAGCCTGTGGAAAGCAGGGGGTTGCACTAAGGACAGCACTTTCGTAATGTGAAGGGCTGAAAAAGTGTTGCTTTAAGGTTGACCGGTATAAAACCACACACTCTTATCCTTCAGCATCTCTTTGGTTACAGGCAGTGTTTGCCTCTGTACCAGCAGCCAATGAGAAGAATTTGGTGCCTGTCCCCAAATGCGTTTTAGGAAATGTTTATTGCTCCCACTACCTTTCAATATTTTATGGGGAAAATGCAAACCTTCACTAGCTCTTGGTAGGAGAGGAGGAACAAAGGATATTTACCTTATTCTTTTGCATACAAATAGAACCAATAAATATTCAGGCAAATCTAAAAAAAAAGAAAAACTGTTTCCAGTGAAGATGAGGGAATCTGCTGAACTCCTGCCATGTGGTGGATGTGATGGGAGTTGTGGCTGTGTCTCCCTTTGCCTCCTGCCACGCTGGCACCGCAGCACGTGCTCTTCTTGCTGCTGCTCACCCAAGGTTAGGCTACAGGAGAGACTGGCTTAGCCAAGGTGACTCCTCTCGTCTGTTACATATCCCAGGGTTATAAATAACAGAGCAACCTCTGTTTGATGGGGGGGATGCTGACAACCCCCTCCCTCCTTCGGGAAGCTGAAGCAATTACAGGCAGGAGGAAGCTGGAGAGCCCTTGTGTTGTTGCAGTAAACAGAGGCTTTGGGTCGGTCTTTGCTCCTCTTTAATTAGAGTTTATTGTTAAAGCAACCCCATTTTTCTGTTCTTGGAGAATCTGGGCTGTCAAGGCCTAATTCCTTGGGCCTATCAAGAGTGAGATATGTTTACCAAGTCTCTCCAGGATTAGCTGGGTTGCCATCAAAACTGAGGAGTGTATTTCTATCAATGAAAACCGCTATGACAAGGTCTGTCCCCTGAGACAAACGGCCTGTTCCATGGAGGCTTTAAATAGGAGCAATAATGGTAGTGAGCAGCACTGAGTTGAATAATTAGATTGTTCTTCATAAATCCTCAAGTGAAGACTTCCAAGCAGGTCCATTATGTGTGTCGTATGTTAGCACTGAGCTTTATGTGGTGTGGACACCGCTCCGTGCCGGGCCGCTGTGATGGGTGAGTAAATCACCAAAGATTGGGACAGGAGGGGGATGGCTCCTTCCTCTCCTGCCTTTTCCCCCACGGAGATCAGCTGTTCTGAACTGCAAACACCCGTATTATTTATCTCATTGCTCAAAGAGCTTTTGAGAGGACTAACGAGTAATTTCTGAATATTTATGCTTTGTTTGTTTATATTCAGAGACTGTAAAATACACATATTTTGTTCATGTCC
This sequence comes from Atrichornis clamosus, assembly GCA_013400975.1. Classification (NCBI taxonomy): domain Eukaryota; kingdom Metazoa; phylum Chordata; class Aves; order Passeriformes; family Menuridae; genus Atrichornis; species Atrichornis clamosus. The sequence goes on along the minus strand of WBMZ01004434.1, from coordinate 623,305 downwards.
CCAGACTGGTTCATTTACTGATTCACTTAAAACATCCTTTCAGATCCATTGAGAGATAACTTTTTCCTCAGAGGGATGCAGTTGTGTAACATCAGCTCAGTGTTAACTCCACATATCCTTGGTAGGATTTCCTCTTGCCAACTTTTCTTTAAAAAAAAAATAAAATCTTTCTCCATCCTCCCTTTCAATTATTAAGGTTTTCTCTCTCTTTCTTGCTCTCTGTGCCAGTTACAGAAAAAAATCTCAGATGAGCAAATGTCATTTAACCCGAACTCTGATTGGTGATTTTTAGACATTTCAAAGGAAATCCTGGAAGGCAGCAGCATCTGCAGGCAGGGATGTACACCCAGCCAATGCACGATGCAGGTGCCTGCTCAGGCAAGCACTTCTGCTAGACCCAGCTGCACTCCATTCACCTAGAAACACGTTTGTCAGACCTGGTTAAACAAGGCTGGTAAAAAGAACAAGAAATCGCATTATTCCCCCGAGAACGGTGTATACACCTAACTATTTTGCCTGCCAGTAAGAATCTTGTGTCACTGTAAGGTTTATAGGAGCTGACTGGCAAAGGATGCCCTGATGATAAATAAAATACCCCTATCCCCTGTGCCACAACTCTGTGCAGCTGAGCAGCTGCAGTGTCCTTTTCACTTACCTTGGAATGAAGATGTGGCATCTGCCTTTGGCCCCTTTGTTATGGGTAGATGATGGGGTCCCACGAGGGGACACGCCATACAGCGGGGCCAGGAACAAGCACCAGCTGTGAGCCACCTTCTGATAAAGCTCATGGCCTGCTGTCAAATTCTTCAGCTTGCACACAAGCACCAGGGTGAGGTCTGGGATTGGTGTGATCCAGCAGCTCCGCTGTGACCCACCGTACTCTGGTACCGACTGCCTTGCTGCCAGGTCATCCCTCACTTGGCCCCGGTGGGAAAAGTTCTCCAATGTTAAAACACTGCCAGGATAAAGTGTTAAACATTTTACAAGGCATTTTAGGTGATAATCATCAGGGCAATAGAAAAATATTATCCATATCCATTTTAAGGTGTGCTGTGCTTTCCTCCCCGATTAGCGCACAAAACTCCTTGCCAGGCTATGAAAATGAAGTGACTGGGAGAATTTTTAAAGGCACATTCCTCCCCGCATCATAAGAACATGAATTCCAGGAATTTCCTATCCATGAGAAGTTTGCATTCCTGGGATGAAGTGACTGCACCCTTGCACACAAACTGCCTTGATGCTGCAGCAGAAACCAGCCCTGCTCCTTTCTGCTCTGCCTGGGCAGCCAGAGTTTCTTAGCTTGACCTGAGCTGCAAGTGCTGAGCACTGCCAAGACTCAGCCATATCCATCTGAAGATGATTTCCAGTGCGATTCCTGGGAACATATGCATGACCTTGGTTCCTAAGATGTGACCTTTCATTCATTTTGTTCTGCTTTGAGCTGAGCTGCTCGGAGCCAGGTGGGCTTTGTACCCCATGGGCAGAGCCAGCAGCGAGGGTTTCTTTCAGTGGATTTGTCCATATCTCATCTGAGAGCTGATCAAAGTGGCATTTGGCCCTCAGGCACAGTGGTAACTCAGGTGATAGCCACAGTCTGTGAATTGATTCATTAGATGAATCCTGCCAAAAAGCAGTTTGAGGTACTTCAGTGTCACAGTGACCCGTGTGTTGGTAAGGAGAAGAGCCATTGAACAGAGCTCTGGGCAGATCTGGGGACTCCTGTCCCACCCAGGGCAGGTCAGAGCACACAGTGCAACCCAAGAATCCTGCACCAGAAGAAAAGTTCTACGGAACTGAAGTTAGGTCTTCTTAACAGGGTCTGGTCAGGTAAAACTGGTCCCAGTTTGGCGACAGGACTGAGTCAGCAGCCCCACTCCCTGCTGAGCCCTTTGCTCCTGGCACAGAGCTGCTGATCTGTAATGCAGCTGGACCGAGGCACCCAGGACACTCAGAGGAAATGGGAAATGTGTCTGGACATTAGATGATTCAGAGTTGCTGGCAGCTGAACAGAAGTTTTCTGGATTTCAATTTTGAACCCAGGCACCTTTATTCCACCCTGTTCCCACAGTGGGCACCTCCATCGTAGTATGAGCCTGGCCTCAGTGCTGTGTTTGTGCACAGCACCAGAGGCACTTGCCTGCCTCAGGGCATGCTGAGGAGTCAAAGAGTCTTGAAATCAGGGCACTTCAGTCACAGGACCATGTGAGAGCCTTAGATACACTGATTTCATCTTCCGGAAGGTAAGGCCCAATTTTCAAAGAGTTCTGGGAAATCCCTGCCTAAGACAAAGCTGGTTCAACCACCACCTGATTTCACTCTTCCTTCATGCAACTGCTGGCTGGTCCACTGACAGGCTCTTTCCCACTGTTGTTATCCCTCCTGAAAATAATGGCAGTTCGAGTTTTTAATGTATAACCCCCCACTTTTTTAAGATGATGAAATATTTGCTACAAAAACACAAGGTGTTCTTTGTTCTCCCAAGATTACTTTATAAGCCTAAAATGCATCAGTCCCCAAAATGTTTGTAGGTTGCCTGAATTTCCTAAAGTAGGTTTAATAAATAAAGACTCAAGACTGAAAACATTGTCTGTTTGCAGTAGGATTTCTCATTATATTTCATGTCTATTGCAGCTTTATGAGGATATGCTGGTTTAACTCCTTTCTGATGCTGTTTCTTAATACAACCAGATTTTCTAGATTAGTAAAGGTATAGGAAACAAAAACCTGGAATTAGATTTGCAGAAAGTCTGTTATTTATACTAGATAATAGACGTTAAACCAAATACAAAAGAAATTCACTGTCACAATAATAAATCCGTTTTAAAATCCATTTTCAAAGCAATCAAATCACTGCAGAAACCCAGCAACAAGTATATAACAATATTGTATATTTATGTAGCAACTTTCACCCCAAGGAATCCGGAGCCCACAAAAGTGCCAGTGTGGGAGGTGGCTCTGGGGTGGAGAGATCCCAGTGAGTGACATGGGGGTTCTGGAGCAGCCCTCACAAGGTCACTTCAACAAACTTGCCTTCTTCTACAAGACCCCCACACCGCAGGAAATGCTGGTTTTGCTTCCAGTGGAAATGCTGTGCCTGTGGTCAGCACGCACGTGAATGAGAGATGAACTTTGCCTCTTTTTGCAAAGGGCTGAACAACAACAAAAAGAGAGCAGTTTCCCCTTTTAAGGTCATAAACAGGATGAAAGTGCTGCTTCAGCCTGTGGTTGCCCTGCTGCATGAGGCTGCTCTGGCTTTGGGTGCACAGTCAGAGTAGTTTTGCAAGGGGATTTTTGCAGTCCTTTGGAAAACACCAATATTTTTGCTAAATGTTAATGGAAGCTTGACTTGAAGTCAGCTCCAGTTGCAGAACAGTGCTTATAATAATGATTTATGTATTAAATGCGGCTGATCTGTTATTTTTATTATCTTGATGTGTTTTTGATGTTCAGTTTTCAGAAGAACAGCAGCCAAGTGGCAGTGAAACCACCTTTGAACATGTGCATGTGTGCATGCCTTAGCAAACACGACTCATGCATGATGTTCTAGTCAGGGCTCTGAATAATGAGCAGCTCTTGGTGGGACGGCCTCACCCCATCAGCCTCAGTGTGACAGAGTCATCTGCAGTCAGGAGGTTTCGTGTATTATCTGCAGGAGCTTTCCTGTCTTATCTGTGGAAAATTGATCCATACAGTCTCTTTAGAGACCGACATAAAATATTAATTTTGCCTATTTGTTCAATGTAATTAGCAGGTGTGATTCATCAATTAATCGATCTGCGATTCCTATCAGTAAAGCAAACAGCTGGCGGTGCTCGGAGGGGACACTGTGAGCAGAGGTCCCCCAAACACCTCCCTGCTCCCCATTGCAGGGGCACCCCCGACCCCTCAGCAAGGTCTGCAGCCACTGACATCTGGTGCCACTGCTGACTCTTGCAGTCCAAAGAGCCCAGAGAGCACAACAGCACAGAGGAACCCTTTGGATGGGGACATTGCTGTCCTCGTCCCCTGCAGAGTTGGGATGGCAGTGCCTTGCCACAGGCAATGCCTTGCCATGGGGCTGGGAGCAGGAGGATGCCCCTAGGTGGGGTGTGGTGGCCCCACTGGGCCCCCTGGGCAAATGGGCTCAGGGTGCCAGGGCTGTGCTGGCCCCTCATCTGTTGTAGCTCCAGGCAATGCCTCATTTTGCCTGTGCCTATGCCTGTGCCTATGAGGGGACACAGCAGAAAAAGTTGCCAAACATGGATGAACTCCTTATGGCAGGCCTTTGGTGGCATTCCCAACTCGGTTTTACTGGCTCAGAGGATGCAGGTAAGTCATGTAGAGTTCAGGTAAACCTAATTTCTTTAAATGCTTGGAAATGCCAGACTTGCTGAGTGGGCAGCAGACAAAATCCCAGCCCTGTGCTCAGGAACTCAATAACGTTTTTAATCTCCTGAACTGGTTCTGAATTTCATGGAGGGTGGGGAGCTGGACCGTGGTGCGTGAGGGATTGAGCACCTTTGGGTGTTCCCATTCCCTGGAGCATTTTTCTGGAGGCAGAGGGAGGGGTATGACCACGGATGTTACAGGCAAAGCAGGGAGACTTGTCTGTGTTAAATTGCCAGGTATGAGACTTCACAAGTCCTCAGGTGACAGGAGGTGAGGGCCTGGCAGAGCATCACGGCAGGACCATGGGCTGTGGTCTAGGGGCTGCCTCTGGGGTAGGGGTTTGAACTAGTGCAGGATGGGCATTTCAGAGAGTCCAGAGTTTATAGGGCACATGTTGAGGGACTTCTCCGCAGTCTCCAGCTTGCACAGGGTTTCTTCCAAAGCTCTAGGAGCTGATGCTCTGCTTTTCAGTAAATGTGACATCACCAAGGTGCTGGGTCACACAGCTGAAGCCTGTCTGGGTTCCCTCTGAAGCACTACCCCTTGTTCAGTGACATATTCTGGACCATTTCCATTCTATCCTTCCTGTTTTTCTCCACTTTCCTCCTGCTATTGGGAGTTCTCCCCTCTTGCCCGTTGCTCACCATCACCCTGGAGAAGCAGGACCAAACTGCACACCTGTTGAGGTAAGGTAGGAATGTAATTCAAGAGCACCCAGGGATGCCAAGAGTTGACAGTCCCGTTCAAGGTCTGCCTTAAGTTCTTTTCCTGTTCTGTGATCTTTTAGTTCAGCAAACCCTATTGCTGTAATATATATCCCTCTGGACAACCTGACCTTAGCCTGGCCTAGGGTGGGGTGCTTTTTTCTCATTTATTGGGCTCATTGGGCCTGATTTCATTCCTGTGCACTGTATGCTTTGCTGACCCAGGAAGATTTGATGTTCCACAAAGGCAAATGCCCCCCAGAAGATGAACAGGTCTTGGTTTCAGTGTGATTTTTGGATTAGAACTGCCCAGAGTAGCACTTTCCTCAGAATAGTTTTTCTACAGAGTGAAAAGTATGTCTCCATCTGATGCCTTGAACTGTCATCATAATAACCTCAAATATAGCTGTCTTCACCACATCACCGTCCTCCTCTCTGACCCATAAAGTTTTACCATTACAACCTGCCCTTAATCACCTAACCATTTCCTTAGTCTTTCAAGGACAATGGTTTTTATGCCATACTTGCTAACCTTACGTATTAGTCTACCATCCTGGGCTGCGTTTAAATGACTTTTCTGAAATCTATGTGGATTAGCTCCACTGCTTCAATCCTGCATGTTTTCCACGTTAGCTCCTAAAACAAATTCTGCCAGATTTGTCAGACAAGATTTACCCTTTATGGAGCTGGGCAGATACATTTTTATCAGTTCATATTTCTCCAGATGTTGGGTGATCTCATTCCTGTTAACATCTCTAAAATCCTGCCTCTGATTAAAAAAAAAAAAAAAATCACATTCTGCAGGTTTGGGGCCAGACTTTCAGCTGGTGGGAGTGAGTTTGTGTGTGTTCACCAGATTTTATGATCATCTGTGTTGGCTGATATCTATGGCAAATATGTCTTGGTTCCTACCTATCTCTTCTCATAGATGCTCAAAGATCTTTGCTTTATATCAGTTTCTCTTTAACACCTTTTAATGCTAAAAAATGACTCAAACTCTCTGTTATTGGACCCTTAATGTCTCCTGCTGTTCCATTAAGCAGCATGAGGTAAAAGTATGCTCTGCACTCAGCCCTGCCTCCTTCCCCACAGTATGAGTTTGCTTTGGTGATTATTCATGCTCTCAGCATTTCCCTGCTTGGCTGTCACAGGAAACTTTGCTTCTCAGTCCCTCTCCCTGTGTTATCAAGCTCTCTTGACCACCTCTCTGTGGTCCGGAGGCCTCCCCGTTCACCTTGTTTCCTTTACCTGTTTAAAAGAAATCTTTTATTGTTTTTATTAACCCCACGGGAAATTCTTCTCTCTCTGTCATATTTGGTTTCCTAATCAGCTTTTTACATCTTTTCAGCTTTGCTTTATAATCCCTTTCATCCCCTTAATATTTGCCTTCTTACCCATGTCACCTGCCTCTCTCGTCCCCCCGATAGCTTTTATGACTTCCTCAGTGATCAGCCTCTGTAGGAAACAGGCTCACCCATCCCCGCCTGAGAGAGATCGCTGTTTCCAAGTGCTGCACTCATTTCCTGAGCACGAGTTGCTGTGTGTGTAAACGAGGGCTGGGTGAATAGGCACTGGTGCCTCTTATATTGACTTTTATTTCTTTCTCGCTGCTGTTTGCTCATGAGCAAATGGCAGGATTCTCACATGCACTCATGGCTGCAATTTGCTTCTGAGCAGCTCGCTGATTTTACCTTTTTTTTCCTTTACAAATGGAAGCCACCCCAAAGCAGAGAGTTGCCCATGCAGGCTGCCATGGATCCGGGAGAAAAGTGTAATAACTTTCTTATAGGGACTTTATATACTGTGGGACTGTAGCTGGACCATTCCGCTCTCAGAATAGCACTAAAATCCCCTCTACCATTAACACAACTCAAAACCCTCACTAAGAAAGTCAGTGGCGGTGGATGGAGCAGAGGAAAGGAAGCAGTGAGAGTTAAATGACTTGCCTAAGGCCATCCAGCAGGTAAGTGGCAGAGACAAAAACAGACTCCACTCGTCTACCCAGGACTGTGTCCACTGAGCCAGGATAATTCCTGGCAAAGCAGCAACAGTGAGGCCACAGAATCAGATCATTACTCATTTGGTTTTATTTGTTCCAGCACTAGGTGATGAAATGCAAATGGTACAGGCAGATGCACAATTTCAAATCCTCTCTGTGTCACGACTCCCAATATCGGAGCAGGGCTTTCTCTCCCTCTGCAGAGATGTGATTCTAAAGCTGCATGGCGGCATGGAAAAGGGTATTCAATGGGTTCACGTGCTCAGGGAAATCTGAATTTGAAGAGATGTCTCTCTCGAGCAGATTCACTCAATTGTAGTATAAAAAACATGTGTGGTTACACACACACACATTTATAAATATATATATGCTTAAAGCAGTGCACGTTCCAGTCTCTACTGTAGTCTCTTAATCTTCAGGCTGAGGAACTGGGGAGAAAGGGATGATGCAGAACAGGAGGAGGGCCCAGGGAGACCTGCCCTGCCTCACACCCAGTCCAGATGCACACATCTGGCAGCCCCGAAGCAGGGGGAGGGCTGCAGGGGGGCAGGGGGAGAGGGGCACACCAGGTGCTTGGCCAGCACTTGGCAGGGAGGTCCCCTCCCTCACCAAAACACTTGGCCAGTGTCAGGCAGCCAGCTCAGCAGTGGTGCTTGGGCAGCAAAGTGGGGTTTTAATATATATTTAAAAGAAAGTGTTGGCACGAAGAGAGGTAGGAATGAGCTGCAAGTGTGAGAACGAAACCACGCCTTTGTTCTCCTAATGCTCTTTCCCCTGCTTCATGGTGATTAGGGCAGGTCAAAAACTTCTTCATGCTATTTACATTTTTGACAGAGAATTTTTTATATTTCTTGCCAGGTTTTCAGGCTTTTTCACAAGAAGAAACACTCCCAAGTCCATACAGTCCTAAGATTTAATAAACTGTTCTGTTTGTTGGGTTGTTTTTGTTTTTACTTTTTTTCTGTTCTTCAGCAGAATCATGTTGCAATCAGAAAGAAGATTGTTCAAGAAAAGGCACTAATTAACATTTTATTGTTATAATTATTTCCATCATATTCCCTGTGCTGTACAGGTCCTCTCTTTCATCATTTATTGCAGTGATGTAACTATACAACAGGGCTTGTGTACAAGACAAAGACAAAGCTGAAGGCTTAATTCGGCATCGCAGGCGTGATGAAAGGAACAAAGGATGATGCAGCTATGCCCTGATCCGGCAAATACTTGTGCACATGGATAACTTCACTGCCAGGAGTGTTTCTGCTCGCAGTAACTGTGCACTAAAGTGTCAGCAGACTTTAAGTCATAGGGCCTGATTTAAGCTCTGCCCGACTCGGTGCACTAACCCTGACACGTTTCAGCAGGGACTTTGCCAGTACTTACTTAGAGAAGCATTTTAGCACTGCTGAGTTTACTTGCAACCTAATCCTGAGCATGCACAGGCTTTTCCGGGCTCCGAGCACACGCTCCTGCCACCAGACGTGACAGTGATTGATGACTTGATTCATCACTATTCTGTAAAATTACCTCTGGCGGGCACTGCCAGGTGGATCAGCACGGCTCAGCTCGGCAGAGCCAGCAGCGGGGCGGGCGAGCAGCCGGGCATCGCGCTGGCCCTGGGGCAGGGATGCCCAGGGATGCTGCTGCAGAGCCGGCTGCCGCCCCTGCTTTTGTCCCGGTCTTCTCTAGAAATGATGTCTCCGGTGAAGGAAACTCCCAGGGACGACACTCCCGTGCGGATAGGCATTTTTCAACCCTGCGGGGGACATTTCTCCACTTCAATTAGTCCCTTAATTGAGCTATTTGCAGGGGAAGATTCAAGGGAGATGAACACCTATTTCCTTGAAGTTTAACTACCACCAAATCTAAAGTCCCTTAAATAGGAACGAACACATAGTGTCTCCAGAAACTTTGTCACAATAAATTGCCTAATATTTTACTATCATAGTACCGCTAGAATGATCAAACTGTGGTATGAAGTATATTCAATTACAATTGAGTTTTGATTACATGATTTAAAAAATGTATTTTTTTTAGACAAAGCAGCATACATTCCCTCCGACTACTTCTAAAGCAAAGAGCTATCTGAGTTTTCAGGCCAAATATTATAGACCCAATTCCCTCTTTGTGTCAAGTTTAAAAATAGCATAATCACAAGGTTTCAGTGGTATAAATTTGTGGGGGAATGAGAAGAACAACATTAGATCTATCCTTAAAACTAAACCAGGATGTGTACCTCACTTTAAAGTAAATATATTAAGGGAATATCTGGAAGTATTAGCCTCAAGTTCAGCTGGACTTTGCAGCCAGTGCTGTTTCAGGGCTGAGTGTAGCCCTCACCCCAGCCTGTTCTCCAGTTCCTCTTGCAGTGCAGTTGATGGATGTGCAGGAGGCGGCAACTTTTGCGTTGGAAAGGACCTTAAAGATCATCTAGTTCCGGCTCCCTGCCACAGGCAGGGACACCTTCTACTAGACCAAGTTTCTCAAGCAAAACATCTCCTTTAGAGCCAGCACCCCAACCTACACCAAACCAAACCACACACAGCAAATCAGGTCAGATTAAAAACGACCCTCCATAAATGTCTCTGTGACTGCCTCGGCAAGAGCCCTCTGCTGAGGTCCCTGGTGCTCCCTGGCTGTAAAATTGCTTCATGGTCCTACCCATAGCATCAGAATTGTGACTATAACCCTAAACCTGTGCTGTGACTCTTAGGTCAGGCTTTTCTTTAGAATTATTCCAGCAAGTGTTGTCAAAGCCAAAATTAGCATAGCTATGGAGCCTGTGGAAGTAACTGCCACAGTGAAGCTGAGAGGCTTTTTTATGATTCTTCAGTAAACCAGACCAACCATGCGTTGAAAGTCATCCCAAAGGCAAATTATCTTTACAATCAAGGGACTTCAGTTGGTCTGGGCAGTTTTCCATCAGGGCCTTACAGGGAAAGCTGCTGCAACATCTCACTTCTCTGTGGGATGACTGGACACAAGTAATAAACACCCGAGACTGGTGTTTGGCCTGATTTTCATCTCCTGGCTCCTGGTGGAAATAAATGTGCTGTCACATGATAGGAGTAGCCCAGGAGACTTATGTATTATTATATCCAACTCGAAAATTAACTCTAATGTGAGTTACACACAACACCAATGAAAGTAACCATTAATTGTTAATATAAACTATTAATGAAACACCAGGATGAAGGTCAAAGTGCATGACTGAAACCTCCCAGCAAATGAAAAGATTATTTTGCCTCTTACTGAGCACAATTATCATCTGAATTTCATCGACTTTCTGATCAAACCACTTCCCTCTGCACTGACCTGTTCCACCACTGCAGTAAATCTGCTCCCCAGAACTGGTATTTGCTTTTCCTTGTCCATCAAGGTTTTTATTAGCACAGTGGATGTCTGTGAGAGGCAGAGAGCTGGCACCCTTTCGCCTTTCTTCCTATGGGAGCTTTTTTCCCCCCTTCCATTGTCCATTACTCACAATAAATTTGCATTGACCTGGCTCCCCATAAATTATCCTGTCTCCTGCTGGTACGTCCTTTAAGTGTCCTGGTTCACATGTCACAGGGCCATGACGTGGTGGACACACCTGAGGGCGAGCAGCCCGGGGTGAGAGCAGGCCCCTTCCCACTTTACACAGGTCAAAACATCAGGGACATGACAAGTTGGGGGGTTCTTTTGGAATGACTGTCAGTTTTTCCTTCCTCCTGAGGTCGACCGTGTGATCAGCCTCCCCCGGCAGTTTTACTTCAGTAATTTCTCATACAGGTTTGGACTGTTCAGGTACTTTCTACTCAAGTTTTATTTATCTTTTTCCACACACACACAGACACACAGGAAGTCTTTCCCTAGAAAAGAATTTTCCAACTTTCCTTTTCCATAAGAAATGAAATGAAAAAACTGGATCTGAGGGTAGAAATATCCTGGTGCTTTTTGATCCAACAAACCCTAAAAAAATTTTAGGTGTGCAAGAAAGCAGCTCCCTATAAATATCCATTGCTTTGTAGAAATCTCAGAAGTGCTGATGAGACCCAAGATTGCTTAGCAGTAACATCTCTGGCTCACTGTTACCATCCATGCCCAAGCTGCAAGATTTTTGAGGTGGACTCCTGGGATGTAGACCTCATCCTGTCTATCTGCTCCATGCCCTGCTGGGCAGGACCCTGTTGGCAGTCATAGAGCATTTGTCTCTGCGACCATCCAGTGGTGCTTGTCAGGGGTGTGGGGATTGCAGGGGACAGGGCTGAGGCCATGCTGGGTGGGCTGAGGCCAGGTGGGGCACCCACCACCTCTGCCAAACCAGGCTGAGGCAGCAGCTGCCAGGATTCTGAGCTCTGAGTTACAGCAGTGTTAAACCATTCCTGGATTTAGACATGTTTTAGTCCTTTTTTTGAGTTTCCTAAGACAGAAGAAGTGCCTGGGATCAGTCAGTCCCAGCAGCAGGGGCAGGTTTTGAACAGTGTCACAGGAGACCTGCTGGTGGGTAGAGAGAGCCCAGTGTTGGATGCGAGTTGTATGAAGTCCAAACGCACAGTAAATAGAAGTTCCCATTGCTGAGATTTGTTGAACCAGGTGGTTATGGTGTTTATGTTGATGGCTATGTTGGTGAGCACTTCAGCAGGGCCTGCTGACCTAATTAATACGTGATATTATGCTGATGGCCTGCTCAGAGTCTCACCCATGTTTCTGTTTGCAGGTTATCTGTAGTTACCTGATTTTCCATGAAGAGCATGATCCGTCTGCATGGATCTCGCTTGGTTTGGTTTCTTTTCATTTTTACTCTGTATACTTTTTTTTTTAGGAAGCAAGAGTACAACCTTTGGGTTGCCTTTACCAGGGGAAAATACTGTGCTGTTTCTGTTAGCATGGGCATGTGTGAGTTGCTCCTTTGAAGAGAAGGCCCTAATATGTTAAGGTATGCCAGGCTGTGACAAGCTGAAATCTCAGCTGAAGAGCCCTGTCAGATCTGTTCTCTCATCCATGCCCTCCCTCCGTTCAGACCCTGACCTTCCCCATCAGATAAGCAGCACAGATCTCGGCCCTGTTCCCTCTGCAGTCTCAGCTCATTAAAAATTCATTGCCTAAAGTGAATCTATTCTGTTGCTGCTGAAGTGTTATTTACCTCGGCCCGGATTTCCTCAGGTTCTGACAATTAAAGAGGGTCCAAGGAGAGGGCTGAGTCACGGGATTAAGGCTTGGGCAATAATTCTCTTGTAGCAAGAGATGATCATGTAAAGCCATAATTTCCCAGCTGCGTTTTGGTTCCCCTTCAGTGCTTCATTAAAGGTGGTGACTCAACAGAAAGGACTGAGGCACAGGTTAACAAGAATCCCTCCTTTTGTGGGATTAGAGCCTTGCATAGCCAGGCTCTTTCAAAGGCAGGAGATGTTGTCAAGCATCATTAGGAAGCTGTTTTAAACAAGAGTCATAAAGCACCCTTTGTGGTCAAACGAATTTATTAGAGAGGCCAGTGAGTGGAGGCAAACAGTGTGGGAGAGAAATAGATGAACAATTTGCACGGCATTGATAACAAAGCAGTTCACCAGATCCAGAGCTGCTACCATTAGAACAACTTAAAAGGATTTTGCAAAAATCCCAGGGTGTTTTTCGTTCTGGATGAAAGCGGCGACTCTGTGGACGGTGCTGGCAGACAACGGCACGTCTGGAAATCAAGGTTTGTGTGCAGGTTAACTGTTTCCCAGCCTCATGGCTATTCCTTCCAACGAGTGGAAGTGGGAAGAAACTGGCCTCTTGTTGTGCCCCAGTGATCATGAAAACCTCCATGAACTCCAGCTTGGATGGCCCTTCACAAAAGCTGAGCAGATGGTGGAGGAATCTGGGGCTCTTCCACAGGGAGCCCCAGGGTAGGACCATAACCTGGCTTTCTTTGGGAAGTATTTGCTGTAATTTCTCAGACAACTTCTGGAAATATTCTCCAGTGAAGCCCAGTTTGAAGGGCTGTTGGAGAGATTTCAGACATTATCAGATCTTTGATAGGGTCTGGTTAAGGAAAGAAAGCAAATGCTTTTCTTGAGTTTGATATGAGGGAGAAAGAGGGAAAGAGGGAAATGAAAGAGGAGCAGATGAATAAAAGATATTTGTTTGGAAGTAGGTAAGCAGCTTTATTATGCAGTTAGCATGATGGACTATGTACTGTGTTTGTTTATTGAACCAACAGCATAAATCTGAATGAACCAGTAGCTCAAATCTAAACCAGCTGTGGCTGAAGGTAGAGGAATGCCAATACTAACCATCCAGACAGCACCAGTCCTGGCCGTGGGGTTTCCCCCCACCCTCGTCATTGTTGAGAAATGTGCAGTAAAATCCCATTTTCTTTGTGTGATGCTTGGGCCACACAAGCCCTGGGTTTGGCAGGCTGACGTGAGCCCCACAGAGAGCCCTGTGGCTCCTGTGTGTACAAATACTTTGCTGCCCAGAGGAAGGACAGAGGCTGGCAGTGGGACAGACAGGGCAGGAGCTTGGATGGGCTATTATTTTTGGAGTGGTTCCTTCCACTCTGTTTGGAGGGTTCTTGCAAGGGCATGTTTGGAAAGAAGTGATGCTAACGTCGAGGGGAGCCCACAGGAGAGATGAGACACGGACAAAGGAGTGGGTAATCACACTGCCTCTTTAGAGACTGGAGGGTAGCTGTTCTTCATGAGGGAGGTTCTCTGGAGTGTAAAACACTGGTAAAAAGTACATAGGAAGGAGTTTTTATTTTGTATTCAATTATTCATATGTGTTAACTGGTTTGCAGATGAAGCTGCATCTCCTGCTTCCCTCCCTCCTTCCCTCCTCCCAGGGAGTCTGAAATGTGAGGTTGGAAGCCGGAAATGCCCCAGCTACTTTTCTGTCCTGGGATGCTCTTGGACGAACGGGATGTTGAAAGTGAGATGTCCAGTTTTGGGATCCCTAATTCCCCTCAGGGTTCTGACTCTTCACATTCTCCCACCGTACTTGCATTTCTCCACCAGCTCCCCCAAACCTCTCTTCCCCTCCTCACTCCAGGTCTCTTTGCAGGGGATTCCCGGGCGGGTGCTCACAAATGCCAAAGGCCCCTATTGCTGGGTGGCAGCAGAGGGGAACAGCACACGGCTTTGCACAGGGGGCCCTGGCAGAGGCAGGGAGGGGACTCGGAGCATTGTCTGGATATAATTTAGGCACTATAAACAGAGGCAGCAAGGGGTCACGCTTTCTATTCTCATTGTACCCCCTGCAATGTCTCTGCTAACTGGTGCATACAACTTGAACTCTTGTAAAAATTAGCAGAGAGCACAGCACCGGTGACAGAAAGCTGAACTTTTCCAACAGCAGGCTCTCAATTCGCTGTGTGCACTGAATCCACTTAAAACTTTAAAGAGACAGCCTGCTCCCTATTCTTTCCGCTGCTTAGTTTGGAAATGACTGCGGCACTAATTAAAAGCAAATTGTTTAATCTTGTTGCGTCAGGAAGGGAGTCTCTCTTCAGAGAGGATGCCTCCTGCGCAGGGCCTGGCAGCGCGGGACCCCCGCGGGGCGGCAGCGCCGAGCGAGCGGCGCTCCATCGATTGCCCGTGCGCCGGTGCCGGGCCGCCGCCGCACCGCAGCCCTGCCTCTGCCGGCAGCTATCGCAGCCGCGATAACGATATTTGTGTTGACTCATTATGTAATAATCCGGATCTCCTTCGCCGGGTGCCGGGGCCGCTGCGGCGGGGATGTATTCCTCGCCTCGGCGTTACCGAGGAACGCCGGCACAGCGCTCGCCCATCCCCGGCCCGGCTCGGCTCAGAGTGCGGCAGCGAGGAGCATCGGCGGAGTTAAAGCTCAAACCCCAAAGTTGGTCTGAAATCCACTGCACTCAACATGTGCTTCATCCCCAAATATCTTGTCTCTCCTAGGGCTGAATAGAGCAGCTCGCCCCTTCACCCACCAAAACTTCTAATTGATGCACTTTTCCTCACATGGAGAAGACTTATTTATTTAATTTTTTTTTCTGATGATCATATCAGTCTGCACTAATGATTTCATATGACCTCAGCATAATAGAATAGTACTTTTTTTTTTTTTTTGCGTTTTCCCCAAGTTTACATTTGCACGCAAGGATGTGTAACAACACAGAGAATTGATTTCTTCCCCTGTATTATCTTTGGATAACATGCATACCATCTTTGCTGGCTAACAAAGAAATAGGAAACCTCTCTTCTTTGGCTTCAGGATACCCATATGACACCCTGTTCCTGTATTTACTCTAAAGCAGCTGGGCATTGATAGCAAATTAACTAAAAGCCATAGAAGAAGTCCATTCCCATTTTCCTCCCTACCATGCATAAGGAGAATGAGTACAATGCACCTTTTTTTAGCAAGATTTTTATTGAGTTAGATAATATGTCAATGGTTTTAAATTTAAGTCAATTGTGGCAAGGCCACATTTTTCCTGTAGCAGGCCGGAAAAGAACAGTGAATAGAGAAAATTTAAGTCACTGTGGGTTAGAGTGAGGTTTGCTGTGTTCAGCTAAAGTCCAACAAAAACTGATGACATTTTGCATCAATTAAGCAAGTGTTTCATTAAGGCAGGGAACTGATGTGAGTGGTGGCGTGGTTGAGTGCAGGTGCTGCCTCTTCTCCATCAGCTCCCTGTAGGGAGGTGTCTTCCTGTCAATTGGTGCTGTCCCTATATACACCTGATTTTGAGAGACCTGGGGTTTCTTGAGTTTGGGTGAGATAGCTGAGCCTTGGCACATGATGCCCTCAATGTCCTTGTGTCATCAGCATGAAGGATTGGGAGAACTTTGTAGTTCCCCACTGGCAACGCGGACAGGCGAACTTCTGGATTTTGCTGTGGTATGAGGAGCAGTAGAAATCTCCATTCCATCTCTGTGGAAGATGGAGAGGCCCAGGGTGTGCTCAGCACCGTACGTTGTGAGGCTACGCTGGAGGTCCAGGCTCAGCACCTTCCCAGCCCAGCTGGCCCAGGAAGGACAGATGTCATCGTGAATCACCTCTCTCAGGTAGGAGGCTGGGGAATACCAAAGCCAATGGTCTGACAATTAGAGCGAGAGGGTCTTTCAGAGAAAGGCCCCAAGTGCAAATCAGAGGGAACTGACTTCCCAACGGTTCCTTGGTAGGAAAGTTTTGTTGACTGCCAGCCTTGTCTGACACTGCAGCAGATCTAGCACATATAAGAGCAGGGCTGGTGTTGTGTGTGGCAGGGGAGGCCTCCAGAGCTGCTGTGGCCAAGTTCCTATGTGCTCTCTGCCAAAAGACTGCTGGGTAAGACCAATTTTTGGCTGTTTCTTTTGCTGTAAGAGGATGAAGACAACTAAACTGCTTTGTACTTTGACCAGCTTTGCAGAATGGTGTTACGGCTGTGACAAGGGGCCTCCAGGGCACAGCCCACATGGGGTGTCACTCCAGTGGTGTGTGTGATGCTCGGGCTGAGCTGGATCCTGCACCAGCTTTGTGCCGAAGGGATTCCCTTCACCTCAGTGTTATTTTAATTTAAGCAGTGTAAACTCAGACCTGGTCTCGCTTACCGGCTTGGTGTGTTTTTCTCATTCTCTGTGTAAAATGGAGATGTTTCCAGGAATTTGGTGGCTGTGAGTCTGGTGTCCAGCTGTTTCACAGAATATATATGGTAGAGAGGGTGAGCATCATGGATTTTGCTGTCTGCACCTCTTAGCAGAGGAAGTATTAGTTTTAATGAGTAGCGGTCTATGAAATAATAACTATGTCTTCATTTATTTGAGCACTGCAGCATCCTAATGAAGCTTAACAATATTATAAAGCACATATTGTGAACCAAATCAGATATTTTGCCAATTTCAATACTTCCACTTAATAAACCTGAAGCCTTTCCTGTTTAAATGTCTATTCAGGAAGGCTGAAGTCAAAGCAATGCTAAAAACATTGTAGGAGGGGGTGAAACTAGGATTATATATAGACTCCCTAGAACTGAGTCCTTGGTTATTACATTGTGTGTTATTTATGCTTCCCTCTTATAATTCTGTTTTATACTCCTCTTTTAGTACCTGTACTCCCACTTATGGGTCACTGTATAGACACTCTATGGTACCCTGTGAGCATTCATTAATGCATTGACTCCCACAATTATAATTTTTTTTTTCATTTCAAAAGAATCCACAGCAGAGATAATGGTTTTTCTTATTTTTCTGCATTTCATGTCTTTAAACAGCAACTTGGTGACAGTACGTGCTTCAAACTTTCCAGAACCCTGCCATAAAGTGAAGATAGTCCATTACTGCTATAGATTTTATGTTCACTCTGTTTGCTTTGAAAGGCTGTGCGGACATGTATGCACAACGTGTGATCATTAGAAATTCTCTCCTACGTTTGTAAAGCCCCAGACTTTTGTCTGTTTAGTGATATATCATGGAAACTGTGCAAACTATTGCTTCATGCATGAATGACCCTGTGGTGTTTGTGCTGATCTTTTTATGTTTTTTCAACATGTGAAAAGAGAAGGCTGTGAAGTGATATTTTTCATTTCCTGATATTTGTAGCAGGAAGTTATCCAAAGTGAATGAAGTGAGCTATGCTTCAGATGTACATTTTCTGTTCTGATACAATCTTTTGTAGTATTAGACCGGGGCATTGCTGCATTAAATGTTGCTGTTGTAGATGGCAAAGGTAGAGTCCTCAGTGCTGATAAAGAGCAGGAGCTCATGTGCTGCACAGTGCAGTGAGTGGAGAGGGGAAAACACATGCACGTGAACAGAGGAGTTCCTGCAGTGCTTTGTGATGGTACAGAGTAAGGAGACATCGTGGAGGGACTACTTGTGACTGTCCTGTGCAGCAGGTACTTCTGAGTTCCTCTGTTTTTTACCTAAATACCTCTGAACTCCAGATCAAAAAGGAAACAGAGTTGAGACGATGTGGGTGACCAGAAATCCTAACTACTAAAATATTGCTGTTGAGTTTAGGTCTGACAAAAGAGAAATTGAGAAGTCACCAGGAACTGCTTCATTTTGCAAGGTCCAGAAGTGAGGATCTTGTGTGGGAAGGGTGGCACAATCTCTGCCTTAATTCATTAAAGATGGAATATATTAAAAAAGTTGAGAAAGACCTTCAATGGGCACAGGTTGGCTTAACTCATCTCAAAGTCAGTGCACCAGTTTATATCAGCTAAACACTGTGGTTTCAACAAAGATTAGTTTGAGATAACTCTTTCTGAAAGAGTCTTCTCTGAGAGTTAGGGTATCAATTCCTACACTTATTAAAGGGCCCAAACCTTGAGTTTTCTCTTAATCTGGCAAGTTTAACATTTCACTCAGGACTTTTACTGCCAGGGCTTGACACAGCCTTCACACCGAGAGATCCCCTGGCAGGAGCAGTCTCCATTTCATTGCCCATTTCCTTCTGCAGGGAAGCTTGCTGCAGTGCCATGCTCCTGTGGCTGGCTGGCACACCCTGCTGCTTATCCTAGTCTCCCTTCCACCCCAGATTCCCAAGTGGACTCAGTCCTCTTGTGCCATTTTTAATTTTCCCATACTTTTATGTAAAAATAACACTGCCAGCCATCCCAGAACTCTGATCCACACCTATAAATGGTGCAGCTGACTGATCAATTTTATTGATTTCTTTCAGGTGCCTCTGTCAAAATGATCACACAGTGCTAGACGGTTTTCCAAACCTGCAGGTACCCTACTGGACTAATACCATTCTTTTCACATCTCTACGTGTCTCCTCCTCTTTTAATTTTCTTTTTAATGGTGCCATCTACATTTATTTTATTATTTTTATGGAAAGGAACAAATCTGTTTGGATAGCAAAGAATTGATTATATCTGTCAAATGAGTTGATTTGTTTGTACAAAATGGAAGTCCATGTGACATGATCTTTTAAAATAAAAAACTGTTCAGGTGCCTAAGTCAAGGGATGGGCTGTCATCAGGTGTAAACCAGTGGTGGATTCAGTGGCACTTAGAAGGATCTGTGAATGGCACTACGAACTCACAGCTCAAATCGGGAATTGGTTTCAACATCATGTTACTGACGGGGGGAACAAGATTGCTTTCAGCACTTTACCCGTTTGGTACTTCCTGCTGTGGAGATTATGGACTTGAGGCTTATGTTTTACTTTGCAAGAATCTGATGATGATGTTTATTATTATTATTATTATGACTTGTGTTTGTTAGCTGTCCTCCTCCTGTCCCGAGGAGGAGCTGGTGTGAGCTGACACTGGTGATTGGATTTGGGAGAGCAGATGGGAGTTGGTGGAGAGGAACAGTTTTTTTCCCTGCAAGGCAAAATACTGCCAAAAACAAAGGCAAAGTGTGAGTGGAGGAAAGTACCTCTGGGGTAGGAGATGCTGAGCACGATTGCAGCAGTTGCTGGAGATGATTATTTCCTTCCCCTGATGCCCCACTAATGGTGATAAGGCCTTGTCCTTCCTCAACAGCCAAACCACCTGTCAAAGACAACACTGATGACTGCAAACCAACCAAAACTCTTGGCAGATTTTTCACTTCCTCTTGTTTATTGTTTTCACTAAATCTCCTCATTCGTGGCAGTCCCAATGTAAGTGAAAGGTGAAGGCTTGTGGCACTGAGAACCGGAGCAGCATATCAGCGAAACATTGTGATAAGGCATTTCCTTCCTTTAAAAAGCACAAAGGCTCAGGCAGGGCTATCACCAGAGCCATGGGTTGGGGAGCTCTGCTCCCCACAACCTGCAGGGATTCCCCATGAAATGTGGAGAAGCCACCCGGGGTTGTTGGGCTTTTTGTTAGCACCAAAGCTTATGTGTTTCCTGGAGAAATGCTGCAGATGCTCTGGAATTTAACTTAATAAATGCAGATAATACAGTTTCATTAACATATCACAAAAGAACTGAGTAGCTCATCTTAATTCTTTAATTTCCTGCTTCTCCTCTTGCCCCTTGTTTGTCTTGGGAAGGGAATGGAAACCAAGAATTTCCCTGTATGCCTTGGCCCATCCCTGCTGCTACCACGGTCCCTGAGCTCGGTATCTGTGCTGGTGGCCTCGCTGTGCTGGGGCAGTGTCAGTTTACACCTTCCACTTCTGCAGGGAATGGCCCTCTGTGTGTTTGCTTGGGATACAAGAATATGAAAAATTGCTGATCATAGATCATCTCCATAAATCTTACAGACAATAAGTCATAAAACCTTGTGTCCTTACATATGGCAGTAGCCCAGGGACAGCTTCACCAGATGTGAGGAACAGCCCCAGAAACAAAAAAAATATCAGTTGGAAAACTTCTCCCGCTGTTTACAGTGCCTGGAGTTGAAGCTGTGGCTTGGGAAGACTTGAGCTGGTGGTGTTACTTTTCTCTTTTTTCTTTTCTTTAATACCTTAGTGTTACACTGACATGTCTCTTGCATGGTGAGAATTCCCCATGCACTAATTAAAAAGCACTGTCATTTGTTAACTTCTCCTTTGCATCAGCTGCAAGAGGACAACAGGCTGACAGACTGTAAGGAGATCTTCAGGTATTCCCAAGTTTCATCCCTCTCCCCCACCCAGGATCCCTCCTCCTGCCTCCAAACCCAGCACAATTGTTTTTCTCCCAGGCAGCTTAAAAGAAAGGGTTATGGTCTGGAAATTGTCTTCTGTCAATAAGAGAGACCTGGTTAGCTTTTGCCTCTCCTGCTTTGCATATCTATCAAGGCAAATTAAAGGAGACACAGGAAGGAGTCTTGTTGTCTAATAATCCTGCCAGGTGTTAGATCTCTGCTCATGAATGGAACTGAAGTGTTCCAGCAGCAGCAAGTGAAACCCATGTGAAGTCACCAGGCTTTTCTCTGCATTTGCATGTAGTGGTTTAGACTGGGATTGTTTTCCCCCTATGATGTATGTCTGCTTTTATTGTCATTCTCTTCCCTTTGTGACTGTGTCCACAAAAAAATGAATGTAAATGCAGCTGACAGTTTACAATAATTCTCTGTGGGGTGAGGATTGAACAGAGGCATTCTGTGATTTACCATTTCAAAGTGCTAACACTTCCAGCCTGAAACATTGCAGCTTTATCACAGAGGGGATGTTGTCCCTGCCTGCACAGGGGGTTTGCACCACCTTTTCTGGTGCCTGCAAAGGGACCCTTCTCCTCAGCCCTGCTGGGTGCTGCAGGAAGCCCACAGCCGGTGTTTGGAGAGACGGGGAAGGAAAAAGAGGTTTGCAGGTAACTCCTCTTTTTACTGCCTACCCTCTAAGCCCAGGGATGCAATTTCTTTTACTCTCAGATTTTTGGTCATCCCCTCACTGCTGCATCTGGCTGTGCTGGTGACGGGGTGAAATGATCTGTCCAAGCATCCAGAGCTCATCTGCCAGCCTGAGCCTCCCTCCTGCAGCCCTGAGTTCAGAGGATGCTTTGCTGCTGCGAGAGAACAGAGATTCCCTCTTTCACTCTGGGCAACAGTAAATTAATGCAGGAGAGCAGAAAAAAATTATTTCCTGATCTTGGTAAATATACAAATCTCCCCTTTGCACTTTGCAAAAGTGGAAAAGGCAAATTCTGCTTTGGTGTGCCCCAGGAAATGCACATTTTACGGTCGACTGAAACCAAGTGTTCTTTCTCAGTGCCTGGCTCCTGCTGCTGTCGGTGGATCTGAAGCACCAACACCACGGGGCTGTGGCTGCTGTTTGGAGCACAGGGATAAGGGTTGCCCCCGTGACCAGCTGGTACCTGTGTGTGGCCACTGAATATTAGACCCTCACTGTCTGCTGCAGAACTAGGGAAAAGAAAAATATGGCCCTTGGAAGTGTCATGTGCTCTGGTGGGGAGGGATGGGTTGGGAATCTCTGCACATGGGACCTCCTCACTCATCAGTTCTGCTCCCTTATCTGCTCAGTCACAGTTGCTGACCGCAGTGAAGAAAGAACTTTTTAATACACTTTTTTTTTTTTGATGAAGAGAGAACGAGGAGGGAAATTGGAGGGTGCAGGTCTGCAGTGCTTGGTGGAGGGGATTGTGGGGGCAAAGCTTTGCCCCCACTGCAGGCTGTGTGTGCCCTGGGACAAACACTCTGTGCCTGCTAACCACAGCTCAGGCAAGGCAAGCAGCACTCATTTGCATTGTTGTTCTTTAAAGCTTTTCTTTGCAGCAGCTCTTTCACAAAGAAAGCAATACTGAGCAGAGATATCAGAGTCCTGGTACTGCACCAGCCTCTTCTTTTTCTCCCTCCTTCCACTTCCTCCAGTAATTTTATTTCCCCTGTGCACTGACAGCAAATTGGAGTTTGGTGTTAGAAGCACAAATTAGAAATACATCAACCAGTGTAAGAGTGACTCTAACATTTGTCAAGTGAAATCTGTTATCACTCAAGTATTATTTGTTGCTGGGTTAAATCAGGTTGTATTTAATACTGCGGAGGCAAGTAAATCTAATTCCTCCTCACACTTTTTACAAAAAAAAACCCCGAAAACCAAACAAACCCTTGTCTGACCTTTTTAAAGAATTATATTTATTTATCTTGTGGGGGATCATCTGATTTGGTCCTAAGCCTTCTCAGAAGAGTTCTCAGCTTGTGCTGAAGTATTTTTAATGGTTTATAACCCAGTTAGTGAAGAAAGTTGTGTCTTAAGAATAGCTGAAAGCCCAGATGAACCAGCTTTTGGCAGAGGGTGGGAGAGAAGGGCAGAGTTGGTCTTTGGATGCAATGGTTGAACACTGACTTGCAAAAGAATCAAGGTTTGGACCTGAACACTGTGAGCACTTTACTGTGTCAAAAGTCTTTACAGATTTTCTTTGTTGAGGTGAGGTTATATCCTTTATAGCAACATTTGGTAGTTGCTTTAAATTATTAAAGGTATTTCATAGGGTTGTAGCTCTTGGAGCATTAGTTTGCAAAGAGGGCCCCTGCCTGTGTTCTTAAGGTAGGTTAATGATGACTTTCCTAGTGCAATGTGTCCAGGACACTGAGGTTAATAAAACCCGTAGCTCTTCTTCATGACTATCATGGGATATTTAATGTTCAGGAGTGTGCAAGACCTCAGCTTAATGTTCCATATGAAGAATAGTGCTGCCAAGCACTCATCATCCCCTGTGCCAGCACAGGACATTAGAGGGGCGAGGAATGGGCCGAGCACGCTTGGGAAGAGCTCAAGCACCTCTGAGCGTGGTCATCCTCCTTTACAGAATCAGAATCATTTAGGTTGGAAAAGACCTTTCAGATCACGGAGTCCAGCTGTAACCACAGTGCTCTAGGGCCAGGGGCTGGGACTGGCTGGTGGGGCTGTTTGGCTGCTGGCCCACGGCCACTGCCTGGGCTGAGGGTGTTTTGCTCGAGAGGGACAAGCCCCAGCCCCAGTGCAGCACAGCTGATGATTCACTCTGAGCTGGCTCAATTAAAGCATTTGTTTATTTGATATAATCTCTTTATTTTCCTATTTTCTCATCTCCTGCCACCCCCATTTGAGAACAGGAAGGAATTTTTGGGGGCCTGAGGAATAATGAAAGATTCATATGGGAGGGCAGAGTTCGCTCTTGTGAAAACTCTGAAACAAAGGAAGAAAGAAGGTGGGTGTAAGGGGGAGTTAATTTTTCCTTTCGTCTTTCCTCTCCCTCCAAAAAGAGCTTGAGACTTTAAAATAGTCCAGCATTGTTCTGGGACTTAGAGGGCTTTTCTAGCTGTGAATATTGCAGCAAATACCACAGCAATGACAGTATAGCACTGTCTGTATTCTCTCTGTGCACTGGCTGGACAGGGATTTTTCATTTCATGCATCATTTACAGCCTTCTGCATTGATCTACAAAGTGAGAGCGTGTTGATAGCACAAAGGGAAAGAAGAAAGGGAAGAGATAGGCCTGAATGACAAAGTTCAGATCTGAAATCAGGTCTCTGTTCAAACTTCCCCAAAGCATTGGTTGTGCCTTGCAGTTTACCTCGTGCTACAAGAAGGACAGTTTACAATGAAAAGATCAGACACAGGTTTGAGCCAAGTTTTAAACTCCAGAAAATTAGAGCCAGAACTGTATCATAACAAGGAAAGGTCAGAACCCTTGGCTGGGATTTCCAGACCCAGGAAGTGGGCACTGGATATCTCTGTCTATTGGGAAAAGGTTGTGTTTGCCGTGTTTGACACCCGTTTTTTCTGTAACTGAAGGCAATTCAAGGATATTTCAGAATATTTTAAAGGAGTTTTTGCTAACTTAGACTAGTTCCTGACCTTCCTAATACATGGATCACCAGCCCTTTATCCCACATGTTAGCACTCCAGTGACAGGCTCTTTCCTTAGCAGCATTCCCAGTCTTACTGCAGGAGGGAATAGGGATGTGAAGGGAGGATAAAAGTAGAAGCACAAGGACTGGGGGGAGCACTTAGGGTTTGAGTTGGGATGACCATAGGGGAAGGGGGAACTGAAAACCTTCCTTCATGTTTCAGTCCACTTATGGTGGAGCCTGCTGCTTCTCTTTGAAATAAGACATAGAATCTCAAAAAATGAAGAGGGAAGAATGGATCTGGTTTGCTCGTTCCATACAGGACTTTTTTTTTTTTTTGAGATGCATAGGCTGAAAGAGAAATGCCTTCTACAGTTTGTGTTTTCTAGGTGTATTTCATACCAAAAGCTTTTCCTTTGGCAAAATCATGTCTACCACCCCAGAATTCATTTTTTTTCAATTAAAAAGGTAGGATTTTGTGATGTTATATTTTTTAAAGTTCTGTCTAGGCATGTTTCATCCACATGAAATTTTATTTTATCATAGTAACAAGCATTCTAATCTCTCTCATCTGCTTTAATGAACTACTAGTATAATCTTGCCATTTTGGTTCACCATACCTTGCCATTCAGTGAGGTCTCATTTCCCCTGCCAGTTGCCCAGGGCTATTAGTCAGCAGCAAAGCTCTCTCACAAAACCAATCCCAACTAAAAGCAGCAGTGCCACGAGGTAGAAAGTTTGTCTCAAGCTGCTCCTCTGGCAGCCGGGTGAGTTGTGCAGGTTCCTGGGACAGGGCTCAGCCAGAACCTGGCTTGGGATGAGCCACTGCTGAGTGTTCCTGGGATGCAGGTGGCTGGTGGGCAGCATCCTGGGCTCCCAGCACACCACCTCTGCCAGGGCAGGAGCTCTGCTGCGCACGGTCAAAGGAAGAGCAGGGTCGTGTAAAAAATGGAGGGGTTTGGGCCTGTGGTCAGGATCAAAAGGAACGAGGGTCTTTAGATACTACGGGTAGAAGACACATGAAGTGTGTTGGCTTCTGTGTGCTCAAAGGCAATTCCCCATTTAGAACAAGAGAGAAAACTGTGGAGTTAAAACCTGAAAAAAAAAGGGAGCCCCCCAACACCCTTCAGCAGAGGAGGCAGGAGGAAGAAAATGCTGCCTATACATCAATGTCATGTAATTAGTAAAAAAGAGAGTGGAAAAGGAGCAGAGGGATGAGATCCTCTGTGATGCAGTGCAACACCCTGGCAAAATCTAGTGACCACTTGGAGAAGCCCAAGGATCATTCTGGAGCAGCCCCATAGCCCAGTAGAGGTGGGCACTCCCATGAAGGGCTGGGGATTCAAGATGAAGTCATTCTCCCTCAAATGTGCTGTGCACCCCAAAAAGCCCCAGGATCGCTGGAAAGTGCCAGCTGCAAGGAATCCAGACCTCCAAGGAGGGTGGCTCTCCCCAGCTACACTGCTCCCTCTTCCCCAGTAAAGGGATTGGGCAATGCTTGCACCACCAGTTATATACAGAAACCAGGAGGAGATTCCTAAACCACCCACCTCTGGGTTTTAGGAAGTGACTGGAATCTCCTCCAAAGGTACATCCCAAAGTTTCCATGAGAAAGTTGAACGCAGTGTTAGGGGAATTCCTTGCTGGCTGAGAAAATTCTCTTGGCCTTTGTCTTTTCCTGGGCTCTACTCTCGGCACCTGTCTCTGCAGGCAGCCAGGTCAGCCTGTGCAGACTGGGGCTCCCCTGCCCACCCAGCCAGATGCAGCTTCCCTTTGGAGAGCACCAGGTCCTGGGACCTCCCTGGGAATCCTTGGGCTGCCCTTGCAGGGGCCATAAAAGAACACCCGTGAGTGCCACCAAGTCAGGGAGGTGTCCAGTCCTGTTATATCATGTTAACAAACTGCATTTACCTCTAATCTACACAAATTTGGGGTTTTCTGCTTTTCTTCGTTGAGTATCAGTAATGGCAACCCAAGGAGGTCCTTCTAGGTCATCAGAAAATTGCCTCCTAAACGTTGAGCTAAATGACTGGGACTAGGCTTTCAGGTCTTCAGAACAATCTTTGATCTGTGAGGAGGTGGCCTGTGCCAGATGTAATGAGTGTTTAGGGTTGTGGTCAAAAGAGTGAATGAGAACAACCCCATAGTCCTCATTGCCTCCCCAGGTTGCTGCTGATTGTGGTCACCTCAGAGCCAATATCAGGTTGTGTCAGTCATGACTGCAGGAAATGGGCCCCTGACACAGAGCAATCCCATTTAATTGCTTTCTGTATCATGACTGATTTCAAGACTTAGTATAAAAATGTATTGGAAGATTCAGAAGGTCCAACAAACTTTATATACCCTGTTGTCCCATCCTTCTGATCTGATGAAGAGAAATTTTCTGTCCTTTACCTCTTCACACGTCTCTCGTGTTTTTGTTCGTGGTACAGCTCTTCCATTCACCACTGCTTTGAATACAATCTCACTCTGGGTGAATGAGTATTCAAACAGATATTACAAGGTTTAGCAGATCTGGAATCTCAAATTAAGCATCCTCAGAATTGTTACCCCAGGAATCCTTTCTGCCTGGAAATTTTTGTCTGCTGTGCTGAGTGATGCAAGCCCGCAAGTGATTTAGGGGGCCATCTAATCCTCAAGCCTAATCTCATCAGTGAGGGTCATCTTTTTAAAATACCTAGGCAGTAGGAGCCTAAAAGTTCTCCTTGAAAGGGTGCAAGATGAAGATGGAAGGATTTATGAGATGGGAGACCAGAGTAGGCTCAGAATGGGGCTTTGGGACTGGGCAGAGTGGGTGCTTCTTTTGTGTTCATCTTTCTTTTAAAGTTTTTTTTTTGGTCAAGTGTCTTCCTAAAAGTGATACTAACAAGAAACAATCATCAAACTTGAAAATTAAGACTGGCAATTATTCCTCCAATCAGTGACCATCTTCTCTCAATGCACTAAGGGATTTCCTGTTTCTTCATGCTCGGTTCCTCTCAGGTCACTTGGCTCTTGATGCATTCTGGATGAAATGGGAACACTTACAAGTAAATTGAGCCAGTGTTTGTCTCCTCAGATATCAAAATTAACTCCCAGTTAAAAACACTGTGCTGTTTAAACACATTGCTTGGGATTTTTTTTTTTTCTTTTTGAACCGGTGTTTCCACCTTTGTCAGTGACACAGACACGTTGCCATGAAAAACCAATAAGAAAGCACAGTTCTTATCTGCTGTAATCTAATAAGCCGTCGGTGTGGAAAAGAAAGGAGGTCAGCCAAATGCGGCTCCTTTCAGTTTAAAACTCTGAAAATGACTCACTCCTTATTTAGTCTTATAATGAGTTCCCGCCCACTCAGGGCAAGCTTCTAATTTCAGTTGCTCTGGCGTAAATCCAGAGGGCTTCCACTGAAGTGGATGAAGCCCTGGTTGATTTCCATGGCTGCAGAGGAGATCAGATCCTGGCCTCAGGTGTGTGCTGCTGCCTGTCACTGGGCAGAGCCCCCTGCTCCAGGATGGGGGTCTGTGTTCAGCACAGACTGGCTGGGACATGAGTTCAGGGGACCACCTCTGCTCCCAAGAGCTGCTGAGACCTTTCTGATAGCGCTGTTCATGTCAGAGCAACACCGTTTTCATATCTCCCTACGTATCGCTCTACCAGACAGTTCAATTCTCAAAGTCTATTTTTTGCTTTCAAAGCCAAGGGTTCCTCAGAGAAGTGTCAAGTGTTTCAAGAGTGAACATGAGCACCACAGCTTCTCAAAGATTTCCAGTTCAAAATGGCTTGGAGAGACATCAGTGTTTAGACAGAAGCGTATTGGTTAAGTAATCCTCACTCTTCTAACTTCACTTGCCTGCTAAGAGCAATGAAATTTAAGCTGTCTATTTTTTCAATCATTTTCTCTCAACACCCCTACTCTATTCCTCTCTCTTGGTTTCCTCTCTTGTCCCATTGCTATTCTGGAAAAGGTACCAAGAGTGTGCTTTGGAAGGTTGACAGAGGCAACACAAATGGCAGGGATACAGAGGACATTGGGCTCTGAAACTCCTGAATATCTGTGGGAGGCTGCTAAGACTCAGTGGCAGGGACTGCCCTCACCAAAACCTCATCCTGGAAAAAGTTCTTGGACGGCTTAGCAAGTCATTGAAATAACGAGGCTACCCTGGTTAACAAAGGTGCTTCCCAGCAAAGCAAAAATTGTTGATATGAAGGTCATGGGCTTGGGTTAAGGGACAGGCTGTATCCTCCTGGCAATAGAAATGGCTGTAGCAAGAGTGAGCTGTTGGAAGGGGATCAGGAGTCGTGGTCCTTCTTGCCTGACTGCAAACCTGTCCAGGCTAAAACAGTGTGGCAGGGTAGAGAAGCAAAACCCCACAGGACAGGGACCAACAGCATCTTGTACATCCAACATTGTGGCAGGAAGGATCACAGGGAAAATGCTGCCCTCCAGATCAGAACTTTGCTGAAACAGTTTGTTTGCTGTACATTTAAAGACAACAAATCAAGAGAAAACCTCCCACCTGAAACCTTTCAGGATTGGAGGTGGTCAGGATGTCAGTTCTGTATCCACAAGATGACACCCTCTGAAGTGTGCTGATAGCACAGGGGTTTCAGTGTTGACTCAAATGGAGAGTGCCACCTACTCGAGCACGGTGACATTTCCTGGGCTCCTGGCCTGCTGCTAGCCACACTTGTGCCAGCTGAGGTGCCAGCACACGTCTGGTGAAGGCAGTGCTGCAGCTCATGCACCAGCCTCAAATATCTTTCTATTTAATACTGACATTTTACCTCCCAGAGAAGTTTGGTGGAGGTTATTGCGTCGGTGTGACTTAGTGAGACCTCATGTGTGGGACTGTAAATGTCCAGGATGAATCGTGTTCAGGCACTTACAAGCTTAGCCTGTCACAGCCTGTTGTGATTTATTATGATTTAATATAATTCCTAGAAATTATACACATGTTGTATAATTGTTTCACAGAAGGGCTGTTCCTCATCACCTGGCAGAAGCAAAGTTCAGGCAGAAGTCAGGGAGTTTTGAGTAAACAGGACAATTAAAATATTCTAAAGCAAATTACTATGTTTCTGTTATGTTCTGTAGTTTTTGTGGTGTTTTTTCTTTTTCTGGGCTGTAAAACAGATAAGATGTATTCTCTATAGAGGGTCAGATTGTTGGTAAGACTTCTGTTGCTTATCTGGTTCACAGTGGCCAGGGTCTGCAGCAGAGAGGGATGAAGGCCATGTGAAAATCTTCCTTGGGAAATGCCTTGCTTTGGCAGCCCTGAAGTTTGTACCTTCAGAGCCATTCACTTTATGCGGGAGAGTGAGATGCCCTGATGATCCGAAGGGTCCAGGTTGCTGTCCTTGTTGGGAGTGGGTCTAAGAACAGACATCCAAAACCACCTCTGACGTTCAGAGCTCAGCTTGTGTTCTCCCACTGTACCAAAAATGTTGTAATATCGTCAGACACTTTCAAAGGATGTTACTCACAAATCTCAGTTTCAAACATGAACTGCTTTCATGAGTGTTTATTTCATTTGCCTTTTCCCCTCTGTTTCTCCTGAAATTGATACAGCTCTGAATCAGTACAATTTTGGAAAAAAATACAAAACTGTTACAGCCATGAATTACAGCTGTTACAGCATGTAGCACCATTTGTTTGTTGCTTTGCCTCAGCATCACTTGAGATGCCTTTAGACAAATGCAGACCATAGAATTACATTTTTAAACGAAGAAACCGTCCCTCCCCCCTGCAGAGGTGATCAAAACTCTTTCAAATCCCATGTTCCCTTTTATTTGCATGGCCTTGAGGACTTTCCCCCTGAAGTATCTCCTGCTCCCCAAAAAAGTAACTCTGAGCAAAGTTGCTATAATATTGACATCTCTAATTCTGTTCAACCTGTTTTTATGTTTTTGTTTTGCTTGGGTTTTTTGTGAACAGAGCACTGGTTTTCTACCATAAATAAAGACACAGGGTTACCCAAACTCTTGGGAAAGGCTCACGGCAGCTCTGCAGCCAGGGTTTGTTGTGAAGGTAGCTTGAGCTGATGCCAGTCCCATCCTCCTCCATCCGTCCAGCAGGGCAGGTGAGATGGCTTTTCCTGCCTAGAGAAGCTCCACTTTGGTGTTTAATCCAACAAGACTACTACAGGAGACTGAACAAGTGCAGGTCTCCAAGGCTGGAGTTGAGATATTTTAGTACTTTTTCAACTGGTTATAATTAGATATGGACCAGGTTGGAAATTCCCACCATCTGCTTTGAACTTTGCATCACTAGAAAAGACACCCTGCTCTGAAGTGCCTCTCTCCAATAACTGTAGATAAGTTTTGTAAGCCTTCATCCCCAAGCCCTTTGCAAAATCCTTCTGTGCCCCTATTTCGGTCTGATGCCTTTGGCTCGGCGGTGTTCAAACGAAACTGGAAGCCCAGGCTTGTTTCCTGGAGGCTTTGCCCAAGAGCTGTTGTCACTCTGCCAGCTGCAATCGGTCCCCAGGGCTGTGACCTACTGCCAGCACCTCGCGGTGTGAAGCTGGGGCTAGAAACGCCAGGATGGATTTAAAAAAAAACAAAAACCAAACTGCTTTTAAATTAAAACTTTCCACATAGTTGATCTTTTGGCAAATAACGATCTGAAATCACGTGCCCGCTCTCCAAATCTAATTGTTAATTGGTCAATCGACCTCTAACTGACTGGCATATTGCTCTGATCACCTGAAAGCCTTTTGGCACGACTTCCCCGGCTCAGGTTAGCTGCTTGTACTTGTACAATCTGCTTGCAAAATGTCATCGCTCTGAATCACCGCGGCCAGCGCCAAGCCCTCCGGTGTCCGTGGGAAGGGCTGGCCGGGAGCTCCCAGGCTCGGACGGTGCCCTGGCCCCCGGGGCCGGGCTGCCGGGGGCTGGGTGTGCAGGATGCCGCCCCGCAGGCTCCAGCACACGGAGCCGGCCGCCTGCACCTCTGCAAACCTTAATTCGTGACAGAAAGACGCGCCCTGCCCTCGCTGCTTGCTCTGATCTCCGGCAGCAGTGCCAGCCCGTTATCAGATTTTAATACAAAACAAGGCTAATTAATTTCTACGCCCTTATCTTATCTCGCTGATCTTAACAAGCCCTTTCAAAGTTTGGTTTCTTGTTTCCAGCTCCTGAGTGAGGGCTGTGGTGCAGTTTTAGTTTAGAAATCTCTAATTCAAACTTCAAGACCGAATGCACTTCCCATGCAGGTCCTTTCGTAATTGGTTTCTGGGCTGGTGTGTTCTGCGATGTGTAATTGTTAGCAGTTGTAAAAAGATAACTCACATTTTTAAAAGCCTAACGCTTGCTCTGTGCAGATAAAAACTGTGACAAATTATGTTCCAAAAAAATCATAAAAGTGGAGAGACATGTTAATAACCAAAGGTGAAGTTTCATCTGAAGGTCAGCAGGAGCTATTAAAGTGGTCAGTAATTCCAGGGTTTGCCAGCAGCGATTTGACCGTATCACTTATCTACTCTGGTCCATGCTTAAGCATCTCCCTCGGTGAAAAAATAATCCACTGAGAGTAATACTGGAGGTCAGAGGTAACTGTGGAGAAAAAGCAATATTGTCAAAATAAACCAAGCTTTCAAGTACAGACATTCAAATTCCCAGTCCATTAAAACGTTTTGACTTTGACAATTTTACCACACTGTTTGGACACATTCTTTAAAATACTGCTTTTCATTATGTTCAGATAAAAAAAAAAAAATGAGAGGATCAAGCAGATCATGTAAAAAGGGGGTAAGGTAAGAAAAAGCATTTCACGTTGTCATGTGAGCACTGGGTAATAAAAAGTAAATTTTAGTTTCAGAACTTCAGAGATGTCAAAATGGGGACAAATAATGAATGTGAATATAATGCAAATTTCACAAAGCAGGATCTGGAATTGCTGCTGCTGTCAGCAGGCTGAGGGAATCCCTCCTGCCCAGCCAGTCTGCTGGGTGGCACTGAAATGAGAGGAAGAGCCTGGTTTTGCTCTTTTAGAACTGCCATCCACCTCCAGGTGATGGCTACAGTCATGATCTTCCTGATGTCTGTGCGAGGGCTTCAAAAGCAGCAACAGAATCCACACCTGTGAGTTGCTCAGTCACTGCTAAGCTGGGCTCAGCAAAGCTGTGTTTAGCTCCTGGCTGCACCTCAGGTACCTTGTGTTAGACTGGGGTTGTTGCTTGATATTGTGAGACTGAAGACTCAGGGAAATACAGTGGAAGAGGTGAAGTTTTTTCTTTCTACCTGTCTTGGCTGCAGGCAGTGGGGTCCAGGTGAGCTTGCACTGTGTAGGCACAGCACCCAGAGTCACAAAGTTTGTAGCTTCTGACCTTTCCTCTTTTATTAGTCTCCTAAAGCTATCCACATTATCTAAAGGCAACCTCTCCTCCATGAGTTCCATTGTAAGTTATTATTGTGAGTACACTTGTTCTGTGAACACTTTTTGACATGAAATAGTCATTGTGCAAGACATTTTCTCTGCGTTTGTGTGCTACGATGAATTCGTTTGCCTGTGTTCTGCACAACTTCTGGAGTACATGCCATTATAGTTTGCTGCATTTTGTTAAGTATATTTTAGTACACTTTTCTTGCTCAAAACAAACTTTCTGTGGCTAAATGATGCTTTGATATGTTTTAAAGGGCAAGTGTTCACAAGAAATTGTCATGCATATTTCATGTAAAGTCTTGGAAGAGCTCTGATAAATGTGAATTATAGCAGGATAATTTACGTGTTCAAAACATATTCTCTAAGTTACATGTGAGATTGCAAGGGTTCACTGCTGGAGGCACTTTTTGTACATATTCAGTGCACTTAAAAAAACCCCCAAATCCCAACACAAAAGTTTACAAAGTTTAATTTATAGATCAACAAGGAAACATGTAGTGTGAAGCATGTAATGAAAATGTCCTGTTTACTTCTGCCATTGTGAATGCTCTCGTTTTCTAACACTTGAGGCAATTCAATAATATTATTGATTCACCCCTGTTCTGTAACCTTGCCTTTGCAATGAGATCCACACTTCTGCATACACCTGAGACTGGCAGCACTTTGGAATTGAACTTGTTTAGTGTTTAGACAGATGTTCTGCAGCTGCTGTCTCTGAGACCTTCAGGTACCTGGCACAACCAATACAACACGTGTGTGTCGTGGGCTGTGTCCCACACATAACATATTGCAAATATTGTGTGTCATGTGCATTTATTCCTGTGCTACCCAGCATAAAATTCCAAGCTATTTTATTTTGTGACAGGGATGTGTAAACAGAAGTTTTGTTGCAGTGGAAGAGGGGAAAAACATTATTTTTCCCACAGCTCTTTGAGGGATGCATTTGTCTTTGCAGAGAAAATGAAGGAGATTTGTTACCCTTGGAGAAAGGGAAAATTGGATGAGCACTAGAAACCTGGTGGGACCAGCCCATGTGTCAGGAATATTGTAATAAGAAAGGTGACAAGAAGCCTCTGTATTTCAAAACACAGATGAGGAACCCCAAACAGAATCTTAGGACCAACACAGAAGTGTTTGGTGTTCTTCAGCTAATATCTAAGTTATCCAATCTGTACCATGAATCTGGGAAAGGGAACCAGCAGTCTCATCAGAACAGGCTTTCTCATCAACTTCTGGCTTTCTGCTTTTAGTCATTCCTGGGGAAAATCGAGAGCAGCCCCTTGATGCAGTTTTGGCTCTTACACTGCAATCCAGCCAAAAATCAAAATACAAGAGGTCTTTCAGCGTCTAGAGAAGGGTTTGGATCTTCTTGGGACCTCAGTGGGGAAGATCCTGGGGAAATGTTTCCTCTGGAATGACTTCAACAGCACCTGCATTTAAAGTCAAAGCAATGGATTTCTAAAAACCTCCATAGAAAGAATAAGTTCAGCTTGTTAAATATCCCCTATCTGTTGACTTAGCTCCTTTTTACTATCCTGATTTTCTATTTTTCTGTCCCTTTGCAGGAGGGTTACTGAGACACAGCAAGACCCAGTGGTGGCAGTAATGGCAGTTTTACAGCTTGCCTTAGCTAACCATTATCAGGCCACTCTGCGCAGAGTGGAAGGCACAATATTGCTTTAACACCCCTCTGATTTCCTTCCTCCCAGGGGGCAAATGCTCTGCAGAGAAACCTCCACACAACTGACCACAATTGCTGTAATTTGTTAGTCTAATGGGAAAACGTACACAGCCTCTCGAAACTGGAAGTATAAAATAATATTGTGTGATACTTTACATAAATGGGGCTTGTGCTTGAAGTGCCTCTGGTCGAGCTCTTCCCTGGGAGAGCCTTGATTACCTGGATTAGCTCTCCCTGGTAAGAAAAGCACTTATTAATAAATTATACATCTGCAGTTAGTTGTTGCCTTACAGAAAAGGTTAAAACTGCTTTAGAAGGTGGTGTTCTGTATGAGAACCAAATCTGCAAGTTGAAGAGTCATTTAGTAATTAAACTTGAGTTACTCTAGAAACAAACACGAGTATCTGCGATTCTTGGACTCGAACTGTCCAAATGAAGGGAAAGATTGGGTTTTACATCATTTATCCTCTAGAGAAAATGTATGATGGCAAGTTACACTGTGTGACTCCATACAGGGAACTGTGTGTGATGGGCAGCAGAGGCAGGCGGGGCTGAGCAGCTCCTGACTCACTGCAAAGCCAGAGTTGGGTGTGTGTAGGCATCCAAGCCTAATCTGTGTTTCTAAAATGAGTATTTGGGTTCCCAAGACCAGAGGCTGGTGCTCTGCAGGGTTTCTGTGAACTGCTGGGGAAGACTAAGTGCTACACAGGCTTTCATGACTATGCACCCCCAAGTCGTGTACAAATAGCCCTGTAACACCTTATCTGTGTACTGTGGGTGTGATCTGTGCAACTAATTTTTTTTTTTTCGCTGCTACTTTCAACTAATTTTCCCCGTGGTTTGTGCTTCAGAACTTCCCTGCCCAGGGCAGCATCCAGTAATCCTATCTGGGGGAAGTCCCCGCGGCTATCTCCAAGGCCATGATGAAACCTGGATCCTTCTGACCCTTTGGGTTAGCTAAGGAGCTGAAATAGTTGCAGACATAGATCCCTGAAATCTGGTTTGCTGCCTCAGTATTTGGTGGACTTTTCTCTGGCTCTGATTTGTTACGAGGAAGAGTCACGGTGGCAGAACTGCTGTAACTACGAATAGCAAAATTACCAAAGCTGGCTGCAGAAGGGCTCACTGTGGACTCTTCATTTTTTGCATAATTCCTTTGCATCCTCTACAAAGTCATTGGAGTTTCGTTCCATGAAAACAATATGGATTTTCTGGGGCTCTTGCTCATGGTGTGGTGTGGGTGCTGTGGGTAGCAGGATGATGATTCAGGCAGCTCTGCAGTTCTAAAGCTGTGGAGGGCTTTCCCAGCATCCCAGACAGGGATGGTAAGGTGGGCGGGAGCAAGGAAGACCAGTTGAAATTAAATAAATAAATAAAATCAATCTTTCCTATGGCTGATCAATATTAATAATGAAGTTGAGTGGCTGAACAGGATATATGTTTTATTATGAGGGGAAAATGAGAGAAATAAAAACAGAGATGAAATAGCTCTGCTGCTAATCAGACCTAAAGTTTAATAGCTGCAGAAGGATCACAGGGCTGCTGTAACTGCCTGCAGTCGTTTGAACGAGAGCCTAGAGTTTGCATGTTGTGAGTTATTGGAAAATCTCTCTGCCATTAAGTGCTTTGATGAAAGATGTACTTAAGGCCTAAAATGACCAGAGGAAGCAGAGGAACTAGCGAGTGCTGCTGCTGAAGATGCCTGAAAGATAGATTATATGGTGTCATATGGTACTTGATGCCTTAACTGGAAAATGTCTGAGCCAAAAATGAGTTAGTCTAGGGAGAGGCAAGCTCTTTGCAACTTCCTAAGCTTAGTTCAGGCTCAGGTGTTTCCAAGTTCAAACATAGCTTATCCACGTTGTGCTTGAATAACAAGCTGAATTGGAAAGATATTTCTTCTGAGGCAGGAGGTTCTTCTGCTTTGGTTGGAGGCTTTCCACAGGCTGGGCAAGAAAAGCATCAGATAATCAATCTTTTTATGGTTCTTGCTAGAAACTTATTCAGTTTCAGCTTTCTGTGGAGGAATGGTCAGAGGAGTAAATAAATGAAAAAATCCTTCTTGTGACTCAAGGGCCATAAATCCATAAATTGAGAGGTGAAATAGTTGCTTTCAAGTCTGAAAGCCTAAAAGAAGGAACAAAAAAATCAAAGGATCCTCTTTTTAGAAATTCTTGTTACTAGGACATCTTGTTTCCAGTTTTCCTGTTGCAAGAGTTCTTGAGACAGTTCTTTTCTCTCAAATGATATTTACTCAGAGTAACCTCCACATCACATACACACTTATCTCTGCTTTATGTCAGCCTTAAGGATTAGGAATATGGATCTGTTTTCCAGCCTGGCCCTCTGACGGACTGACCTGAGCTTGTTTGCTCACAAAGCAGCACATGATGCCATTCTTGAAAAAACCACAATTAGTCAAAACCCTTTACAGGAAATATGAGCCTAATAAGGATGGATAAAATAGGAAATCACATGGTTCACCCATAACCTGCTCGTAGCTTGAAGGTACATGGATCTCTCCTGCTGCCCCTTGCCAGCTGCAATCAGGTCAATGAAGAGAGCAATGAACAGATGGGGTTTAAAAAAGGTACTTTTCATCTTCAAAATAGTTTCAACCATTAAAAATGAATTTTCACCTCTCACTTGGAGAAAATATGAATATTTTTGTCCACGACACAGCCAAATACATTTTGCTCATCAAGTGCCTTGGAGTCTCTTGGATGGGTCATCCAATGCCTGGATTGGCACTTGAGTGTGGAGTCTCTACCTCGTTCTGCCCTCCCAGCCATGCTGAGACATCGCTGTCCCTGCTCTCTGTCCTGTGCAATCCAAGAGCCTTCTTGAAATTTTGGCTACCCTAACAGACTGCAGACTGGCTGTGGAATGTAAGGGGTTCAGAAGCCTCCCCATTTTCCATTGTGTCCCGTACCCAAGGAGCCCACAGAGCTTTGCTGCTGACAACTTCGGTGTCCCACCCATCTGACACGAAGTCATTGGGCAGCTCTCCCTTATTTAACTTGGAAAAAAAAAAAAGCAGATGATTCCATTTAGCACATATGGTGCTGGAATTGGTTAAAGTGTCATCAGGGAATATTAGAACTGATATTATTATTATTTATTATTATGCAAAAACAATAAAATAACAGCTATGGTGCAATTGCTAAGACAAAGTATTTTCACACAAAAACAATTATTTTAAAAAATAATTCAAGAATCATTCATGCTAGGGAGAGGAACACAAGGGAAATGACACAAATTCTGCAGGTTGAGGCAGACTCTTCACCTGTGCTTGAGTCATCCATCTCCGTGCCCCTAAAGGTGAGAAAGAGACAGTGCATCAGTGCCTCCATTGGGTGAGCATCAGTCCTGGCATGGTGTTCACCACCAGAGCATCTCAGCTTTGCCCTGGGCAGGTTCTTCAGCCTCAGTGCATCTGCCTTTTCCAGTCTGTACAGCAGTAAACTGGTGTGATTGCAAATTAGATAAAAAAGCAGCTCAGGGAGGAGTGGAATTAATGCTGTGTGTCTTATAACTGATGTCCCATCCATGAGTTCCTGCTGAAGTTTTTCTTGCAGCTGGATGTTCATAATCCCAAACCTTTCCTTAGACAGGGGCAGGTTGAGAGTTTCCATGCTACCTTGCCATGCGCTTTCAGACTCAGAACTGCTTGGTACCTCTGAGCTCTCTGCTTTCCCCCTGAATTTAACACTGTCCCCAAGTTCAAAGCAGATGAGTGCTGGAAAGCCTACATAGGTTATTTGTTATAAGAGGTATTCAGACATTGAAGAAAAAGGCTGTGGTTTACTGCATAAACCATGCAGTACTGGTTTTCTCTGCTTTAAAATACTCCTGTCTAAAATTGGGTGAGAGATTTTTGGCTGGGAGGGTTTTGGTGAGTGGTGCCAGGCTGGGAAGGTTGCTGCTGTTCCTCTGGCACTGACATTTGGATGCAGACAATCCTCTGCTAAACCAAGGTGAAATGGCAGATCTATTTGCTTTACCTTGTCTCTGCAATGCAGAAAATTAAGACATAATAAGATATTTCCCCTTGAACAGTATTAAAATTTGGTTCTCTCTCCTAGTCACAAGGCCTGGCTGAGAGTGGAAGGTACCTCAGGACTCCAGCTTGAACTCAGATGTTTTTCCAGAATATTTTACAGGTGGAGAATGACTCCATAGTCATACCAGCCAGCTTTTCCAACTCAGTTTGCAGAACTGTTTCAAAACTGATTGAAATTTCTTTGGCTGTCTGATCAGGATGTGTGCAGTCTGAGAGGTTGGCTCTGTCTTAAATGGAAGAGTAAAGAGTTTAATTGGAGCAGAAAAGGTTGTTGTTTTTTCTAATTTAATCAGCACTTGATTAGCACATGTAAGTGGACTAGGGATCAAGTTCATGGTTAGATTTGCCCAAGTCCACCCAAAATGTGCCTATATTCCCTGCCCTGTGGTTGTCATTGACTAACCTTTGAATGGAACACGTGGGCAAAGGATCAAACCCACTACTGCATTTTACTTCTCCTAACTGTAATATGTTGCATCTCCTCTCCCCCAAATAGATACTTTGAGGCTTTGCTGATTCAAGTTAAAAATTAATGAAAGCAGCCTTAGCACTCACAAGTAACCACACAAAAATAACATGGTGAGGGTGAGCAACGGAGGAAGGGTAATTTCGAGAAAGAGGCTGACTTCAGAGCTAGCTTCAGTGTGGCTTGTCTTTATAAGGGATAAAGTCATTTCATGATAATTATGACCAAAAAAAATGGATAACAGATCTTTGCCCCTGCTGTGAGTCCGCTGTGCTATGGAGTCTGTAAATGTGGAGGACTGCAAGTACGCCCTCCCTAGATTTAAATAATTAGCATGTTGGATGCCATGAAATTTATTGCCAGCACTCCCAGTAAAGCCCCTCCACTCCCACTCCAGTCCTGCTGCCAGCTATAATGCTCAATCTCACTCTCTGCCATTAGATTTTCATGCTGCTGCTCAGTGCAGCAGGTCACCAGTGTCTGGGTGGTTTTTCCTACCCTCCTTCCCTGTGTGATGTAATCGTTCATAAGACTGACAGCCCGTGCAATAAAACTGTTTCAGATATCTATTAATATTTTAACATGCTTTTAAGAAAATTCAGCCTTTTGTAGTTCTGGTCTACGAACAGACACGTGTAATGGTTAGTGATACACATTATACTCCAGAGCAGTCATTCTGTAGGTGTATTCCCTTTGTTTGGACTCATGTTTTAGAGTCTATTATTGAAAAAAAAAAAAAATTCTTTGTCAGCTATTTGTTTAGATGCTAGGTTGGATTAATCTGATGACCAGATAATGCTACTCTGATTTTTTCCCCCCAAAGAGAAAGACTGTGATTAAGACCATATCTTGTTTTTTTTAGCTTCAAGCCCAGGCTTTGCTTTTGCCCTGTGGCACCCAGCTCTGAACCAAACGCAGCTGGACTGTGGGTGTGTGGCCCTCAAGGATATGTTAACTCCAGATCCCACTCCACTGAGAAAAGCTGGCAGGTTTCTGTTAACGAGAGGGCTGCTTTCTTTATTTTGTGAGAGCTACACCCCCGCAGCCTCTCTTGTTCACGGCCCTGCATCTGCCCCACGCGGGGTTCCCGTCCGGGAGCCGCCCGCCCCGGGCAGTGCGGAGGGATGCACCTCGTAACAAGGTATGATGGTTGTACGGCCAGAGTTACCTTCCATGGCCGAGAAGTTGTAGCCACACGAAGGAGAGCCCACAGCATGTTAATAAGAATCTATAAATTAATCTGTATGTAACACCTTGCGAACACTTAGGTTTTATAGGTATTGTGAGCTGAAAGCTTTACCAGTCATTCATCCCTTATTGTGTTCATTATGGGAATATGACATCTCGATACCAAATATCTGCACCTATAATAAAGCACCTCGGTGAATTAACTGGATGATTGGTACAGCATTTCTCCTTTCCACTAATCAGAAATGTAGGATGTATTACTCCTGATGAATCCTCAGACATTCCCATATAGATAAATTAACTAACTGACTGTTAATAATGTTCAAGGGATTTAAAATAATATATTTTCAGTCTTTTATAAGGTTGATTTAAATCTGCAAGCTTGGATCTGACATACAGAAAGGGTGAAGGTGTGCCTGCACTCATTGCTCTAAGAGAATAAAAAGAGTATTTTTTCTGTCATATATGTATTAAAATACTGGCCAAATATTTTCAGTATTTACTACTCAGGGGAGGTGAAAACAAATGAGTGTCCTGACCACTAGAAATGCCACAAGTGCTGGTGACATGGACAGATGTGGAGGCCTGCTTGTTTAATCACATCCTGTGGTGACACCACCAAGGTGCAGGTACCATTTGCTGTAGATGGCAAGGTGAGCTCATCCAGCTGCTGTGAGGAGCTCTCTGACACTGTCCCACATAAGGCAGAAAACTGGGATTGTTCTGATGCAGGTCACCATTAAGGAAACCTTCAGATTTTTGTCAATGCCAAGGTATTAATAGCACAAACATTGACTCAGCAAAGCATGTGCTTAAGGACCTGAACACAAATGTTCTCATTACTTCACTGAGACCTGAATGTTGCAGAAATTCCGTGTTGAATGAGATCCCACCAAAGCAGATTCTTGAAACAAAGTTTGAGTATTTTCCTTCCCATTTTATTATTATTTTTTTGAGACTCCTCAATTCATACCAGTCTCTTACATGTTCTTAAATGAATTTTTGGTAGCAGTGTGCACTCCATCCCAGAGATCACATGCACTTCCATGGCAGGTGAAGGGATCAGAGCAAGGAGAAACTGTGGTGAGAGAGCTTTATATTTAACTAAGATTAAATTGATTTAAACTTGTATTGATATTCTAAGAATGAAACATCATAGCTAAACTCTCTTAAGTCCTGAAGTGAAGGTGAGGTGTGTGTGTTTGCTTGTGTATCTCTCCCCTGCATGCACAGCTCTGCACCCAGTGCCAGTAACACACGCTTTTAATAATATATTGGTAAAGTTATTTGTTGATTTGGTGTGTACCCTGTAGGGAATCAACAGCCAGCAGCCCCCACCGTCCTCTGAGTGCCTTCAGAAGCCACGG
Organism: Atrichornis clamosus; assembly: GCA_013400975.1. Lineage (NCBI taxonomy): Eukaryota > Metazoa > Chordata > Aves > Passeriformes > Menuridae > Atrichornis > Atrichornis clamosus. The sequence continues at coordinate 581,987 of WBMZ01004434.1, read as the reverse complement.
TTTTATGATGGCCAGTGAGTCTGACCACCATGTACCTCAGGAAAGCCAACTCATTTGCAGATGATTTTGAACCTATTTTCTGTGAATTTTGCTTTTCCTCTGTCCAGTGTCTAAGACTGAGACTCATTTCCAAAAGATCTAAAGTTGTCTGGTTTTCATGTTTTGTAAGAAATACTTCATGATAAAACCTACAGGCACAGTGAAGCTTAGAAACAGGCAATAAAGACAACTTTTTTTGTTGTTGTTTTTGGTTGGTTAGTTTTGGATTTTTTTGTTTGCTTGGGTTTTGTTTGTTTTTGTTATTCAATTTAAAAACATTTCACAATATTGCAATCTGTCTTTTGTTTTGAGGGAGGGAAATATGGGGCCTGGCTCATACTCTGACCATTTGGGTTCAGCAATAGTTCAGACCTGCTGAATTAATGGGAGAGGCAGAATCACCTGCTGTAATTAACCTTTCACTATTTAAAAAGAAACACTAATATAGTTTGGATGGTGCAGCATACACTGTAAGTAGAAAAAGCACAGGGAGAAAAAAATTATCAGGGAGAGGTGCTTTTGAGGCTGTCATAGCTGCTGTGGCTTTTATCCCATATCAGACTGACAGATGAGATAAACACCCCACATTTTAGTCAGATCCTATTGTTTTGTCAGAGTTACTTAAATGTATTTACAATCTCTGAAGCACTTTTTTTATAGTAATGGTAGTGAAGCCCTTCCAGAAGGAATAAAGATGATATAACATTCTCGAGTACCTCTGTCTTCCTAATGGAATGACTTACGTTACAGGGGATATTGTTCTGCTGAGCTCCACTAAAATACATATTTACTAGTCAATCTAGTAGTCATCTTGGCAGTCAAAGCCATGATATCACAGCGCTGTGCCTTTCAGGAGAACAACAAAGCCAGCAGAAATTCTTTCTCTGGGACCTTTTTTTGCCTCCATTGATACTTCTATATTTAAAAGAAGCCACATCATTAAATGAGAATGAGCCACCTCCGCTACACAGCAGAGTGATCGTGTTCCTCTTTGGGATTTCATACAGCAGTGGGAAATAGGGCATGCCAGGTCAGAAGTGTTGTACACATTGGATGCAGCTGGTGCTGCCCAGTTACCTTAGCCAGGGCTGCTCCCTGCAGAACAACAACAACAGGAGAATAACAGAAGGACAAAAAGATGGTGAAGTGTTTTGAATGAACTGGAGACATCCCTTGGTGTGCAGGTATTCCATGCAGCATTAAATTTTTTATTTATTGTAAGTGTGATCACAAGACATTGTTAACGCCTGAGGAATAATGATGGGTGACTGGGAGTCACATACCTGGATTCCAGTTTTTCCTGGGGTTTCTGGCCTTCTTTGAGGACCTTTATTCCTTTTCCCCATTACAGCTGAAAGCTCAAGAGAAATTCTGCCATTCAGGTTTGCAGGAAAGAAAAAGATAAGACGGCTGTGAGTTTTCTGAGGGCACTTTTGGGGTTTCTGAACTGAGAGTACTTCAAGGGTCTGACACTCCTGTAAATGTGCCCGTCATCCTTGCACAAGAAAACTAGTCCAAATGTGGGACATTTCTGCCTGCTCATATCCCTTCGGAAGAGATCCAGTTCAAAAATGTCTCCCTCCCTTATCAGCATTGCACTGAAAGGCAACAAAACAGGAGATAAACCCTCAAACACACAAAGGCAGCTCTGAAAAGCTTTGAAACCCCGTTCCCATAGCATTTGATCAGCTGTTGAACCAGGAGATCATCACACCACAGATTAAGCAGAGGGCCATTGTGACCTTCATTTCCACAGTGAGGCACCACAAAGTTATTTAGTACCAGTGCTCCTGTAACGATGACATGTTGGGAAAATTGAGTGCTCGGTGGAGCTTTGATTCAGGCTCTGCTCTGTGCTTTGCTGGCCTGGCAGGAGTGTGCAGGGCTGGAGCAAAGTGCTCCACCACCCTCCAGGGTGTTTGCCTCTGTGTGTGCCTCTGCCTTGGAATGAAGGTGGGGAAGAGGCCTGAGGAGAGGGTCTCTGGCAGCAGGGAGGAGTGTGGGGAGCGGTGGGCATGGGTGTTGCCTCCCAGCACAGCCCTGATGTCGTTCCTGCACCACATTCCCGTTTATTTGTGGTTTATTGTGACTGCATCGGCAGTGGAGTTTGCAATGTGAGTGGCCCTCTCAGGGAACACACAGGACAAACCATGAATAAGGAGGAGACTTCGCAGGAGAGGGAGCAGACTGAGAGCAGAGCAGGCAGAACTGTGCAGGGAGCTCTCAGGATTGGGAGGGAGATGGGACTCTCAACAGGGGCAGAGCACTACAAAAAATAACGACCTTAATTTTGGTTCAGCAGCTCTGAGAAGTCTTCACTGCTTGTTTTCCAGGGCAAAAAAGGTGTCACAGCACATTTCTGGCGTGCAGACAGTCCTGGAGACACCACACTTTAGGTATCTGACTGCATATGAGGCATGCCAGGATTGCATCCCCTTCCTTTGGTGTCCTTTTCCCTGACAGAACATTGATGTTTGCCCAGAACAGGAAGGGTTATCTATTTTTGGAATAAGGAGATGTATTTCAAGAATTTATACGGAGCCAAACTATTGAAATTGTATAATTTGAGCTTTATAAACTGCTAAAAGAATGAATATCTTTATTCAATGGAAAAATGAATGTTTTCCAGAAACTGAAATGCTCTTATTTTGTACCTGTGTAACCTGTGATTTGTTTTGGCAGCTACCTTAAGGTGCTGCCAGCTGTGAAAAAAGCTATTGCATGTCCCTGCCGTTCAGTGTGGGTGAAATGATCTCTGTAGATGGAGCATGTGAATATCAGTTTGCTACATTTATAAAGAGCTTTAGGGTACTTCAGCATGAAAGGTCCCATAGTAGGGAGAGATATTGTTACTATAAAAACATTTTATCCTGTTTTAGTATGATGGTTTATTGAGTTTCAAAGTACTTTCCATGGCAAGCATATATATTAACAGCAGCAGCAGAAACAGATGGGAAAAATACATGTTTTCAAATGAACTTCCTGGGTCAAATTCTGTGTGATGTAAACTTGGAGTAAGCATGTTTAACTTAGAGACAAATCCCCCTTTTTCTGGTTTTTTTTTTTTTTTAAGGATTAAGTTACTGTACTTTGAATGAAGTTGTGCCTGGTTTCACATCTGAGTAGGAGTGAAGTAGCTCTTGTACTTCAAAGTTGATTTGGAAGCAGTTTGTCCTTCTCCAGTGTTGCTGCAGCTACAGGCAAACACCTACAGTCTTGTCTACTAGTCCCTAAAAGGTTTAACAGTGTAAGACAACAAAATTTAATAGCAGAAATACCAGTGGAATGTGCCCCAGAGGAAATTTCAGAATCGGCCGAAAGCTGCGTGGATGTGGCATTGAGATACCACAGACAGCACGGAGGGAAAATCAGCAGTAGTTCTTGTGTGATTGACCACGTCTGTTCCACATCCCCTGTGAGAGGAATGGACAAGCAGGGTCTGTCTGCATACCCTTGTCCTAGAGGGGCTGATGTGCACTGCACACTTACTTTTATTGTTTAGTGCAAACTGATTTAAGGGGACAAGCTGGTGCTCTTTCACATCTAGCCAGAAGTCTATACATGGATTTCTGCATGTGCTGGAAAAACCCTCCCTGTGAAGCATTTTTCATCCTTACAAAACTACAGAGATCAGTTTTGTAAAGGTAAGAGAAGAACTTTTGCATCCTTTGCAAAGGCCTTTAATAATGTTGTCTTTCAGTATTTCCATAGAAAACTTAAGCAAATCGTAGTAATTTTTTCCTGTTGTATATTTGCACCACTTTATTACCATTCTTAGCTAAAATAATGCATTAAAATAAGGCTGTATTAATGATACAGTACTGGGGAAATATATCTCAATCTAGTACTGAAGAAATCCATTGTACATGAAAAAATGAATTGACCCCCTGATAAAAATATAAATTGAAATGAAAGCAAAAAATCAGCACGTTAGTGAATAATTTAAGTTGCAATTTCTTCTCTCTCCCTCTGATGACTCTGGATCTCCTCACACCCATTCACTAGAAATCATAATAAAATTAATAGAAGTTATTCTTAGTCAGGCCTATAGGTGATATTGAGCATGTGGCAATGTGTATTAAAAAAAACTTGATATACTATAAAAACCCCATCCCTACAAAAAGGTGACATAGTCCTTTAAAAATAGCTCTTCCAATCCATTGTGCAAAGACACTGACAAAGATTGACAGCTTTTAGAAAGGTGTAATGTTCCCAAGCCAACTGCTAGCACAGCTCAACAAGATAAAGATCAGTAATTCGATCCACAGGAGAAGGCTAAATGTTAGAGGTTAAGCTGCTATGTTCCTACTACTAATCAAGCTTCAACACCTTATTTTAGCATCATCAGACCTCAATAAGGAAATGGTGAATTATTAAAGCTCCAGCATCCTGGTACACATTGATGCTCTTCTGAGAAGCTGTGGCTTAAAACATGCTAGCTGTCGTCTTAATTGACATGTGCTGGATCTTTTTGACTAGGTTCTGGTGTGCTACTTTTTCTTTCTTTTGCTTGGATACTGATAATTTAAGGTTAAGATACTTTTAAGGTGCAGTATGCTGCTCTAATGAGGACTTAATGGAGCGGAACAGTGATTGTTTGTACAAACTACACTGGACAGACACACACAGCATATCAAAATCTAGGCACTACAGATCCTGACACTGCGCCTACTTTTGTCCCAGCCTCCATCAGCAGATTTTTAACCTGGTTTCCGAATGAAACGAGGCTCAGGTGACTGTGCTCTCCACCAACCCTCTTCTCCCCTGACGGCTTTCAAACCCTCTGGCCGATGTCAGCCAAATCTGACTGATTGTAAAGTCCTACAAGGGAAAATCAGGGCAAGGAGCAAGATCCTCAGTAGTTACCTCTCCTGTCTGCCAGTGGGCACTGGGATGGGTCTCTGAAGAAATTTTTCCTTCCTGTAAAAAACATTCAGCTGAGAAACTGAATTTGGAATGTTATGGAAGCTTTTAGTTTTTATGCAGAATTGAGTAAAGAGCTTAAGTTAGACTTTATAAATACTTTCAAAAATTCACTATTGTCAAGAGCACTTTGATTGGTTTCAGGGGATGTTGTCTCTATGTGTATTATACCATAAGAAGCAGAGAGGTCTGAGGGCCAAATTCTGCTTTGATTCCCCAGAAAATGTTCCATTTGAAGAAGACAGGTCAAGTTTCCAGGTTAGTTTTACATAAGAAAAGGGATACACAGAAATGTCAGCACTGATTCAGTCGCTCCCTCTGAGCCTGTGAGATGTGCTGCTTGCAGGGACAGTTTTCTGCACTGTGCTCAGGCCATCTCCCAGGTCTGTTCGTATATGTCATCAGTCAAATTTCCAACCAACATTAGGATGAGTGTCATTATATTTAACACATGGACTTAAATTCCATCAGTGCTCTAATTTTTACTGATGGTAAGTAAAAGAGTTAATCCAGAATTACACTGAGCTGTGCCCACTAATATGCCTAAAATATCCAGTGTGATCATTACTAGTCACAGCCCTCCAAAGCTATTTCCTGGCATCTGCACTCCCCAGGGGCAGATACCCACAGCATTAGTCAAGCCAGGCACTCCTGCTGCTACTGCATCTCCAAAAAATACTGCTCTTAAAAAGAGACAATGATGATGTCTGTTTTATTTGCAGTCACACTGACATGATAAACAACCCAGGTTTTTGGTCACCAATAAATGGGAATTTTGCCCCAGATATAGTTGCAGTATGTTTGGCATAAACACTCAATTTATTTCATAATGTTCCTTTCCAGTTTTCCAAGTTTAAAGAGACTTTTTGGGGGGGCAGAGTGCATTGTTGGGATTTCAGCTCACAAAAAGCAGTATCCTTCCCCAGCTCTGCAAATACAGCTCTTATAACTGATTGCTTCAGTGCTGATTCCGTTACTGTGACATCCCATGCATGTATGGGGTGCAAAGAGCAGCCCTGCAGGGTTGTGTTAAAGGAAATCCTGGAAAGTCTGCAATTATTGCACAGATCTGTGTGATAGGAATGAAACCTTTTTGTCCTTGCCAGAATCTTTTGACACCAAAAATAAAAAAAAAAAAAACAAAAAAACCCCGCCACAAAATGTTCCCATTTCACAAATGAGTCCTCCTGGCATTTTCTATTCGTTCCTTTAAAATTACTGACAACTATACACATTTCTATAATATTACTTCAATCTGCATCACTAGGAAAACCTAAGAGCTTATTAAAGAGATTTATTCTTTCAGTCTCAAGGTGTAAAGCAGTTTCTTACAAATGTGCCCCATCAGCTTGATGCATGTCTGTGGAAAGGGGGCTCTGGTTTAAAAGAGGTTTAAAGTGAGCTGTGTTTTAAGTGAACTGCATTCCCAGGGTGGTGAACAGGAGGCACTGGGGCAATTCCCATCAGCAGCAGGTTTGCCATTTAATTCCTTAACAAATGCAGAGGCTTTAGAGACACCTTGTAACTCCACAGAAACCTGGGTACTCACTCTGTAACTGCTGCCGTGCCATCCATCTGCTGTTGTCACTTCTGACCTGCACGTGCATCAATCCAGAAGCTGTCTCTGGTGGTGGCTGAAGCAGAGGGCTTTGGCTTTCATAGTTAAGAAGTCATCTCATTTTTGTTTGCTTAGATTTCTCAGATTTTTGTTCTATTTTGTTCTAAAGATAAAAAAAGAGGTGGGACTATAGTCAAGTAGAGCCTGTATTTCCAAGCAAGAACAGTAATTTCTCTTCCAGTAAGTGCGAGTCCCACTATATTGACAATGCCACTGAGAAATTAGTGGGACTCAGCAGAAGGAATTTTAGTAATATTGGTCCTGAAATGGCAGGACCACAATGTTATGCACAGGAGAAACAGGAGTTTTGTGGAGTGGTTCTCCTCCTTCTGCTATCACAGCAAAAGCAATGAAAAAACACAACACATATAGATGCCAAAGAACTCTCAGCTTTTTAGAATTAAATTATTTTGTACATTTTTTGCTTTTTATTTGAGATCTAGAATGCATTCTGTACTGGCAGTCTGTGGAGAGCTGAAGTCGTAGCTGGAGGTGCTGCTTGTGGAAGGGCTCCAGGACCCAGTCGCTGAGCAGAACAGCGACTGCAGGTAGTTTGCAACGTGTGGTGCAGCAGTGGCCTGAAACATGCTCCAGCATCTACCCAGGGCCTGTGAATCTTCCTTGCAGGCTGGAAATTTGTACCAGCAGCATGCCCAGGGCAGCCAGTTTGGGCTGCGTGTACCGCACAGTGCCCGGTTCTTCTGACAGGGAGGAGCTAAAAATGTGTTCCCATTGCTAAGTGGTTTAACCTCTTTTTAATCAAACTCTTGGTGTTCAGAAAGCAGAACTAGATTACCTTGACTATGTTGCCACCTAGAAATTTTATCTCTGCAGACACCTTACATTCTAGTCTGCATTACCCATTGCTGCAGGCAGGAGGAAGACTCTGGCTTCTGCCATCACTGCCCACCTCCCTGCCCTGATTTTCCTCTCATGAAGTGGCTTTTGGAGCTGTTCCAGACAACAGCTCTTGGCTTGGGGGAATCACAGGGGGAGGGTGGGTTTTTGTACATAGCACATAAATCTGTTTGTCAGCTCCGTGTCTGGACTCAATTTACCCCAGAAGTGCCTGCAAGCCCATCCATGTGTATTTGTGTGCAAGTGTGAGTACAGACATAGATGCTTTTAAATCCTGTTCCTAACTGCAGGTTTGCCAGCCAGGTGGGTGCTGCAGCTCACAGGGTATGGCCAATAGTGAATACTCCCAGCTCGAGTGGAAATCATCACCTGGGAAGGGAAATTATCCCAGCCTCAGACACTTGTGATTTCTTGATCCTTCTTGGACATTATGGCATTGTAGGAGCAAGTTGAAAATTATCAAAACATGAAGCTCTCCTTGACTACTTCTGAGCTTTCTGAGCTGGTGTGGGAGGAGGGAAGAGGGAAGAGCAGGGTCTGGGGGATACTCCCTCCTGGGGTGAGTTTCCCTCAGTCTTCCCAGCCCTAACAACAGTGACAGGATTGTTAAAAGAAACAGCTTTCTCTCGCTGTTAAAAAGCAAACCCTGCTCTGGTTGCATCTCTTTTCTGGGCGTGCAGAGCTGTAACGTGAGGAAGCTCCGCCTGGGAAATAGACTGGCTTGAGCTCTTTCCAAATAACGCAGGGAAAGCTGGTAGCGGCAACATGACACTGTCAACAAATTGACAATTCACATTCCCTCATGTGGTGTCAAACAGACACTGCTGCACTTCCCTGTACTCGGTCCAAACGGGTCCCGCTGGGCTGCGGCAGCTGAGAGGAGTTTCACCACCGGAAAAGCCGGCAGTGGCAGGGCAGCTGCCAGCTCCAGCAAACTGCACGGACACCGAGAAGGGATTCTGTTTGCTCAGCTCGCGGGGTCTTAGCAAAATATTAGCAGAACCTATAAAAGAGTGTCATCTCTGACGGCCTCAGCAACCCCCTGCGGGCCTGCTCGGAGCAGGAGCTGTGGAAGGTTGCTGGGTGGGATGCGAGCTTACTCCGCTCTTCCCAAAGTTTTGTTACAGGACAGAGATCTTTGGGGTTAGGGCAGCCTTGGAAAAAGGCTGCATTTGGGGCTTATAATGCCATGGGGAGGAGATAAATCAGTCTCTCCTGGTGATAGTGGCAGAGCAGAACCAGAGTTGGGATTAAAAATATATCTCCAATCTTATTGTTAGAGCCTTTCCCCACCTTTCTGAAAGGTGTTGAGCTTTGCAGTGTTCTCAGAACTATCTCCAAATTCAGTCATGGGAGCTGCCCTCCTGTTTGAGAAGCAGGATGAGTGGGCCTTGGCCATGTAACTCTTGTGAGCAGGCAGAGCTCTCACACCCTGTTGCAGTTAAAATGGAGATGGTTTGAAAGTGTGACCCTTAGAGGTGAGAAAATACCTCTCCTGTAGGTACTCATCGTGACCCCGAGTCTCCTCTGCCACCAATGCACAGGGCAGGTTCTCCAGGGGAATTAAGGTGGTTGCAGCTTCTTTTATGGAGCCATAAGTCCTGTAATGGAGATACAATTGAAGTGAACAACCTGATTTTCTAGTTTTTCAACTAGATGCAGGTACCCGTTTGATATAGAGACTGTTCCTCATTTCTGAAAGCCAGGCCAAATTTAGAACTCCAACTCAACATTTCAATTGTTTAAAAGCTTGGGATTTCATTCTCTGCTCAGAAACAAATTTGTACCATTGCAGCTGTATCCATCATACCCCTTTCCCTTCGTTTCTTGCCAATGCTTATCCCAAGGAGTTTGACAGAGGAAGTGAAGCACAAGAGCAGTCACCAGTGGTGATGATCTGTCCCCAAAGCCTGATTCAGTGAATTGAACTCATCCATTCAGAGAACAGAAACATTCAATAAGACAGGTGGGCCCATCTTTTAAGGTATTTAGGTCCTTAACTATTAATGTTTCCAGTGTCTGCTAGGTGTTCAGGCACTTTCAGAAGCAGGATCTGCCTGGTTCATGAAAAACTGCTTGCTCTGGAACATTCAAGCAAACTTTTGTGGAAAAGCTTACCTCTGCACTTACATTGTGATCAATGATGTGAGTTAGGATTAATTTCAACTAATTTTGGCCATGGAAAAATCAAGTGTCCCATTTAAGTTACTCACCTGGGCTATTTCCACAGCAAAGGAGAGCAGGATCTCTAGAGAGCAGGATCTCTAGAATTAAACCACCCAATTTCAACATCTACCTTTGGGATTGGGTGGGTTGTCTTTTCGCTGCCTTAACTATAAGGAAACCTAGGAAAGCAGTTTAGGTAAACACCTAACTTTTAGGTGATTAAAGTAAGGTGAAATAAATCCCTCTCACTGCAAGTACTTTTAGGTAATGAATAATTTCAGGGTATTTTAATTTGCTTGCAGACACTTCAAGAACAGAAAATGAGGTAAAATTAGTCATGTGGTTAATTCATTATGTATAATTCCCCTAGCTAGAATCAGGGCAGAAGCCTGCCCAATAAGTCTAGCCTCATGACTCCCATTGACATTTTTACAATTTGAAGAAAGCAGAAAACTCCCCCAAACTGACTTTTCACCTAGTCCCATGAACCAGTTTCAAGTCCAAGATTAAAAGTGCTGATCTTGTCAGAAGGTTTTTGCTGTTTATGGCAATGCAGACACCCTTACTGTTAATGAACGTTGTGAATATTCAGAAAAGTGTGTCAGGACCTGTCTCAAAGAACACACACATCTGAAAACCCATCCTTCCAGGATGATAGGCTTGTTATAAAACTTTCTAAATGGTGTTGAAATGATTTTGTAAGAGGTGATCTTATCAAGGGAAAGTGAAAGATGGGGTGGAAATCTTTCATGGACAAGCCAACAGCAATTTCTAAGAGATGAGCTGATTGTCTTGGGAGGTGAAAGTCACTCAAAAAAATTTGCATGTGTACACAGTTATTGCCTACAAAATGTTCTTGCTGGGCTTGGTATCACGCAACAGCACCTGTTGGTCTTCTGGAGGCATTGGCAGAGCTGCTTCCCCCACGCTCTGCCTGCCTTCCCCGTACAGGGGGTTTGGAGATGCTGTGGTTGACCTTCATCCTTGCTGTGTACTGAACCACAGTCCCTGGTCCAGACATATCCCAGATGCAGAGTCAGATGTTCAGAGGAGCCCTTGGTCTTCCCTAGTTCTGGATGGATCCCACAGATTGTTGATGGGAGCCTCCTGCCCACGCTGTTGTGGCACCGGTGGACCTTCTGTGTGCGGGCAGTCTTTGTCTTCCAAGGTGCTTAAAAATATAGACAAAACCTCTCTTGGTTTTGAACCTGTGTGTCTCCATTGATGAAGCACCCCCTCGGTCCCTGACCCGAGGTCAATGACTTTAAAGGACATTAACTAGCATTGACTGAGAGATTTGCTAAAGGTCAGGGCTTGAATAATTCAAGCCCCATAAAGATTTCACTAAAGTTGAGGCCCTCTGGGCAAGTACCTAGTTCACGTGGGCAGAGTGTCCATATGTCCCTGACAAACGGGGATGGTGCTGCTCACACAAGTGGTCTGGGGAGGCTTGTCTAGGAGCTGTATATCTCTGCTTTCTAATCTTGCATGAGGTGTTCTAGGGTGAAGTGAGATGGCCAAGGAGAGTGGCAAGAGAGGAGAGCTTGCTTTGTTGGCAGAAACCTGTGTGCACTTTTTTCATCCAGCTTCTGCAGCTGTTGTGATCTCTGCAGTTTGCACAGTGTCCCATCTCTGCCAAGCACCCTTTGGTTGGAGCCAGCAGCATGGGCCAAATTGGATCTTTCTGCACTAAGGACCTTCAGGACGTGGTCTTCCTGGTCCCAGCAACAACACATCCCCAAAGTGCAACTGGATGATTTAATAGTCAGTGTTTAACTTGTATTCAGAGCATGCCTTAATGGGAGGGATGGTCTGCCTGGTGTCACCCCGTTCCTTTGAAAGGAGCACAGCAATGACTGCAGGGTGTGTTTTGAGCTCTATCCTGAAATCCCATCTGCAAATAGCATTGAGATGGAGCATATGTGTCTCAGAAGAGCCTGTCATTTCATCCCCTTAAGGAAAGACTGTTGGCTTTAGGGAGTTAAAGGCCAGGACTTAAACCTCCAACAGATCTGAGCAACACCAAAACCACCCTGAATTATTGTATAACACCTAATTGGGGCTCCTGCCCTGGGTCATGTCTCTCCCGGTGGTGCTGAGTCCTTGGGTCGCCCTGGAGTTCAGGTAGCTGCCAAATGGACTTCTGCAGAGAGAGGGAAATCGTGGAGGTCCTGGAGCAGGGAAGGTAAAGAGGATACTGCCCCCTGCAAGCTGGAAGATCTTTACAGCAGCTCATGCCTACTCCAAACATTTCTCAAAAAATGGGAGAAAAGCATTTCTGGTTAGGACAGGACTGTAAGTTTTACAGGCACTGTGTCTTGTCCTGCAATCACACTCCTCCCTTTAGGGGTAGCATCCCTGGATGGTTATCCCAAAGCAGTGTAGAGCTGACAGGCAAAACCTGGAGACCCGACAGGCTCTTTGGGAGAGCTGATTGTGAGAAAGCTGCTGGGGTAGGAGATGTCTGAAGGTGAACGAGGTCTGCATTGTCAGATAGAGGTGAAATATGTCAATACTTTACCTTTTTTTGGTGGATATGGCTGGTGAGAGACTTTTCTGTGTCCAGATGAGGCTTTTCTGAGTTCACGGTACGGTACAAGGTCAGCCTAACAAATGCATGGAAATAGATCTACAGGCTTCAATGAGACTATTCGGATGAGTAAGAGCTGCTTAAATGAGTAATTGTTAGCAGTCTTTGTGTCTCTGTTATTTTAACTTTGAGTAATTCAGGAATGACTGTAGATGTATCCATATGATGACAGTTGTTTCAATGTTTTCATTCAAAGCTCTTCCGAAAAACAGGTGATGCAGTCTAAAAAGGGCATTTTATAAATGAACCAGACAGTCATTTGAAATTGTGTTTCCTTTGTTTGCTGTTAATAACAAAAGCGTATCTCTTCATTTGAAATTTCTCCCTTTTTTTTCCCTCTGCTGGAGCACAGAAAGGATTCACAGGGCTTTGTGCCGGGGCTGGGGCTGCAGCTAGCTCCAGCACCAGCTGGTGATAAAGCTACAAACATGGATCTATACACTTTAAAAATCAAGAGAATTGCCTAGACAATCATTGAAATGGCATTTGGTTCAATTCCATGTTAAAAAATTATTTTGAAAGTTTGACCTGGTGTTATAGGGACTTTTTTTTTTCAATTCTTCTAAGAGTAATCCCAGTTTACCTTTTTCTCTTTTTTTTTTTTTTTTTCCCCTTCAGGTTCAACCCCTTTTATCACACTAAAGTGCCAATCAATATTGTGAGATAGATGTTACATCTTAGGTTTTTATAACATTACTTGTCCCAGAAGGGATACTGTATCTTTAAGGAAATGGACCCGATATCCTGTTTCTGAAGGATTAAAACACTTTAAAGAGACAGAAGAGGCTGTAAACCCCTATCATATTCTTATTCTCTCTTCATTATCTTGTCCAGTATCTATCCCTGCTGAGTAAATCTGGTTGTGTGTTTCTCCAAAGTGGTCATAAGAAGAAATTTATTTACTTCTCTTTGCACTGGAGGGGCATTACTGGGTTTCAAGGCTCTCCAAAGTAATAAAGATTTTGCAGTGTGTGCAGAAGGAGCAGAAATTCAGAACTTCTTTTCCCCCTCTGAGGTCGTTTGGCCAGCCTAAAGGGGAGACACTTCTCATTTTCTGACAGGCTTTATTTCCGTAAGATTTTCCAATTAGCAGGAAAAGGTCACACTAATGTTAGTGCTGTGTGGAGGAAGGGGGATCCAACTATGCAAACAGAGATCTCCTTGAAAGGACAATATAAAAATACTGTATTTTCCTTCATTTCTTCATTGAAGCTGGGAGGGGAGGGGTGTGGAAGTGGGCACTGCCAGAGCCTGCGTGTGTTTGCCGGAGGGGGAGGGAGGGCTCCCTCTGGCCTGGGATCAGCACTTTCACTCCGTTTCTGGACCTCGCTTTTCTCTGAAACAGCAAATTGCATTCACCCTCCTGTCTGTGTGTTTGTCCACCTGGGTGGAAAACAGGGCAGCCCGACAGATTTGCACCCTGCCAGTGCTCTGCGAGAGGGAGCGGCTGGGGCGAGGGGCAGGGAGACAACGCGCGCAGAACGAGGCTTTCCTCTTGCTCCCGATCGATTCCGAGGAGGAATTGCGGGTGGGGTTTATTTTGGATGTCTGGTTTGGGGATTTTTAATCAAACTGAACTGAAAACAAACAACACGGACTGCAAGCTTTCTCCCCCTCCCTGCTTTTGAGCCCTGCTAGAAGCATCTCTGTGTAGCTTTCCCGGCAGCTTTTGTTTTCCATGCCAGCTGTGTGTGTCCCCACGCACGTGCATGCCAAAAGCACAAGAACTTTTTCCAACGAGGTGAAGAGCCAGGAGGTGTCAGGACTTGCTCACACTCGGCTTTCAAAGAAGCCTCACATTCTTCCTCCTCTCAGGCAAGCATCTGTCTCTATTTTTATAGCCCGGGAACAGCCGTGGCCCCAGCTTGTGCCCCTTTCTCTACGGAGGGGCCACAGCATTTAAATTTGGCTACGGGCATGGGGAGAGGCAGGTGCACGAGTCTGGAATCTCTCTGCAGGCGTTGAACTGGTCCAGCTCCTCCCCAGCATATTTCCTCCTTAAACACATAACTGGCTTTGCAGCCAGGGAGCTGGAAACCATCTCAGAAGTCAATTTGGACTTGAAGATGTTGTATTAGGGCAAACGGAGCAGAGTTCCTGCTGACACTCCTGGGCAGACAACTGTTGCCATGAGAGGTCCATGGGAAATAGGGAATCTGTTAATTTTAGACTGTAACTTGCTGAACAGCACATATGCACACATACGTGTGCGTGTATGTATATATATATTTATATATATATAGCCACCAGAGAATTATTTCACAGGAAATTAAATATTTGCAGCTCTCCCACACCATTTCATATCTTGCCAATTCCCATAACCCCCTTTTCAGATCACCAATCCCTTGCTGGAGCCCAGAAACTGTCTATCATAACCAGAAGTTTATACACTGGGAAACATTTCTGCACCAAATCCTTCACTGGAGTAAGCTGGCAGGATGCCACCGAAGTCAGAGCCGTCGCAGTGATTTACACCAGCTGCGGATCCAGCCCGGAGAAACGTGAACAACTCAGTGAGCTTTGTGCATCGGGGAGTTACACGGCGAGTCCCTGAGATAGTAAAAGCTAAAATATCCTGATCTCCCAAGGAGCTGATCTGAATAATATTTTTTTCATCCGCATTAAGCAGTAGGCTTAGGCTGCACCATGGAAATCATCCCTTCCTTTTTTGTTGAAAAGTGGTGTTTTATCTTCCCTGAGTTTCCACTCTGACATTCATACCGAATGACAATTAACTTTCCTTTCCCATTAATCAAAAGTAATTCTCTTTCTGACAGCGTTTGGCACTGGTGTGTGTCTGGGCGTGTGTGTAACTCTGCAGTCCTTCCCAGGGAGGGACTCTCTCTTTTTGCAGGCGGACAGAGATCTCCCCCGGGATGTCCCTGTGAGAAAAGCTCCCATGGGAGGGCAGTTTGTGGATTTAGGTGAGACCCGGATTCATGGGGAAGCGCTGGGAGCAGGACTGGAGCTGGATGGGAGCACGGGGAGGGCTGGTGGCTCCCCGGGAGCTTCCGGCACACAGCTTGCGCTCGCAGAGAACAGCAGTGGAGCCGGGAGACAAAGCACGGATCCCTTCCCTGCCCTCCCCTTTCCCAGCAGAGCCACGGAGCAGCTGTCAGGC
Source organism: Atrichornis clamosus (assembly GCA_013400975.1). Lineage (NCBI taxonomy): Eukaryota > Metazoa > Chordata > Aves > Passeriformes > Menuridae > Atrichornis > Atrichornis clamosus. The sequence goes on along the minus strand of WBMZ01004434.1, from coordinate 566,672 downwards.
GTCTCTCCCACCTGCACCTTCCCCTTGTCCGGGTACCTGCCGTGTCTCTCCCTTCCAGCCCTCTCTCAGGGACCAGACAACTTTGGTCCTCGTCACAGAAATTTGGGTAACAAATCCCTTTTAGCTGTGGTTTGCAGGGTCTGATGCTCCTCCAGATCCCCTGCATAAACACAAGGTGATCTCTTGTTCGTGCTGGAGCAGGTGGCAGCGCTCCCATTTGCTTTAGTGGCACGGGATCAGTCTTCACAGGGGATTTCTGGTGAACTATTTCAGCAAAGAAATAACCAGGGACATGGAAGAGAAAAGTTTGGAAAAGAAAAAACCAAATTTTTGCTTTTTGTTTAAATATAAAGCAGCGATGTTGCTTTATTTTTTTAAGTAGCTGGGAAAGAGAGAAGAGGTGAGAAACCTCTTTTTTAACTGATTTTACCCAGTGTCACAGTGTATGGTGCATCAGTGGAACCAAGAAAATTGCACAAATACTTGTTTTAACGTTAGAAATATAAAATAACTTTCATAATAGCCCTAAAAATAGCCATGCCTTCTTTAGCACAGTTTGGAGAGGCGTAAGCTGACGTACAGGGATGCTCCATGAGTCACTAATTGAGTCAAGTGCAGAACCTCAAACTCTCATTACCAGAGTTGCCTGTAGGTTTGTTTGTGTCTTGAGGTAAGCTGAAAACCTGCAAAAAAACACACAAAGGTGCTTGTGATCAGTGAAGCCGAGATTCCTGTTCTGATTTCAATATGCTGGAATTCATCCAGCACTTTGTGGTGGAGGTGAAAAGGTAATGTGCTCCAAAGGGAAGCCACCTTCCAAAAACCTTTACATTCTCACAGATTCAATAAATCAGAAACTTAAATCCCAAGGGTGTTTGCTTAGGGAATACATTCTTAGGGGCTGGCACCTAATTTTGATCTTGGTTTGCAAATTCATACTATTTACCTTTCAGGTACATCAGCTGCATGGAGGCAGCACTTGGTTTGCAGCGATGCTCAGGAAAATGAATGTTGTGTAAATAGTTGGAATTTGTTGCATGGCTGTGGTGATTTGTGGTAAGTGGCTGTGCTTTGGAGATAGATAAATTTAATAAACACTCAAGGGATATAAAATAAATTAATCCCTACTGTTTATAGGATAAGACATGGTGTTTAATAACATTAATGCTGTTGTACAGAGTAGTCAAGACCATGTCAACATTCTGTTTTTATCTAGACCATACGAACCCGTGGGTATCGGAGAGCACACATTCAGCACCAGATGCAGCTGTAGGGTGACCCCAAGCCGTAATAACCAAACGCCATTCAGTCCTCAGGTGGCTGGATCTGGCAGTCAGTCCCTGGTGGAACTGGTGCCTTCCTGAGCTTTCGGGCATGAGTTTGCATTTTTACTTTTCTATCCAAAATTCAGCTGTTTGTAAAGCTTAAGCCTTGGCGCGTCCACCTGCTCAGCTGGCTCAGGCCGTGGCTCCCCTGCAGGGCACGGCCAGAGCCCCACGCTGGGCTGCATCCGACTCGGGACTTGGTGGGACATTGTTATTTAGCTGAGCTGGTGGTTAATAAAAACAAAGCCAGACCAGATGTAGAAACCTGCTGGAGAAACTGGATTGTTTCAGAGATTTGGCAGCTTGTGGGCTGTGAGAAACCCTCTGCTGCAGGACCACCCCAATTCTTTTTCGCTGCGTGTAGGGCAGCTTCAAAAATGCATTTGACATGTTCAAGTTGTTAAAGCCATGTAATGATGCACTCGTCGCTTTTTAATACAAGTGAGTGTTTTAAAGGATGCTTTTCAGAATTTAAAGAACATATCCAAGCCAATGGAGGGCGATGTGTAATGACATTTAAAAAATCCAGCAGATCATTCCTGCTGGATAGCTCAGCATTGCTGGTATCACCTTGAACGTACAATATTGACAATCACTTTACGAATGATTGAGTTATCTGAACCAACATGAGAAAAAAAATGCAGCCATTTCATTTTCTGTATAGGGACATTGATGTTCGTCTTTCTTTTCCATTATGCCTCTAAGAAAAAGTATTTCTTGCTGTTATAATACATGCAAACAAGCAGAGAGAGATTTGCATTCAGTTGGCATTAGTTTTGTTAGGGCTGCCAAAACTGTGGCTCTCTGCAAGTGATATGTTTCACATTGCAGCATTCCTCTAAAAACTCGCAGAACTAAATAAATAATGGCACCATGGATGAAACTGGAGAAAACTGAGCAATGCTCAAGCCAGGTGCCTAGAATTTCTATCCAGGCTGCCAGATTTTCAACAAATTAAACTTTTCAGATCAAATTCTGTAGTCTTTATGAAATTTTGATGCTAATAAAGCTTTGAATGGAATGAAGTTTTTGTCTTAACAGAGTGCCAGGGACTTTACATCTCAGCCAGCACCTGTCAAAACCAGTGGAGAGACTACTGCTGATTTTCATAACCAGTGATGAGGCCAATCTTGAGACCTTTTTGTTCCCTGCTCCCTGTTTGGCTGATCTGATTTCTCGCTGCCTTTCCTGTCAGTGCTCAGGGGCTTTGTCAGCAGCTGAGCATGCTGACCATGGCTTTGAGAAAGCTTCTTCTGTTTCTGACTGTTTGCCTTCTTGAGGATCTTGTCATTTAACCTTTAATTATACTAGTACAATTACAACAGTTTACTTATATAATGAGAAATGTAATAACAGGATTTGGTCATCAGACTTATTTGCCACTAGAGTACCTGACTGCGGGTAAAAACCTGTATGTATATCTCGTAGTGAAATTTTAAGGCTTGCCTCATTTCAGACAGCTGCCTAAATCTCTTTAATTAATAAGGTTCAGGCATATCCTTGCAAGCAGCCACTCACCTATGTGCACTGAACTCGGGCTGAAGTAGGTGAGCAGGTAGAAAACAAATGGTAGAAAACACATCTCTTCACAAAACAACTTCACACTCTTCAGAGAGGCTCAGAAGAAACTTCCAGCTTTGCACAGACTGTGTCTCTGGCTCAGTGACCTCCTGGCAGCAGCAGCCCACTAAGTGTTGCTCTTGGCTGGAGTTCTCCTTAGTAATTTGGTTGATTGGATGAACAGGCATTTCAGTGACACAGACTAGATCTCCATGCAGCAGCCCACCAGATCTAATCAGCTGGCTGTTTTCCATTCACACTGACTGATGCTTTCATGAGGAAAGTTAGGAGATGGTAACTTTTAAAACTGACGAACAGCTTAAGTAATGGCAGTTGGATCTTGGCCTCAAAAGAAGGGAAAGGATTACTGTATGGCATGCAGAACTAGCCTGATGGTGTCTCTTCACAATCTGAGTCATTCAGTCCTCTGAAGACACATGAAGAAATCCTGCTTTCACCTGAACCATCACAGCAATTACAGCAGAGCCTGTGCTAAATTGCCATGCAACCTTTGTTTTGTTATTGGGCTTCAGTGACTGGACAGTCTCAGGAGCTGCAAAGTTCAGTTCCAGATGCCTGAGTTGAAAAAGTTTTTCAGTCTTTTCCAGACAGAAGACTTTTTCAAACTGCCTTTCAAACTTCATGAAAACTTCTTTGGTCCACAAAGCTAAATATTGTAAGGTGCACATTTGAATGGCTGGCTCCTGGGATGGAAGTAGAAAATCAGAAGTTGGACTGGCTTAGTATAAAGGGACAAGGAGCAGAAGGGGATCTGAGCCCAGGTGCACTCAGGAGTCCCTTGAAGACACTATGAGCAGTTAGCTGGAGTTTCACCTAGAAAAAGATAATGAAAATAGAGTAGGTTTTCACCCCTTGATATCTCTAAGGTGCAGGTGCCTTACTGAGAGTTTCAGGGATGTTCCTCATCCCCAGTGTTGACAAGACAGCATTTTGTGCCTTTCTCCAGAAAGCAGGGATCTTTGATCCTATAGCCTATGCCTTGCTTTTCCCTCTTCAGCCACTGATCTGCAGGAGGAGTGTTTTCAGGGGTTTTGATTTTGGGTTAATGAATCTTATGTTCTGCACAGAGAAGCCACCTAGCAAAGCCCACGTGTGGTGGACTAGTCCAGGATGTGGTGTAAAAGTTGTCTTCTTGAGATATGGGCCACTTTCTTCCAGAGCAGGGTGATGAATCTGACCTGCCTACACACCATCTGAAACTTGTAACCACAGCTTGGTACACCATGTACCTTCTTAGAAGAGAAGGAAAAAGTAGTTTGTTTGTGGCTGGATGGGTTTATGAAGTGCAGTTTGAAAAATGCCAATCAGATTAAGCTCCTCAGGAAATCCAGGCAATGGGAGGTCCTGCCTCTGCTAAAGTGCTCAGTCTTTCAGGAAGGGGCAGGAGCAGAACTGCAGATGACTAGGAAGAGTTAGATCAGAAAATGATTTTAATGCCTGGAGAGCTCAGGAGCTTTCAGGCTCACAGCTCTGGCCTTAGGCACTTCATTTGCCAGTCAGGCACCCAGCTCTTCTTTTTGGAACTGATTCTCTCTAAATTAAGAGTCTAAGTGCTGTAATATAAATAAATAATAAAATTAATAAAAAATAATAAAATTCAGTATTAAAATTGCCACTGGGAAAACCAATAAAAGAAAAAGCCACCAACCATGTAATGGCTACTTTTAACCACTTAACATACAGTTTAAATCTCTAAAGAGGAATAATAATACATTTATTTCTGAAGTACCTGAAGTTGCCAAAGGCACTCAGGGTGCTCTGCGATATAAAACCGTTTCTAAAAATAAATTAGCACATTATAAAAAGGCTCTGTGCAGTGAATGTACTTAGTGAGCAGGTGAAACGTTTCTGACAGAACATGTTTCTCTTGGAAGAGTCTGGTCTACTTGAACTGGACCCGTTTGAGGTGGTTTCCAGTGTGAAGCTATCTGGACATTTCTGTGTTTTTTTAAAAAAATATCTTCCATAGATGCCAGCAGTGGGGCTGGAATGAAAGACAGATGGGAGAAGCTGGGAATGGAGCCCTTTGGTAAAGCTCTGCAATGCCACAGATGCCCGTGTGAGCCTGGGCTCCTCCACAGCCCGGTGCCACCTTCCCTAACTCCATCCAGAGACCTCCTGCAGGAGGGAAAAGCTCTCCCAGCCCTCCGGCCCAGGGAGCGGGTATAGAACAGTCCTGCCGGCTGAACCTCCCCGGGAGTCCCGTGCTGCAGCCGGGACTGGAGGCACCGGGGCTGCCGGGGCGCTGCCGGCCGTGCCCTCCAGGCATCTGTCCCGGGACAAAGCCCTGCGGAGCGGCCGCGCTGCTGCTCCGGAGCGCCTTTGTCCCTCCGCAGCCAGCTGGCAAGGACCTCGGCATGGGGCCCCGCTGGAAAGCGAAAAAAATAAAGCCGGGAGGAGGATTCCCGAGCTGTGGAAAGGGGAGAAGAGGAGGAGGGTTTGTTGTTATTTGCGGTGGCTTCGTTTGTACCGAAATTCCTTCCACAATGAGCTGCGCGTCTCCGGCGGCAGCCCTGGCCGGGCTCCACGCGGATCAGCTGTTTGATATTTTTACGAGCGTCTCCCCCTCCCAGCCATCAGCCGGATCCAGGCCGCGGTGATGCAACCCTTCTTGGAAAGCCGCGGTCTCCGGCCGGAGCAGCTTTCAGAGGAGCTCCTTTAGAAAGTTGCCTGTTGGAAAGGGCCTCGGAGGGAGCTGTGCTGTGCTTTCATCTGTGTCCTAAGGCCTAATTGAGTTGAATACAAATATAAACTTATAACAGACGCTTCAGTCGTTCTCTTTAGCTCGTCTCACAAAAAGCTGGTTTAATGATCTTTCTGAAGGCTGTTTCACTGAGGCAGCAGAAAGGCACCAGCTTTACATCATTACTGAATAGTGCATAAAGGAATTATTTAGCAAGATGTTCTGTTTGTTAATAGACCCAAATCACAGTTTCTTTTACCAAATACTGCTTTTATTTGAGGTCTTTGAATGAATTTCATTCAAACAATGCTAACATCTGATGATAAAAACCACTAATGAGAGGAAAATCATCCGCAGTTTTGATCTAGAGCTCTCATTAATTCCAAACTTTGCTTTTAGTTCGTTTTGCTGATCAAATCATTAGAACAGTTTTTATTACCACTTTGGCTCCCTCCAAAGAGAGTCAGCTTTCCACAAGCTTAAACTCAATTTTCTTTATTTTCCCTGTACTGAGTCGCATCACTCAAATGGAAGGAAGTAGTCCAGAAGGAAACTTCATCCGGAGCCCAGTGAAGAGACCCCCAAATCCAGACCAAATAAACCTGGGGACAGAGTCTGGTTATTTTCTGTTTAGGTCTTGGACTATACACCTAAAGTGATATAGTTGTTTTTTGGGTTTTTTTTTAGTGGGAGGATATTATTCCAGATAAAATGTGGAAGATTCTTCTCTGTCTAGGGACATTCAGCATTGTGCTGTGGAAATTTTTGCTCAATATATGATGATTTCCATACTTGTTTACACTGCTCCTTATACCTATTAGCACATGCTGTGCTGCCTTGTAAATTGTTATTAATTGCTGTATAATTTTCTGCAGTAGCACCAAGCTGCAAGCTGTGCCTTTTTTTCCTTCTTTTTTTCTTTTCTTTTTTTTTTAAGATAAAAGCCTCAAAGTGCAAAGTTTGAAGATCTCTGAAAGTTTTTAACAGTGCTTTTCTCATGCCCCCATGCAGGAGCTTGAGGCTGGAGGGGCAGGTGCTTTGCACCAAACAGGTGGTGACAGATACCCATGGTGATACCATCCCTATCCAAATATTATCCAAATATTATGCGTGAATCCTTGCATCCTTCTCCCTTACAGAGACAAAACTGTTTAGACATCCCTGGGAACTTAAAAAACACTTGCAAAAATTAGTAAAATATAAAAAGGCAAACCAGCCAGGAAGGTTAAAAGGCCCCCTGCCCTCCCACCCTGGGCTCCACCACGGTGCAGTAGCACACAGGTCAGGCATTCACACTGACTGCCCAAAATATTTGCCCTGGAGGGCGGGGGCCCGGCCATTGTATTGCCTGAAATTTATGAAGATTAATGAAGAAAGCAGACAACAGTTCTGTGTTAGGAGACCAGGAGACATTTCAAACAACATTAATGGCAAGAAATGGAGAGAGTAATAAAATATAAGAGATAGAAGTGAGGGGGTTTGGGTTGTAAACTAACTCACGTTTTGTTACACAGTCTCACTAGCTGATTTTTTTTCCCTTTAACTTAGAATCTGCTTATTATGTTACTTTGATATAAATAGGGATGTAGAGCAGTGAACAAAATGTTATATTTAAGACAAATAGGGAAAATAATGTGTTGCAAAGTCAGCTTTTCTTAGTGGTTCTCACCATTCCCTTTCCCAGATCCTTCTGTATCAGTTCAGCAAAATTAATTATTGTCTTAACCATAGAGTCACCCTTACCTGTAAGTAGTTTGCATCAGGAGCAAGAAAACGTCCTGAGATCTGAGGAGAAGAGGTAAAATAAAAACTAAATTATACATATCAGACTTCAGCTGTGTGTTTGGGAGCTGGCCTGTGGGAAGTGCTGGCCATGGATCAGTGGCAGGAGCTCATTTCCAAGGGACTACACTCACTCATGTGGTTAAGTGGGAAACCAAGATTCGCAATGCTGTGACTCCAGCATTTGTTCTTCTTTTGGCATCTTCCATCTGGATAATTTTGCTGCTCAACTTGTTCAATAACGATCCTGGCTCTGCTGAGATATTTGAGGAGCATAACCTTAGCCCAGCTTGGGCTAATTTTCCCTCTCAAATTCTGGTGTTTATGGCCCAGGTTCTCTTCACAACTTATATTTTCTACAGTGGAAAGATGCTCTTGTAAGAACAGATGAGGTTTTTTGGGATGCTCTTGTTGGAATGCTCGTTTTGTCTGGTGACCAGCAGCCACAGGTGTTTAAGCTCAGTATCTAATGTGAAAAATTTTTACAAACCCAATATATTTGGCTGGCGGTGTAAGAGTTTGTACTCCTGAGCACCTTCTTGAAGTCTGTGGCCTCTTCTTTCAGTGTCCTACATTGGTCAGAGCCCTCAGAGTGAGCTTCTGTCCTGCAGGAGACCCTCACAAGGCCCTGTGTGCAATTCCAGTGAGCCTGAGCTCTGTGAGAGGGATTTAAGGGAGAATCAAGTCATGCATAGACTAACTGGAAATGAGACACCTTCATTGGTGGGAATTTCATCCTACCCAAATTCCTTGCACTGATAGATTTGCAAAGCTCAGCCTTAAAGGTCAGTCTAAGAGTTATGTACTATTCCAGCTGAAGGGAGGAAAAAAATCTTTCCTTTAACCTAGCTTACCCCAAAGTTTTGTATATGAAAGAAAAAAAAGGTAAAAAACTTCTGCATACATTTTTTTAATTTAAAAAATGGCTTCTGCAGAGAACTGAGGCACAATTTGGGCAGTAGGGGAAGTGAGTGCCCTCCTCTCCTAAAGCTGCTTTATCAGAGTGGTGGGAGCTTGGCACAGAGCACAGACACCCCAGCCCAAGGGTGGCCTGCTCAGTTCTTCAGGCTGTTGCTTTGTAGCTGTGTTTGTTAGACTGAACGTGGGTAAAGCTAAGACAAACAGTGGTATTCACTGGAGATTGATAAGGGAGAGGTCACCTCTAGTAATATGTAGTGGAATAATTCTCCACAGAGCTCAATTTTAATTACAAACTGGTTTAAGAGTATTACTAGCACAAAACCCTGCTACCTGTTTATGCTTCCAAAACCTAATGGAGTTATATTGAATAACTGAAAGGCCCCCAAATCACACTGACAACTTGTCTTCTAAACTCTGTTATGTTTTGTCTTAGCACAAGTGCCAGTGCTAAGGATTATTGATGCAACTGCTTGCTTTTAGATGCTGAATCACATTAGCCTCCCTCCTGCCCTCCTATTTCATTAAGAATCTGGCTGCAGATCAAAAAATGTAATGCCTTCTTCATGTAGGGCCCCATAACTTTCACAAGCCCTAAAAAAACAACTGGCAGTGCATTGATTTCCCTTTCTTTTTTTTTTTTTCTTTCTCCTGTTCACTTGTTAGCTTTTGTTCTGGTCCTCTCTCACTGTTTTTTTTTTTTTCTTTCTCTTTTTTTTTTTTTTTCTTTTTTTTTTTTTTTTTTTCTTTCTCCTGTTCACTTGTTAGCTTTTGTTCTGGTCCTCTCTCCCTGTTTTTTTTTTATTCTTTCTCTGTCTTTCACTGTCTTAATTCTCGTGCATTTTCTTCCCTCCTCTTTTTTTTTTTCTTCTCTCTCTATGTCTCTTTCTCTCTTTCTTTCTCCTCTACCCCTTTTTTTCTCATGGAGTGGTGAGAGAAAAATAGGAGTAGGAGGAGGGCAAGAGGTCAGCATGTGAGGAATTCCAGTGTAGCAGAAAAAGCCAAAACACCAATGTATGTTTATATTTTGCATCTGTTATTTTTATTATATCTGTTCAGAACAGGGTAATTATAAGTTGTTATTTTGCTTTTCCAAGCTAATTTTTTTTTCACTGCTGCTGTCTTTGTTTTAATTTGGACAAGTCAGTACTCTCTCAGCTTAATTTCATTCATAAAAAAAAAAAATTCCTGTGAGGAAGGATCTCCCAAAAGCTCTGCTGCAGCAAAGTGCAGAGGATGACCTTACTAGAAGCTGTGGGACTCTTGCCAGTGGTTTCCATTGGATCAGGATTCACCCCTCAGTTCTGGATTCCAGCCAGGGAATTAGGTCCATCTGGCCTGTAGGTGCTCTAGGAGATGTCCAGAGCTCTGCTCTGATCTTCACACCAAGTTCAGCTTTTAGCCCCACATGGGGAACATGACAGGAGTGCAAGAAATAAGGGTTTGTCCGGTTTTGTAAGGAAAATCCTCTAGAATCATACAATATTCTGAGTTGGAAGTTTCCAAAATATGCCTGTGTTCCCTGCTTTCAGCCCCATGTACCTGAGGCAGACAGCTGTGTACACACACCTGGGTGCACAGGCAGGAGTTGAACCAACACCTGGACCATTGTACCTCCATTAATTGACTTGGTGCTCAAATTTCTCCTGCTTGGGCATCTAACTGCCTTCCTTGAAACAGGAAAAAAATCACCTAAGTTTCCTAAAAACTCAGCTTTAAATTCTTGTTTTAATAGACTGACACATCATTTTTGACATGATCTTGAAATCAATATTTCTCCCCAAACAGAGTCGCTTGTGTATTCTTGCTGTAATTTTTCTTCCTCCCCAGCATGTCTGTGTGTTTCCAGTCAGAAACAGAAACCAGCCCCTGCATCTATCATTTCACCAACACTCAGAGCTAAAGCAAATCAAAATCTTTGCTGAACTCTTGCAGTCGCATAACACCCACGTTAATATCTTGATTTGTTACTTGCTGATTTTAAGGAACATGTTTGTTTATTTTTTGACTTATTTAGTGCTACACAGCCCAAGGCACTTATTCGTGCAACTTTTAAAGTTGCTTCATTTGGAACAAGTTTCACGTAAAGATCATATTAATTAAGTCCTACACCTAAAGTTCATCTTAATTAGCATTGTTTCTTTCCCTGAGGTTCTAGTAATTTGTTAGAATTCAACATGAATATTCTGGAGCCTTGCAGAGGGATAATTAGTCAACTGTTCTTATTTCCATTGCCTTTACTGTGAGCAGGATTAGGCCTGCAAACCACGGTGTGTGACTCGATACAACCATGGCAATACCATTAAACATTTTAATAAATCTCCCTCACGTAAATACCCATAAATGCACACATGCATGTGCATATCCAATCCCATTTATTCTGAATAAGGAGAATAACTCTGCTGTGGCAGTTGTCTCTCATGTACCCATGTAAATTAATTTAGTTGTTTTTCATAAGCATTCACATATTCCACTTCATTTCACAAATAATTTCTGGGACTGGTTTGATAGTCAGCTGTTATATTTTTGGACATATGCACCTTCTTCTAATTTCTTGTTGCCATAATTTAGCAAGCAGTTACTTTGTTCTTTACGTAATATTAAAACAAGTCCTATGTCCTTAAACAGGACTACAGAAATAAAATAGAAAACTCTTTTAGTGGAAAACATTCTTCAGACTGAAGCTGTGCAAGGTCTGAATGAGACCTGTATGAGAGTGTTGTTGTGTTTTCTGGATTTTATTTTTGCTGAGTAGGGAAAATTAGCTGAAGTGCTGCAGAAATCCTGTAAAAGTAGTGTATGAAAACATTTCCTATGACAGAGCACAGGCAATTATTACAGCAACACATGGCATCATATCTTCCCTAGAAAAATCTTGAGTAATTCCCAGACTACTGTAGTACTGGGCTGTACAGAAAATATTAGGATTTGTGTTTATATATGAAAAGTACCACTAACTGCTATAACAAGTGCAGCAGCAACTGGGCCTTTGGACAGATTTCTCCAAGTGTCGGAGTATTTATTGCAGAGAGATGCACAGATGACTTTCCAAAACCACTGAAGGTGTCTTAGTAGACTAAGTGGCTTTTGCAGCTCTAGACACCTTCACCGGGCTGGACCTTGTCTGCAGGTATGTAAAGGGACCTGCTGACTAAGTGCAGTGTGTTAGAAAGGTCTGGGGTTTGATTTAGGGTATATATTTTTTTTTCTTTACATAGCTTGTTTTCAACATGAATTTTGTATAATTTCCTTAGATAGAAGGAAAATATCTCCTTAGTGCCTGGTAGGCACTTAGGAGAGAGCAGCTGATTTTCCCAGGCTCATTTCCAAATACCTGAGTTCCGTATCTCAAAGGAATTGAGGTGTCAAACTGAACTCTGAACGCAGGTACCTCAGTCAGATTTTGTTTTGTCAGTTGTGGCTTCTGGCAGAGGGTCAGATTCGGGATGACAGAATGAGACCAGATCAGGCCCTTCTGTGTGCGTGTCTGTGCTGCAGGCAGGGACGCCCCCTCAGCCACCTGGAGACGTGCTCCAGATTGCTCTGGTCCCGTTGTTCCAGTCACAATCGTATTTAGGGTGCAGTGAAATGAGCCTCATGCCAGGCTGGCAACAGGAGTGTCATGCCAGGAGTGTCGCCAGGGCCCCCGGAGAGCGGCTCCGTCCCGCGCTGAAGGCCGTGCCGCCGAAGCCTTTTCCGTGAGGCCTGGAAAAGCTGGCACAGGACAGACAGCATGTGCTCATACAAGTGGTCATCCCTGCTGATGGCACTTGCAGGGTGCCCTCAGACGTGGGGAAGGGTGACCTGAGGATGTGACTGCTCCAGAGGATGTGACCACTGCTGCAGTTGCACCACTGCTGCCCCCGCGCCGCTCTGACCAAGGGCAACCACACACTGGCCACACACTGACCACACACTGACCACATCAACCACACCGACCACACCGACCACATGCTGACCACACACCGACCACACACTGACCACACTGCCCACACACTGACCACACTGCCCACACACTGACCACACTGCCCACACACTGACCACATCATCCCCACCTACCACACCGTCCACATGCTGACCACACGCCGACCACACGCTGACCACACACCGACCACACACTGGCAACACCGACAACACATTGACCACACCGACCACACGCTGACCACACACCGACCACACCCTGACCACACACTGACCCCACACTGACCACACAGTGACCACACACTGACCACATCATCCCCACCTACCACACCGTCCACATGNACATTGAGCATACTGACCACACACCGACCACACACTGACCACACTGACAACACACTGACCATACCAACCACACACTGACCACACCGGCCAGACACTGACCACACACCGGCCACACGCTGACCACGCTGACCACACCAACAACACTGACTGCAGGATCACTCTTCCATCCCTCCCACCCTGTGCCATTTGACATCACTGTGTGGGTGGCTGAGCTTTGTCTTTGCTGGTTTTTTGTCTGGGAAATGCCCACCTTGGCCATCCACACCCCAGAACTGACTGTTGTCATGTAGAATTTGTGCACTGATTAATGAAGATGTTATCCTCAGCTTTCATGGGGTTTTTTCCTGTTTTAAACTATTATTTTCAGATGAATTATTGCTTCCCATAGTGCTTCATGGTAATCTATTCATGTGATGCTGGCTCAAGACACTCTAGAAATAATTTATTCCCAGACATATTAATTTAAGTCTGTCTCTGCATTCACCTCACTAAAGTACAATCTAGGCGTGTTCTCCATGGGCTTCTGGAGAAAGAAAAAGCATTTTCTGGCAGAGAGATTTGGACCCTTTCAGTAGAATTGCACTTAAACACATAATATAGATTTCAGACTTTCAGACTTTGAAGGGTGGAAATAATCAATTTACATGACGAGATGAAGTCCTGGAGCTGGGAGCTGGTACATTGCTCCAACATGAGCAGAGGTTCTGTCTCCTATAACCTAGCATCCCTGGATAGAAACGGAGAGGAAAATTTTTGGCTAGAAAATGTAGAAGTCAATGGAATTGTAGACATTTGTTCCAGCAGAGAATTTATGCTATAACAGTGTTCCAGGAGCCTAAAGTGAAATCTATTGCACAGCAACACTAAAATAAATACCCTAAGGGTAAAGGTGGACAGAAGAAAAGTGACAATCTTGTCAACCCAGTTTAACTGAAAATGACAACACTGTCATTTTATTTCATCTGTTTACTAATTCCTTCCTTGAGTGTGGCTTTGTCCTGCAGAGACTTCTCCATAGAAAGCAATATCCCCAGAAAAAAATTATCTTCTGCTTACTTCCTTTTTCCTGTCTTGGTAATACAAATTGTAAGTCAAAAATTTTTGGATGGTGTTGAGCATTTCAGTGTGGTACGTGGAGATACAGCTAAGAGTGCTGGGACTGAGCCAAAGCAAATGTTGGCCAAATAGCAGGAGATGGGCTGTAACTGAGGGCTCTTACAGCATGGTATAATTTCCCAAGAGAAGTTATGGAAAAGCCATCATTTGCGATAGCTTTCTGCCAAACTGGATAAAACCTTTGAAAAGATATTTGAGGGGGTGAAAGTTTTCTGAAAGGATGTGGGGGCTAAATGATCTATCAGGTCCTACCTCCCAGTGACCTGGCCAAGGTCTCAGAGCCCAGCCTTGTGCCTCCTGGTGCTGCAGGACGTTGTTATCAGGGCCTCTGCCCTCTTTGTCACACGAGGAGGTTGTTATGACATTTGTCTGAGTTTTGCTGATGAACGCTGGGAAATCAGAAGCTCGGTGTTGGATTTTCCCAACTCTCTCCACTTCCTGTGGGAATGAGGAGACAAAGAAGCTCCATGGAACTGCTGCCCTGGGGTAGGAAAGGTGGATACCCCCACGCCATGCAGGAAATCTGGGATCTTCCTGAGCTGAGAGACGAATTTCAAAGTCTAAGACAAGGAACCTGACAAGCTTCTGCCACAGCTGCTCCTCCTCCTCCCCCCATCCCTCCTCACCCTGTGGCTGGACAGAGTTTGTATCTCCTTAGCTGTGAAACTTTTTTTTTGTAAGAGTTTAAGTATCACTGACAGACTCTTGCATTTTAAACAATTTCCCAACTGAAATTATAGCAGAGACTAAAGCATTGAGCATATATTGGTAGAGTGGGTCCTGAATAATGAAAAATGCATAAGCCTAAGGTTTTTTTTCTTCCTTCCTTTAATACAGAGCAGGTAAATTCCTAAATTCCATTTTCTTCCCTGGGGATTTACATACTGAATTTTTTTTACGACAGAAGAGAAAGCTATTCTGCAGTGGGTGGGTTCTGTGCTGAATGCAACAATAAAACACTTCCCTCCCATCCACCCCACAAAAAACCCTCCATAGCTCCAGTGTAACAGCAGATAAGCAACCAGGCCCTGAGAGGTAAAAGCAACCCACCCCAGAGCCCCTTGGGAAAGGCAACCCCTTTGGAGGGCGTTTTGCTGAGCTCCCTGGTTAAAATCCCTGGCAGCAGCCAGCCGTGCTGCTGACACAGAGAGCTGGAGCAGTAACAGCTCCTCTACTCAGCACCTGCCAGTGAACACTTGTTTCTGCCAAGAGTAACTTGGTACCAACTTCAATAATATCACAATGCGGTATTTAAATAATTTGACAAGGCTATTTGGATAACTACCAGGAATTGCTCAAGTCAGTAATTTTCCTTTTGGGAGACTGAGTTAGGATCTGCGTTTTCTCAAAGATAATATTGCCTCGTCCCATCTCTGAAAGAATTTTAAGGCATGAGTACATATATATAGAGAGAGATATTAAGTGGTGGGTTTTAGCATTGTGGAAAATGAAAGGCTGATAGTGAAGCCCAGAGCAAGTGGGTCTGCTGATACCTCCCTCCACCTGCCCGGCCTTGGAGCTGTTCCCTCACTCTGTCCTCCTCCAAGGACAGCAGAAAAGAAGCTGTTACTCAGGACTAGATGAAGCTTTTTGTCTTCAGAGCCAAGCCAATGGCTCAGTAGGCCATGTCTTGCTTTAATTCCTCATTAATCCATTCCACCATCACCTCAGGAAGAAGCTCCCAGGATGAAGGTTGCTCTGTGCTTTGTGCTGTTCACACCACCTCCGGGTGATTTGCATCTTACAGGCTGAAAAATGCAATTTTAGACCAGAAACCAGAGAAATGCATTTAATCCTAACACCATGTCTTGATGTTTGCCAAAGGTTACTTTTCTCTGAGTTTTCACTGTGTATGGGCATATTTGTAGAGGGCAACATTGAAATTTCCCTTTGTACTTAAATTGAGGTGAGTAGTTACCTGAATCTTGGAGAAAATCTCTCTCAAAACATGAGAGTTGGACTTTGTGATGAGGGTGCAGGTGCCTGATCCACTCCCTACCACTTCCCACCCAGCTGAATGCCTGGCTTTCCAAGTTATGAGGCACACCTTGGGACTACAGAGTGTTTCCTTACCTGTTAACAAAAGGGTTGGTCTCAGCAGCCCTAGGCTGGCAGAAGCCAGTCCAGAAGACACCACGAGGTCGTGATTCTGATTGTTTTGAAACTAATTTTCCTGATTTGAGTATGTTGACACTGATGGCATCCGGAACACCCCAGTCCATATCCTCACGTTCCCCAACTGTCCGGATACAGGAGTGATGGATCTCCTGTAAGCTGGGTGTGTGTTCCAGCTATGGCACCAGGCTGTTAACCTCTGGGTATTTGCATTATTAGTCAGTTTTCTAAATCCTTGGAATTGAGTACAGAGACGGAAAAGATTTTCCATTTTGTTGGAGCTTCAAGTTGTCTGTTATGAATTTTACCAAGCACTCAAAAGGCTTTGCTTTCAGCCAATTTGTTACTCTGGCTATATTCTGTCTCATTTCTTCACAGAAAATTACTTGCTGCCAGCTAAATACAGTATGTTGATGACCTATTAATTTATGACATGCATTTGGAGCTGGGAACGAATTTATAAACAAACTTTAAGTTCTTTTTCCCCTGTGAATTGTACCAGCATTTGTTTTAATTTCCCAGTAGTCATGCTTAATGTGTCAGAAGCTATGTTTGACTGCTTGTTTTCCTCCAAAAAGAAGGTAAAAAAAGGAGAAATAACTAACTAAAGTTCAGCTCCTGTCAGGTATTATAAGCAACACTTTGAAATGAGGTATGAATCCAAATAAAATATTTTAACTCTGTAGTATTTTACCAAAATCTGGAGGAGAAATGGTTTACTTACTAAACAATCATTTGAGCTGTAAACCTGAAAGTATTCACCAAGGTCCCTTAAAGTTAAACAGAAAAGAAATATCTATCAGCACATTTTAATAGAAAGCAGAAGTCCTTACTAGATAGTATACAAAAAAAAAAAAAAGCACAGCTTTTAAAGGTTCTTTTCTCAAGTGATGCAGGAAAAATTCCTCGAGCCAGTATGGAAATTAATGTAGCTGCAGGTAATCTAAATTTTTGGCATTCATTTGATGCTACAGCAACGCTGGGACCAATCCTGGAAACCCTACTTCAATTAATATTACTAAAGTCAACAGAATTCAACACAAGAGCAGCAGCAGGATGGCACAGCCTGGCAGCTGGGGGCTGCTGCCTCCACCATGGGCCTGGTCCTGCCCTGGTCCCCTTGCTCCTCCTGCTTCCAGACATGTTAAATGTGTTTTTCTCCTCCTAGAAATGTCTAATCATTTGCTCACGTGCCATGTTCTCCAGCAGCTTTCCAGGAGGCAGATTTCTCACATGAGGAAAAATGTGTGGAGAGAAGGGTTTTTCCAGGCAGTTCAGTGACTGAGGGTTGTTCCCTTGCTGTACCCTCCAGGAAGTTGGGGCAGCTGTTTCACAGCTGGAGATGAAATGGTATTTAGATGAAGACTGGTGTCTGGGCCACATGGGACATGAGTAGGTATGTGGGAACACATTCTTTAAGTGGATTTTGTCGCTGGGGTTTATGTAGTGCAAGAAGTGCTTATGGTCAGCCCTTACAGGGTCTTAAGCACCAAAGTGCATTTCAAGCTGCCAAAACCCAGCATTTAACAATCCTCTAGAGAGTTCAAGTCTTTTGGCCAAACCCTGCTTCTACCAGAGGAGCACCATTAGCAAAACGTAGTAGGCATGCTGTAAAAGAATGAAAGTCTCTCTTTTGTTCTGGTTTCAGGGGAAAAAAAAGTACTTTCTCATATCCACTGAAGGGATTAATGACTCTTAATTCTTGGGTGGAAATACAGCCTTGTCTCTCATTTTGTCCCAGGCCTTGAGGTCTCTGTGGGGACCGAGCTGTGTTCTGCATATCTCCAAGGCACTTCACGCCATGAACCCACCAAGAGCCCACACCCTGTCCTGGCCTCTTCCACGGGACTTCTCTGTAACTCCAAACCACAGAGCAGGACATATCAAAACCAGTACCCAAAGCTGGCCACAGTGACACTTACATTGCTATCCTGGAATTTCAAGGGCCACAACTGCAGTTCAGAGCCGTGTTGATCATTTTCTGTCTGTTTGCAGCCCTACTGACCAACACAGACTGAGCCCTGGTGTTTCTGGACCAGCTTTTGCCCACCAGAATATTTTCCAGAGTTGAGGAAATATTCTGCTTGCAGCAGAGCTCCCAGCATGTCTGCACTGCTACACAGGGAGCTCTTATGAGGGTCACAGATTTAGCCAGAAGAGTTGATTTTTTATTAGTCCATCAAAATATTTGCAGTCAACTGTATTTGTCAGGCAGTTAGTTTTGGTAGCAACCCACTCTGGGCTTCTCAGTATTGCCCAGATATTTGTAGAAAGAATTTCCAGCCTATGAATTTTTTGGGAGGGAATCACTTTGAACACCTTGTGTTGTCTGAATTTTTTTTTTTTAAAGTCAAATTGTACCACTGAAAAACTTCAAGCATTTAAGAGTGAAATTTTAGCTCATTTGAGGGGATGAAAAGAATTTGTCCTGCAGGCTTTTTAAAAGCACCAAGTCTTGTGAGGATTGTCAGAAACTGTTTTTAAAAGCCAGACACCTTCCCACTTATGGTACCAAAAAAAAATGCAGATAATTCCTTTATTTCCTCGCTTGACTGTATTCTGCATCCTCTCTTAGGAATTAATAAGGCTC
The DNA here is from genome assembly GCA_013400975.1 of Atrichornis clamosus. Classification (NCBI taxonomy): domain Eukaryota; kingdom Metazoa; phylum Chordata; class Aves; order Passeriformes; family Menuridae; genus Atrichornis; species Atrichornis clamosus. The sequence continues at coordinate 548,299 of WBMZ01004434.1, read as the reverse complement.
ATCTGCACAAAGTAGAAAACTCTCCAGGCAGTTCATTCTGCTCTGCTGCTGCTCACCCAGCTGGTTTTCACACTAGAAGTGCCCATTGCTGTCCTGCTTCTCCCTATCAACTTTTTCCTTCATCTCAACTTGCTGAGGGTCCACCCTCAGTTATTAAACCACTGAATCATTCCCTCTACATATTAATACCAAACTATTTGAAAGGCTGGGGGAAAAAAAAAATAAAAATCCAGTAGCACATGGTCTGTCCTTCAAGCCTTTGTTAGTTATGGGTGAAAACAAACCCCATCCCAACCTAACCTTTGTGCTCTTGAAAACCATTCCCGTATTCCCTGAGCTGCCTCGGCAGCCGCTGCTCTGCCGCCCGCGGTCCTCCGGGAGCTGTCAGCAGCCTTATTCATTGAGGAGCCCAACTAATAGGACCCATCCACCTGCTCCAGGGTGACTCCATCTCTCCCCACTGCGATGCTTGCTGGGATGTGATCCTTGCCTGTTGTCATGACCTTGTTTTATTGGATGTTCTAATAGAAGCTGAAATGGATATTAGCTGTAATTACTCATTCCACAAGATTCTGTAGGTCACTCTTTGTACCAGAGTTGAGAACCTTCATTGTCTACATTGCTTAAATTACTGAACATTGTGCCATCAGTTCTGAATTAGTGCTCATTAATGAGCCTGTGGTTCGAGAAATTCCCTATTTATTATTCAGAGGCCAAGTATAATTCAGGCAGCTGCAATGCAACACTACTTGCCTGACTTTTGATCTGTGATGGAAAGGCCTGGGTTTGGTTTTATGTTAGGTTTGGGGGAGTTATTTATGCAGGGGGGAGGCATATAGCAAGCAAAGAGGAATAGATTTTTTCCCTCCTAGCCTGAATCTGTCTCTTAGGTACCAGTCTTTTTACAATAAAGCAAACCTGTTTCTTTGGATGTACTAATATCTACTTGGTTACTGAGTACCTAATTCCAAGACCATATTAAATTTCTCTGTAATCCTGGAGATGACTGGCCACTGCATTAACCTCCTGCAGTAAAAACCCTCTTCCTCTGTCTTTCACTTTTGCACCTGCTTCTTCTCTGTTCTTTCTCTCTTCTGAGCACACAAATCCCAAACGTTGACACATCAGTGCAGACTGCTGGTCTCCACTATTTTAAACTGAAATAATCTCTATTATGTTTTCTAACATTTCCCCAAAAGGTGAAGCAGTGCTGAATTTGTCGTGCTGCACAGTCAGGTGCTGCTCTATGAAGCCAGTGCTGACCACGCCGTGGCCCTCCCGTGATGGTCAGGGCACAGGCTTCACCTGCAGCATCATTCCTGGCCAGACCTCCCCAGGGACACTTTGGTCCCTTTGCCTTGCCCCACCAGCAGTACATTAGGTTGCAAACAACCTGATGGGGAAAAGATAGCATTTATTTTGGGCCTTGGAGAGGAATCTGGATGAGTAGGATCTTTTTTTTCTGTAGGGGAAACGGGAGTGCCTGAAGATATTCCGTTCTTTTGGGGGGTTTGCTAATCAGTGATGGCAGCACCCTCAGGGCGAGGGAGCCAGGAGGGAGCAGGCACCCTCGTGGCACTGCTGCTCAGCTCGGCACAGCAGGGCATTTCCAGGGATCTGCAGTCTATGACTGAGCATTTCTTGTGTCAATAATTAACAAACATATCAATGTGGTAACAGCAGGGGTGGAGATAAAGCTGGGTCTAAGACTGCAGTGGCTTAAAGGAGCACACCCTGCAAGAATGCCAACAGACTGTGGGTCTGCTGTGCTTTGTCAGGAGAGAGCAAATCAAGCACTGACTGCCTGGTATTATCCTGCCTCTGAAGAGAGACTAAATGCTGCAGCTTTTTGCCAAAAAACCCATGAAATTCTTACTATACAAACCCCAAGAATATTTAACAAAATGACCAAGATATCCAGATTCCCACCCTGCTCTGGCAATGGCAACATTATTTTCATTGCTTTTTGACTTGAAAATGGACAACGCTTGTTTTCTTGGCCAAATCACTGTTTTGTTTAGGCAACATTTCACACATAATTATCCATGGGGAATAGGGAACTTTCTGAGAAAAAGTCAAATTAACAATTTTAATGCTAGAAAATTCTTGAAGAAATGCAACTTGGGTAATTGATAGAGACCTAATCTTTACAAGTTATACCAGTCTTTGAAGAGTCCCCAGCATATTTAACTTTATTCTGTAATTGTATGCTTGGGCTCTGAAGATATCTTAAGACTTGCTATTTATCTGCCTGGTGAGGCACAACACTTTCTTATTAAAAACATATCTATCATGGTTAATGACTTGATTTTTTTCCTTTAATACAGTACAATGACAGGTGTAAAGAGAAGATGAGCATCAGATGCTTGAGCAATATGCTCACTGTTTCAAGACGCCTTGAACATCAGCATTCCTTCATGGTGCCAGAGGAAAAAAAAAAATATGCTACACAGATTACACGCTTGTGTTAGATAGAAAATAGTACCATTTGCAGTTTCAGTTAAAAGCATGTTGAAGTGCATATGGAAAATACCATTAGGAGGAACTCCAGAGCGCCTGAGTAAAATGGGTCATTAGGCTTTCGTTTGTTGGAGAGTGTCTCCCATCTGACAGTGCAGAATGGTAGCATTTTTAGCAGCTTATGTTCCCAGTTACATTAAACAGACAAACAGATTGACTATTTTGCATTTCTCATTTGACAACAGCTTGTCTTCATTTGCAGCACACTGGTGGCTGAGCTGAAAGCATGGCGGATGAGTGTATCCAAGGTCCTGGTTTTGAATAACAGCAGATGCCAACGTTTAACTTCAAAATCAATCAATTCTTTTTCCTGCGTGCGGATAAAAGGTCTAGTGAAGTGCCTGAAGGGGGTTTTCTGCTGTTTACAGCTGAAAATATATTAAAAAAAAATTTCATTACAAAACTTTCCGCAAGAGATGCGGATGCTGGTGATTTTATGAAAGTAGGTATGTGAGAAAGTGTTTATAATTGAGGGGTACTGAAAACATTATGCGAGGCCTTGGGGAGTTTAATCTTTCAAACTCTTATCTGGAGAAGTGCTCAATTGCTGTCAGATCTTGGGCAAGAGAACTCTGAATACATTCTGGGTGATGACCCACGGTTCTGCCCACGCTTCCCCACACCAACACCAGTTACTGCTGGAACTTGTGATCTGCAGCCACAGAAGTTTATAAATCAATTATTGTTCAGATTCCTAGAATATCTGGCCTGAAACTATGGTGGCACATAAATGCTTCTCCTCTGGGGGATGGTTGGGAGGGGAAGACTATGGTAAAATGCACATTTGACCATTATCAATCAAATTTGTTGAAAACTCCCATCCTGAAAGCAGCTGAAGCAGGCTTGCAGGCTCAGCTTCTCAGGTGAGCTGTGATTTGGCCCCCACAGATGTGCAAAGCTGTGTGAGATTGGGAGAGGCCAAGAAATTTAGCACAGTTTATCCTCCAGCAATGTACAACCAAAATACAGCAAAAAAGGCCGGCATTTACCAACTGTCCATGAATGGGCTCCTGGTAGGAATTCAATGGCAGTCTTCATTTTCTTTGGAGAGAGAGGGATGGGGCTATTGCCTCCCCTTGCATACACTACACCTGATGATAGGGCTGTCTGATGAAGCTGTAAGATGTTTTCAAGTGGGAGCAACAGCCATCCCTTATCAGCAAGATTTAGCACTGCCCAGATAGTATGAAAGATTCACGAGATAGTAAAATGTGAGCAGTATAAAGCTAATACTGGTGCCTGGAGCATTTGGCAGGGAAGATGTAGATCTGATTACAATGTGAATTTTAAGTCTCTCTTCTTTTAAGTCAAATTCTCCTTCAATAAGAGACACTATTTTCTACCCAGTAGCAGAAACGTAGCACCCAAACCCAGCACAGGGTTCTGGTGAGTTCTCTCACCATCATGTGAAAGCAAGGGAGCAGCTTCTCCTGCTGCTTTTTGATGTGTTCTGAAGGCACCACTGTGGGTCCCCACGTTGCAGTGACGGCTGGGGACAAGAAGCCCGAAATGGAAATGTCCAGCCCAACCAATTAAAAGTAAAATGCATAAGGCAAAGCAGTCTTCAGCTTCTCCTGAGTGGCTGCTTGCATAGGGCAGGTTTGGATCCCAGGCCTCCCAAGGCACCGTGTGAGCCTGGAGGCTTGACTCCAGCCTCTGATTTCAGGGAGTAAAAGCTAGACACGACAATGTGCAGCACTGAGCCTCTTCATCATTTTTTTTGGTTTAGCCTGAGGTCAATGATTTTCTGCAGCCTGAGGGTGACAAGGAGAGTCTCCAGGGACTGACAATACAGGGACAGGCAAAGCACACCCGTGACACCCCTCAGCCCTCCTGCTGGAATGGTGTCCTTCTCCCACAAGAAGCTCAAAGGTTTTGGCAACTGCCGCCGGTTCAGAAGCAAGGCAAAATATGTTGGGGAAAAACCTTTACTGCTGCAATATTTATATCCTTCTCTCACCCATCCTCCCTGAAGATTTCCTTCTTTAGCAGCTCTGATCACATACACCGAGCAAATATTGCTCAGGACCCTGAAATAACACCTGCAGCCAGAAATCCCTTATTAGAATAAATGGTAGGTTTTCATCCAGGTTTTTCTAGCCGTAGTGAAGAAACAATTTCTTGATTTTCTTTTTTATATAAAGATGCTGATGTAGAGCATTCTAAAATCCTTTGGATATGCTTATTTTGATGTCAGGTCAGTTATGTTAGATTCATATTTGAAGATGTGGCTTGGCAGTGCAGGGATTGCAACAAGAAAAACTAATTTTGCATCTGAATGTTAGGAGAACACATCTGGGAAAAGATCTGTTGGTACCTAAACCGTACAGATAAGCCCTTCTGCAGAATAGCTTACATTTACCATAGAGACACATCTGGTGCCTGTAATGAGTTAAAAAACTTGTTTCTGCCTTATAATTTCCTAAAACAGTTTCGGTTTTTTTGCAGTTTAGTTCATCACATTTAAGCATGAACCAAGGTGCACAGCATTGATCTCACCTGGTGCTGCCATACCACATCCACACAGGCTTTTTCCATGCTGTCTGGGATGATCCCACAACCTGCTGCCCACATCCCAGACACTCTCTTAGGACAATGCTTTCTTTGGATCCCCCACCCACACACAGTCTGAGCACTGATGCCAAGGGATCTGCCAGCTCAACTGGACGTAATGTTCCTTGTGGGTCTCTTCCAATTCAGGATATTCTATGATCCTATAACTGTCACTGATTTTCTGGGGCTTTCACGTGAGAAGGAATTCACCTTATGGTCTTGGTGGCCCATAAGAGGCAGTGAGGGTTGAGCAGTCACTAACTAGTCCAAAAGGCTTGGGAATTACTGCAATGAGAGATTTTCCAAATGTCAGATTTCTCTAAGCTGTCAACTTCTGCACTGCCAGAAGAAGGCCCAGCATCAAAAGGGTCCATTATCCGTCTCCTAGAGCAGAGTTTTGCTTAACAGTCTCTGTGTTCCCTGATAGCCAAGTGTCCCTGTCCATGCTGCCAGCCTCATTTTAACCAGCCTAGCAGGACACCAGCGTACAGCCAGCACGTGGTGTGTAACGGGCTGGGTAATCATTCCCACTCAACCCCTGTGCACAGACAGACATGGACAGGGTTTAGTCTTGCTCTCTGAAAAGTGAGGCTCTCTCCACTGGAACATGTTTTGTTACATCTACTTCAAATATCTTGAGATTCCTGCAGGACAATCTCTTGTTGTGACTGTGTTTAATCCTCTGCGTTTCTGGCTGTTCATAATTTGATGCTGGTGTCTGCAGTCTATCGTTATTAAGTGTATGTAGTGATTAGAAGGAAAGAACAAGAGATTAGAGGAAAGCAAGAGCTGTCTGAAGCACACAGAAAGGAAAAAAGGAAGGGAAAACACTTTCAAGGCCACTGGAGTATGAGAGGTCTCAGCATGTGGTCGAAAGACATAAGCAAGTGAAAAGTTTGACAAAGGCCACTGCTTGGGCTGCTCCTGTGTTTGTTTCTGAGTAGAAGGAACATAACATTGATTCCCAAAACGCTGTCTGTCCTTTTACCTACCGTGTATTTTGATAGTCAAAAATATATGGCTTTTTTGACAAAAGCATTAAGGAATAGCTAGGGAAAGTATCACAGCTTAAGTGACCATGTATTCTTTCTTCTCACTCTTTAAAAAAAATGTTGCCATTGCTAGGACATGCATTTAGAGCTCTTTGTTGTCTTAATGGAGATTGAAACATGCGTAGAGTTTGGCGTTTGCTTTTTTTATTCATCAGCTGAATAAAAAAGCCAAGCAGACAAAGCATTTGTAGTGCAAGAGTGGAGTGCAAATCCCTCCCTGTAAGCTGAACAAAAAAGCTCATTAAGAGGAGGTGGGATTTCCTGGTCACAGCTTTTAACTAAAGGGCAAAGGTCTCCTGTTAAGTACCATACAGTCTAAACAGGGCTGCGTAAAATTATGGGGAGGGGGGGAGAGTCAAATATTTGTTCTTAATTCTCAAGTTAGTTTATCCAAAGTGGCAACCAGGGAAGTGTTGGGAATGATTAAATGGCTGCATTGAGGCTACAAATTGCTGCTACTTGCTTTTGTAGCCGGACTTGTTGCAGTTGAGTGATGTCGCCCATCAGTGCATTGTGTGCACAGTAAAACAGTCGAGCAGTGACAGATAGACTGAAACTCAGAGCTACTCCATCACTGCTGAAGGATCCTGCTCACTGGGAATTGAGAATGAGCACAAGCCATGCACGTTGCTCAGGAACAGCTGCTTTCACTCCAGCCCAACTCCTCAGCTGTCCGGGGCAAGCAGCAACTAGTAAATAAGCTTTATCTCTGATCTCACTGGGGAAGAGAGCCAAACAAAACACAAGCAAAATAAATAATTTGGCAAAATGCTCTACTGATAGGCCTGGATGTTCAGATTGTAAAGTTTCCAGCCAACAGCACCCCGTGTCAAGTGAGAAGATGATTTGCAAGAAGAGCCTGAGGTAGCAGTGCTGGGCACCAGCTGGGAATGTGCACAAAATGCTCTGACAAAGAGGCTCTGAGACCACAGCTTGGTCCACCCATACCAAGGCCTCAGGAGCAGGGCAGAACCTGGGCTGTCAGGACTGGTTTGCAAATGCTGCCTCTGACACACAAACGCTCCCCCAAAACAGGTGAGGAAAGATGGTTTCAGTGGTATGGCTGAGGGCGAAGGCAGCGAGGGACTGAGGAAGCATGAGCATTTTCTGGGAAAATAATTAGTTGTTGGCCAAAGTACTTGGTCTGGTTTGAGTGTTTCCCTTCTGTGCTTGGCTCGGCCCTGAGCACAGTCTCTTCAGCACAAAGTCCCTGTCACGTAGGCAATTCTCTATCAGCATGGTGGCTTGGGTGCTGTGCAGCATCTCTCACCCAGCCAGAGAGGAATAGGCAAAAGCACCTTTTATAAAGGTGCCTTGACCGAATTTGTCCAGTTCTGCGCTTTGTGACCTCCCCCTGCCTGTCCACGGAAGGGCAGGTCCCTCCACCATCACTGCACCAAGGGAGAGGGCAGAGGGAGAGGGAGAAACATCCCCAGCACCTTCTCCTCACTCGTGTGTTTGTGCCTGTTTCCTCCTGCGGTTTCACACCTCTGCTCACCGGAGCTCTGCTCGCTGGTGCCTTGGGTTGCTGTTTTGTTGCTCTGTTGATCGGAAAAGACGACAGACAAACGCAGTAGCCTTGTAGATACAAAGGTTTAGAAGACTCAGTTCTGGGAAAAGGTGTGTTTTGGGCTGGAAAATACAAGAAAATTTAGTTTATACAGATTGTTCTCACCAGCTGTAGAATCAGCAAATTTTATGTATGGGTTCATCATGAAATTGAAATGGCCGAGGCTTAATATATGTTGTGAGCTCTAATTGAAAGCATTAATTAACATTAAAGCCAAATTCTTCCAATCGCATGCTAAACAGAAATCAGGGAGAAGCAGGTAAGCAGTGTGGATTTCATTTGGCATTCTTTCTGAAACGCCGATTAGCATTTAGAGTCCAATCCTCTGCAAAAACTCATTAATGGGCAATTAATTATGCTTTGCAATTTGTACCTACACTTAACTATGTGCAGAGCAGTAGAAGCTGCATTAAACATTGGTACAAAATCAAAATAAAATGGAACCACACCAAAGACAGCAGTTGTGCCAAACAGAACTTGAATGTAGTTGTCTGTACTGATGTCAGCTCCCTATTTACTAGGATAATGAAATCTATCCCGTAAAAGGCCTAGAGGAACCTCAGCATGAAGTTATAAACTGTGCCCTGTAATTGTTTCATTTTGAGGATGAACTTTGGTGCTTCTATTTTTGTACATGTTCTGGTTTTAGTCATGAGCCAGGATGGTTGATGACAGGCAGGTACGTGCACAAATGTCCTTGTGCTCTGGGCACAACTGCTTTTAATAGGAACAGCCCAGCATCAGGATATGGACTATTGGACAAACAAGAAACTGCCAAGTTAGAAAAAGTCCCATTCTAGAATTACAAGCTTTTTTTACCTTTAAAAAAAAATTGGTGTGGCTTTTAATCAAACCTGGTGCTTTTTTTTTCCCCCTTTGGCTTCAGGTGGAAAAAAAAAGGCAGAAACCTGAATGTCAAAGAGAAACTCAGAAGATGAAATAACCCATGTGAACTGAAACCAGAAACAGCTCACACAAACCTGCTGAGAAGCAAAACTGTCTTTGCTTAGGCATAAACCAACTCCTTGTCCTTGTTTATTTATTTATTTATATTTCAGGAGCTTCAGGAAGCCCTAATCCTTGCATTTTGTTGGGTGCGTGGATGTCAGATTGCAAAGGAGAGCAGGAAAGGGAGAGAACGATATCAAGGAGGGACGGAGAGGTTGCAATGCAGAAGGCAAAGTGGAGCGTGTCGTGTATTATGCTGTTGTAAACAGGAGGAAGCTGAGAGTGGCTGCCTGACCCAAGGGCAGACAGGATGTCTGTTATGGTTGGAAAGCAAACACGGGTCTCCTGTGTCACCCTGTTGAAAGTACCTTTTGAACCCCGGTACTCAAGAGAAGAGGTGTGGATGTTAGAGCAGCAGGCCAGGTAGAAACAAGTGCTGGTACAACTGGCTCACCTGGGAAGTTACACAGGTTTGATGTGAAATAGTAAGACAACAAGGATTTTAGAGGAGAAAGGTTTTGGTGAAAAGCCTCCAGTCCTTGGCAGCTGAATGAACCATGCTGAAGGTGCAGCACGTGCCTCCTGGCAGTGGGAAGGGTTGGATGAGTACAAGCAGCAGTGTAGAATCTGGGAATGCACATCTGGATGGCAAAAACTTGATGTTCTCCAAACCTTAAACTGAAGCCAAGGACTTCAAGCTTTGTGTCTTCTTTCTTGACCTAAGGACGTGCAAATATCTGACCATCATCTACCATGGTCAGTTATGAGCAATAGAACAAACATCCAATAATAATAGAATCACAGGATGGTAGAAAGGCTTGGGTTGGAAGGAACCTTAAAGATCACCAAGTTCCCAGCCATGACCAGGGATGCCACCCATGAGACCAGGTTGCTCCAAGCCCTGCCCAGCCTGGCCTTGAACACTTTCAGGGCTGGGACATCCACAGCTTCTCTGGGCAACCTGGGCCTGTGCCTCACCACCCTCACAATAAAGAATTTCATCCTAAAATCTAATCTTAATCTTTCCTCCACTAGTTAAAACCATTTCCCCTTATTCTATTTCTCTCTGCCTGGGTAAAAATCACTCTCCTTATTTTTTATAACTCTGTTTAAGTATGGTCCCCCCAGAGCCTTCTCTTCATGATGAGGTGAAGGAATAGAGGAGCCAAATATTGTACCCTGCCACGTTCACCCATCATCCAAGGAACTGAAGTTCACCAGTTTGGGTTATTGCCTAATTCTCTCCAAGTGCAAGGGGCAGCAGGGACTTTCATCTCTGATGTGTTACACAGCAGGAGATGCACATTTTGAACACCTTGCAGTGTTGTGAGCTGACATAGCTCAGGGGAAACCTAACCATGTAGTGCCAGTGATTCTTCTTAATAAACATGAATAATTCTGAAAACTAATTCACTGAATAAAGAAATCCAAGAAGATAGGCTAGATAATTTTTGGACATGAGAGAGAGTTCCTGATGGCTCCCTCAGGTAATAATGAAGGAACTGAGATGATCAAAGGCTTTGCTGTCTTCTAGAGCCAGAGCCAGTTACATCAATGTGCTGGAAAAACACAAAGTAGGTAATCAGAAATCCTTGAAGAAAGAAATCATTTTTACAGCATTCAACTACTGACTTATTTGTAAGAAAAGTAGATTAAAAATTGGAAGAGGGAATAGTTTTTGAAAATATTTACATTATTTATTAATTAATCATTATTTCACTAATGCCTAGCATCTTGGCCTATAACTTATTGACTGCACAGTGCATGCACAGGGACATTTGAATTTGTATCTACGTTGGTTCCGTGGAAGAGGGCAGCAAAAGGCATTTTACAAACAGGTAGCAACTTTCATCCTAACAGATATTTTTAAGCTGCAATAACTTCATCCTCTCATGGAAACCAAACAGTGTCTTGCAAGGAACCTCCACAGAGAGTGTTTTTCACCATATATGTTTTTCTGTCTTTAAAACAGAGTGACAACATTAATTTTTTTTAGCTTTTCACTGGTGGCTTCACTGAGAGGTTTGCCAAGGATATATATATGTGTCTTGACCGTATTCACCCATCACTCTTATGCAGCTACACAAGTCCAGTTGTCACCTCCACCACCAGTTATTCCAATTCTCCACCGTTTCTGAGAGCTTTCCCTTCACTGACTGGCTCACATCTCGGATGGGCATTCAGGGAGAGCCTGACCTGGTAATGGTGATGAATGTGATTTCATGAAAGCTGCCTTTCTGCCTGCCATGTCTGGGCTGCAGAGCAGGTCTCCGCAGCTGCTGAGGGCTGTGTGTATTCTCCTAAAAAGGCAAAACCTGAGCAGCTACAGAGGCACCTGCCAGCTCCTTCTCCTGGTAATGTTCACCCAAAAAAGACAATATGCACCTCTCTACGATGACCTTTCAGGGTAGGTTCTACCTCAGCCCTTGCTGAATAATTCTGGCATGTAGCTGTTATGCACAGGGACCACACAGGAGCCCAGCTATGTGATCATACTCCACTTGTCTATCAGCACTGCTTCTTCCAGCACAGAATTCTCTTTCCCATGACCAAAATACAGTTGCTTCTGTCCTGTTTTGCCTTGCAGCAGTTTAGGATTGGAAGTAAAAAAATCATGCAGCATCTCAGTGAAACTGCAGCCGCACGGGCTTTTAGCGGTCAATTAACCACCATCACAGATTTCTAGGTATCCAGGAAAAAAATACCTTGAACTTTGGTGCCTCGAAGGGACAAAGGGAAAGAAATGGTTATTCTAGGTTTCATTCTCATTCTTTCCCAAAAATCTTCTCCAGTAAGCTCAAATTGTAGAGCTGATGAAGTGATTTTCTGTGCTGCAAAGCATTAAAGGTACCAGCTAATTTAGCTATCATGATAAATACCTGCTAGGAGCCTATTTTCTTGAAAGAGCAAAGAAGAAAGGAAACCTATTCTGAAAATGGATAGCAATAACTGTATTTTTCTTTGTATGGAAAATATTTTGAGGGAAAATAATCTCAGATAATGTGGGACAACATGGGCTAAGGTGCTATTTAGAGAAAGGACATGAGATTCAACTTCTAAGATATGGACAAGGGAGGAGAGTGGCAACACTGTGTCCTTGTAAATCTGTCTGGTTGCTGGCACTGGGCTGCAGTAATTAGTGGAGCTGTTGTAAAAAACAGTGTGATCTTACAGAGGAAACTATATTAAGCAACACCAAGTTGCTTGAGGTGTCCTGGGCTACCTGTGGCCCAGATGGGCTGTACAGACAGTCAGGGATTTGCCAGACATCAGAGACTACTTTGGCCAGCAGTAACTCCATCGTCCAAGGGGTACCAGGAGGAGAGACAAGCCCATTTCCCAGCTGTCCCACCTGAGGAATGGGGGTCTCAACTGGTTCTACAGCAAGATGGCAGGGCTGATTGATCTTGTGTTAATTGGCTATTCCAAGGCCAAGAGTTGGTCCTTTGTGTGATCCCATATTTCAAGTCTTTCCATTTACCTCCAAAGGTTTATCATGGAGAATTTTGGCACTGCTCTGCCTGAGGAGTTCCCTCTTAGAGTTAGGAATGACAACTGCAGAAAAACCAGGCAGGTTCAAACCAGGAGAGAAATCAGGGTTGGGGAATTAATTTTAGCCATTCTTTTGTCCCTTTCCTACCTGTATGAAGACAGCACACATTGGGTGTAAGCAGGTGGGCAGAAGGAGAGCATACCTTGATTCCTCAAGCAGGTTTTATCCCAGTCTACCATCTATGTAGAAAATAAGCCCATGTTTGACCTCTTTTTCCCTGGATAATCCTGTCCCTGGCCCTGGAGATGCTAAGTCCTGCTTACCTCAGCCATGTGAAGACCCCAAACCTCTTGTCTGGTCTCTCTCTGACAGAAATGCCAGGCAGCTGGGCACAAGGCTTTGCATAACTCCCTCCTCAGCTCCCTCTATCACCACAGCAGAACCATATATAGATCTGTATGAAAATTATTATAAATCGCTTCTCTGAAAATGGATGCATATAAAAAGAAAAGTTAACTCTTCAGCTGAGCTGCTGAATCACAAGTTTTTGCCTCGAGCATATTTTCACAGCCCCTGCAAAAACAGAGGCATTAATGGAAAGTCTGACACTGCATTAACTCCTGCTGCACTGGGAGTGGCTGCTGAGTTTAAAATGGTCACCGAGTGTTTTCTTCATCCTCATTGCAATGCCTCATGCTTGACAAACCACACACGACATTGGAATTGCAGGCTACTCCACTCCTTTTTTGCATGACAAATTGCTGTTTTAACTAACAGTGCTCCAGTGCCAGGCCCCATGCTTTTAGCAGCCCAGCTGCCCACAAGCCCTTTTTGTGGTTCCCTTGTCTAGCTCAATTTAAACCCAGTGTGACTCTGGCTAAGAGAGGCATTTTGCAGTCACCTACCACAAAGTGATAAGAGGCTGCTGCAGCAGATGACTTGTGTGCCTCCCCAAACAAGGTCTTCACATTTAGGAAGGTCGGCCGTGTCATTTCTCTAATTTTCTAACCGCAGAAATTTATATTTAGAAAAGAGCAAGGAAACTTCCCTTACCCTAAGCAATATTGCATAATGATGGAGGAGGGGGATTAGTGCAAGGGTTTTTCTTTCAGCGGAATTCTGAGAGATTGGGAGCTGGAAAGCCTGAATAATGACTTATTTCAAATATGCAAAGCCAGGGCTTTCTGTGTGTTTAGATCCTCTCCTGTCTCAGGTTGGTGTTGGGTACCGTGGGTGCAATCTCTGCAGGTGTAGCCATTCTCGTAGTCCGTGTGTTTCTCCAGTGCTGCCCTCCTGCAGCTGCTTGTGCCCAGGGCCTCAGCATTTACCAGCACAGCATCCTTCCTGCCCAAGCCTCTTCCAGGCTTGTCTGACCACTCCTTCCCTTGCTTTCCTCCCCATCTCCTGCCCCTTGATAGGTTTTAAAGAGATTTAGGCATTGCTGTTATTACAGTTGCACTACTGGGCTCCTGAGTCTGAAGTGTTCAGACACAAACGCCAGGAATAATAACAAACAGTCCTCAGGGCCCTCGGGCTGCAGCTGCAGCTCAGGGATGAGTTTCCAGACTCTGGGTGGGGAGAAGCTGGAGAGGGAATCCTCTTGGGCAGGAGGTGGGTGACAGGCGAGGTGCAGCATGGCGAGGTCTTTGCACCACCTCCCTTCTCCCATGGGGTCATGGCTGTGAGATATAACAGAGCCGCATGGCTGGGTTTGGAGCACTGAAGCTAGTGTGAGGTTGCCTGGGGCTCTGCTGCGGATGGGCACTGCCCTGGCAGGGACTGTGGCTCGGCAGGAGTGTTGGATAACCAGCTGCCACTGTTATTTCAAATACAGAAGCTCTCCTGGCCTTCTTCAACACAGCAAGACTGGTCGTTTGGGCCCCTTTCCAGCATTTTCTGGCAACTCCTTCCTTGGGGACCTTGCTCTCCTCATGAAGTGTCCCCAAAGCCCATCACTAGGGTGTGCAGACCATACTGGGTGGTAGCTGCCTGCCTACCAGCTGCGTGTTGAGCTATAGAGTTAACCTTATTAATCTGTCCCTCTGGGCCCGTGATGCTTTGGAAAACACAGCTGAAGCTCCCCGAAATCCATGATTTCAGCACTCACACAGAGCTGATGAGGTTCACTCCTGTCTCTCTCGGTGGTGTTTTTCAAACTTGACCTTGCAAAGTCCACTTCTAGCTAAAGAAAGTTCTTACCATGATGCTCATCCAAATCTGAGAAACTTATGTTAGGTGAAGGGCTGTGGTGATTAACAGCCACAAATAATTGTACGTGGTTGTACTGGACACATGATGGCTGGGGATTTAGAAGAAATATGTGGTGATTAGGCCTGGTTGGGAATTGAACCATCTTTGTGTCAAGAAAATTAAAATGGTTTGGAAGTTATCTATTTTGCCTGGCCTGGCTCAGGGTATGAAGCAATCACTGGAGCAAAACAGACGCAGATAGTTCTGTTCATTAAACTTTTAGCAAAGGATGTTACCACTGCCTTGCACAACAGTAACAAAAAAAAGTTAATTCGAGAATGACTAATTGCAGCAGTGGGAGTGTGATACGTGAAAGCAGAGCCTTGGGTTGGGAACATTGTCCCAAGCCTTTCTGACGGAAGTTTGAATTTTAATGGTAATATTGGCATCTCGTTTTCAAGCAAGATTCTGGAAAAATACAGTGAAACTTTTCTATTTGGAAGCATAACTTTCTGACAGTAACTCAGCAGTGGTTTGTCCCTGTGCACAGCCTAATGGATGAAAAGTTCAATTTCTGCATAGTCTATTACTTGCATACTCAATAAAATCGGATGCACGAATGGCTTAGCCTTTTTTTTTTCTTTTTTTTCCCCACTAAATGCAATTTTTCCCGTCAAAGATTACTGAAAATTACTTTTGCAAGTCAGTATGAAGGCTTATCAGTCCAGTGGTGTTCAGATCCCATATTAACTGCCTCACATTACTGTGAACAAGAACTGCTGTAGAAACCAATGGACTAAGAATGTAAAGTACATACTGCTGATGTATGTCCCCGCAGTAACCCTTTCCCAGCTTAGGTACTTGATAGACTCTTCTTCCACAAACAATTGTGTCTTGTTCTAAAAAACGCTATATTGTAGAACTTTCCTGATGCTTTGGGGCCATATCAGTCACTGAGTTTGTGACTGATGAGCAGAGAGAGCAAACACTCCCCACCAAGGAAGCATGTAGAAAGATTGCTTTCACAGCATGCTCAGGGCATATTAAAAGAATTATGTTTCAGCACAAAAGGAAAAGAATTTAGCCTGTGCCTGTCAGGCTGCTTTAAATATTTTATTTTGCCTGTCTTCAGAATCAGTGTATCCCAGAAGAAGCCACCCCTTGGGGCTCAGCCCTTCAAGGGTATGGCATTCTGCAATCCCATTGATTTTAGTGGACCTTGAAGGCACTTAATACTTCATAGGCTCAGTCCCATCCTCTAGAAGGGTTACCCTGTGCATGTTCACCTATTACAGCTGCCAGGAGATCTAATACCCTTTGATTTAGCTGACAAAGGGAAGGTAGGCAAGTTCACAATAAAAACAAGAAGCTGGTTTTTAATAAAGAAGCCAGTCTTCCATGGGTTAAGTTACCAAACAAAAGGATCTCCCATCCTATAAAGAATGTACAAGGACTCTACTTTAATTTCCAAAGGAAAAGTTACAGGTTGTGAAGACTTTGTGGATTGCATGCAGAAATTGCCAAGCCAAAGTCTCCTCTCTGCAGGATATACATATATATATATATTTGTATGTGATAGAGTATCTGAACTGATGAAAACCCAAATGTAAATATTTCAAAAGAACATCAGTGTTGAAAACTGGAGAGCTTAAATGCCTCAGCTTTGCTTTCTTGCAGGACTGTAAGTTGTCTTTCCTGTGTGCATCAGTCTGCGTTTGCATCATCCCCAGTCACAGGCTCCGTATTTCACGCGGGGCACACTCAGTATTTCTCTTCATCCTTACCCCTCAACAAGGAGCCACAGACCTCATACAGAAAGGCTTCAGAGGCTTCAGTGCTCCCTGCACCATGTGTTTCCTGCTCAGCACCGCTGCCCTGCCCTCTCCCCATCACGCACGGGCTCCGCAGACGTTAATGAGCGCATTTCACGTTCCACGGGAGGAGGAAGCATGCAGAGATGAGGAAATGAGGCACACAGCAGTGAAGGTCAAAAGTTTCCATTGACTTTTGGTGCCCAGTTTGAGACACCTCAGATGGTTTCTCAGAGCTCAGCATCACCTTTTGCAGGTGGCAAAGGGCAGAGTGTCCCTGGTGGGTTCCTGCCTCCCTGTCCCTCAGGCCAGGGAGCTGGGCTTGGCTAATTCCACTCTCCACAAGGGCACTGCCTCTTGAGAATGACCACGCACTGCAGGCAAACAGCTGTAAAATGCCACAGCACCACCAAAATAGCCCTGCTCTGTCGACATGGTGTAGTGTGCACGGCTCTTCAAACCATACAGAGGCAACCTTTACGTGTCAGTCAGTTCCCAGCCTGTGACCTCTGAGTTGGTGGCCTCGGCCAGCTGCTTGTGGCTTGCCATTTGCAGGGAGGGCACGGGTGTTCTGCAAGTGCGGGCAAGGTGCGTCATCATGAAGGACGCTCTCACCAATAGGCAGAAGGAAGGACAAATGTCAGATGCTTAGAAATATCCAGAGATAGTGCAGTGGCAGCACTTGGAAGAGGGCTCGGCTCTCCAAAGAACTCTCCTTTTCATAGAATCATAGCGTAGCTAGAGTTAGAAGTGTCTGTAAAGACCATACTGTTCCAAACCCCTGCCATAGGCAGGAATACCTTCCACTAGACCAGGGTGCTCAGAGCTCCATTCAACCTGGCCTTGAACACTTCCAGGGAATAAGCATCCCCAGCTTCTCTGGGCAGTCTGTTCCAGTGCCTCGCCATCCTCACAGTAAAGAAATTTTTTCTTAATATCAAATTTAAACCTGCTCTCTTTCGGTTTGAATCCATTTCCTCTTGTCCTGCCCCTGCCTCTAGGATTAGAGGAAAACCAAGAGCTGCTAGATCTTCCACTGTAGCTACAAAGTTATTAAGGGAGGAACAGAAATGAAACCAAAACAAAATCCCCAAACTCATTTGCGTTATTCCTGATGTGTATATTGGGTTCCTGTTAAGAAAATAAAAAAGAAAAATAGAGTAATTTTAACCTGTGCATTGGCGCAGGTAGTCACAGAAGCCAGAAGTACATACAGATTCAAAAATAAATAGATGAAATTCATGCAAGATGTTAAAAGCAATGTTTGTGATGCCCTTCCTCTTGAGGAAAACCTGTTCCCTCCAGCACTGCTCCTTGTCCCTCGTCCATCCACATCCTCCCAGGCATTTTCACATGGCCAGTCAGGACCCAAAAGCCAGACTCGTTGAACCACTAGTCTGATCTACTCTTGCAGTTCCCATGGTCTCAAATTTGCCTGCACAAATACCAGTTTGATAATGGTGGTTGCAGCCTGGACAAAAACACAGATAAGCCACTTGGAGCAAGACGTTGTGTATGCAAAGTAAATTAGCGTGCAGAAGCTACAGAATCAAAGACACGCTGCTGACTGACAAGAGTTTGCCTGAAACAAGAAGTATTTCTGTCCATAGGCACCAGGAACATGCATATCACCTTCCCTCCATCCTGCAGAGCGTGTGAGGTGAGCAAGTACTTGTCTCGCTCAGGCAATTTACATGAGCGGAAGTGTGACAAGCGGGGACAGTCCCTACCTTGAAGTAACAGGCCACAGAAGGCAAGTTTAGCAAAAACAGGAGTCATTAACAGTCATTCCATCTCGCTCGGTGAGGTTTAATTAAAGCACTGATATGTTTTTGACTGACCTTATTTTCAAACCTGATAATCAGTAAACTCATTATCATTTTTTAAGCTCGGGTTTGAATCCAGCTAATTAGCACTCTGTGGGTCAGCATCTAAGTTTAATAAAGACATAGAGGAAAACTCCAAGATCTGCATATTTTGGCTGCTCCCTGCAAACGCGAGTGGTCATCGAGTAATGCCATCAGCAGAAGGCTGACCTGGCACTGATCTGAGGTGTTTGGAGGTGCTGGGTGAGCACCAGCCATGCTGTGGGCACAGGACAGAGAGGAGTTTCCAGCTTTGACAATCAGGGCCTCAAAAATGACTCAAACATCAGCTTTCTATATCTGGAGGCTTTGAAGCTCTGATCTGTACCAAGCAGGTCTGGAGAAGAGCAGGGCACAGATTTCACATCATCTCGCTGCACTTGCAGATGTGTGTGGGGAATGAGTGACAGGACAAGAAGAGCACCAGTTTGCAGCAGTGGCATTTTCAGGAGAGAAATGTGACCTTCTCTGCATTCAACATGGTGCTCAGCTGCTCATGGGACAGTTCCCAGCCCAGGCTGGATAAAATTCTGTCTTGTACTCAGCATCCTTCCACCAGTTGGCCCTCCTGGACTTCTCCTCCTGCTCTGGGCTTCCTCAAAGTCTCAGCCTGCAAAGCACTCGGTGGGAGAGGTCTAGGGCAGTCATACTGCAAGAAACACTAGCTCCTACCACAGGAGACACACTGTGGGCTGGGCAGTGAAAAACCAAAGTGGTCAACCGGGATTTCCAACTAGGAAACCGTCAGGAGGAGAGGGGGACAAGCAGTACCAGACAAGAGTTGCAGGGGAGCATTGAAGGGGGTCCCTTCTCCTAGAGGAGGGCAAAGAGCCCCAGCCACGTTGACCAGCAAGTGAGGAACGGTGGTCTGGGCCACATGTGATGCTCCTGTTGTGGTCGTATCTGTCCTCATCATTCCTGCTCAAAGCAAACTGCTTCCGTTTTCAGCGGTCAGGAATCACCCAGGGTTTAAATGCTGAGGAGAAAACAAATAATTACAATACTTAGCACCTGGCTTGCACTTTGCGCATTGACAGCACTGCACAGCCATCAGCTAATGAACTGAATGAGGTGTTCAATTACACAATGATTGTTAACGCTCAGTTAAAATCTACAAAACCGAGCACCAAATGGTGGAGCTGCAATTTCAGCTGCCGGCTTGCAGGCACTTCCTTCATAATCACGTATGGTGCTTAGCAATACTTAAAACAATCTATTTCTCCTCTTCCACCAGCTTTTCCTGATGTTTGTGTGCAATGGCCTGTTCTTAAATGAGCCTCTCCCTTTCTGGGAGCTTGTAAATCTTATGTTGTAAGGCTCTGTACAGTGTATGTGAGGTATGCTAGGCAGGCTGTTGATTTTCTTGGATGAAGGCTGTGTTGCAAGGATTTGCCAAACTCATGGTACACCCACAAAAGGAGAAAAAAAAAAAAAAAAGAAAAAAAAGTAGAAAAAAAGAAGGAAAAAAGACCAGTCTGTAAAGTAACTAAAATATTCAGCAAGTTGTTTATATCTGCCATAATTGAAACCTGACCAAGTCTTGATTTTTTTATTAATTTAAAATTTGACCAAACCTTCAGCACCTCCTTTATCCATGCAGACATGCAGATATGTAGTTATAACAGCCACATGATCAGCTGAAAAACGAACGGCTGAAGCACATGATAAATTGCATTTATTCTTCACCTTTAGCTGTTTCACCCATATGTTGGCCATCTCCTTTGCCCTGCACACAGTGATTCATCACCAAGCGGTTACCTCTCCTGTCCTGCTTCTCCCTGCAAGAGCTGTTTTGTGCCTTTCAACAGCCAGCCATAGATCTGCTGCTTCCTTTTCATCCCAGCAAGATGACAGGAGCCCTTCACCCCCAAAGGCAGAAAATTCCCATTGCTGATGAGTCCTGCCCCATCGATTCCCTCTGTGGTGCCACTGTTCCCAGAACCAAGCTTTTATTTCCTTACATGCCCAGGGCAGGCATGGCTGTCCCCATCATGATGGCTTTAGTGAGCACATGGGCTCCAGGGATTTCCTCGGCAGGAGCTCCCATGGCTGCCCAAATCCTACCCAGGTTTTCCTGGAATGGAGGGGCAAGGCATACCTATAACTCACCATGAGTGTGCTGAGATGTATTATACCAATGCACTTTCTCCAGATTTTCTTGTTTAAAGAAACTCACACTTCTGCCTCTGCAAGCATCATTTCACCCTGAATTTTATGACCCTAGAGGATAAACCTGCACAGAACTGTAACTAGCTGCTATTTCCCTTCCCTAACCCAGTTTGTACTGAATTGACAACACTTTCCCCTTTCTTTTGCTCTGGTTGCAGAGCACCCTGGGTACAAGGTCATGGGGGGGAAGCATACCCTTGTCTATTTATGTGAAGAGGCTTTTTGATGCCTTGGGTGAACGAGAGCTCACAAGAGGTTGATGCCTTCCAGCCATCGCGGCGGCAGTGTCGCTGCTCCTGGCAGTGTGGGGACTGTCACCTGTCTCCTCTTAAATGACCTTTATTCAGATCAGCCATTGCATTGCACCATGCACGTGTCTGGTCTTTCTTTCCGGACACGGTGTGGAATTTGTTAGATGTTGCTCCAGCAGATATCCTTAAGGGATTGAACAAATTTTACAGTCGCGGAACAGAAAGTAGTAGGACCTGCCAGGTTACAAAAAAGAATATATTCTAAACTTCTGAACTTGAGCTGCCAAATTTGAGGGCAGATACAATAAAGTGCAAGTACCCCCTACCTCTTAGAGAGGCATTAGCCATGTTTATATATCCCTAATTTTGTAGGCTCTGAAGACACACAGTGCTGCAGTCGGACTGAAACACCTGCATGCATCAGAGCCCTGCAAGATCTCAAAATATTGCTGCTGTAGTGAAGTATTTATGGCATTTGAAGAAAGGGACTGGGACAAAATTTCCAGGGATCTAATCCAACACCCTCCCAAGGCACTGCAGCCCTCCTGTGCACCTCCCTCACAGAGCCCCTGCCAGCCCCAGGCACTCACAGGGTTTCATCTGCTCATTCCCCCGCCAAGTCAAGCAGGACAGTGTTCCCACTCACTGATTATGAAGGGCTGCTTCACCCTCCTGCTATGTGTACTCACCGTGGTTTATAAATGCAACTCTAGAAAATCATTCATTAATTAGTTGAAATTGCATTAATATAATAATGGAAGTTATTTTTTCTTTCCTCTGGGCTGAGGGAATAAACAACTCTTCTAGAAGAGTCTTTTATAGAACAAAGCTATAGAAGCAGCAGAGAAGATGGTGCTTTTAATGAAATGTGTATATTTACTTGTAAAAATGTGCTACGGATGCATATGCCAGGTTACAAACAAAGGGCTGGAAATCTGTGTGATCAGCAAGTCTACGACTAGCTACTAATTAGGTGTATCTCATTTAGGAAAACCCACTTGCCTGCCTGAGTTTTGTTTGGAGGGGACAGGACAGGAGAGCAGGAGAAGGTGGTGACTGTGCTGCAGGAGCAACGAGAGCAATGAGACAAAGCGAGTTAGGAGCAAATCTCTCTCATCCTCCATCCCAGACATGCAGGCCAGACCCGTTAGCATCTATTCTAATAGACTCTGGATTTTAACTTTTCCCTTCTCCATCTCAGAGTTTTTCACTGTCTGCTAGGCTGTGCAGGGAGAAACCCCCTTAGGAGAGGGATGTGGGACTGGGGACCCCGGACGGGGCTCCTGAATGCAAATGCTGTGGGGCCAAGGCCCAGCGCTCTCTACGGGCCAAGACACCAACATGTGTTTTAGATGCAATTGGAGCAGCTGCAAGGAAAGCAGCCCTACTCTTGGCACTTGTGAAGAAATAGAGCACAGTCAACCACACGTAAAGTAGCCCTTAAGAAAAGAAAAGTGGTCTTCATAAATGAAACTTTCTTGGCTATTATCATTAAAATAAATGGAAGCAAACAGATTAATAATGAAGCAACCCAGGCAAATCAGACATCATAGTCTCCCATCCATTTCCATCTGAAGTTCATTTTGGCTCATGCATGAGTCTGAGTGAGTTTTCCTTATTGATGGCTGATAGCTCACATCCAGGCCACGTATTATTACTTTTTTTTCCTCTTTTTACACTCAAAGGGTTTTAGAAGGCATGGCTTTGGAAATACCCATTGTCTGAGCCCAGAAATATATAGGTGGTTTCTAAATTGATTTTTGTAGGCAGATGCTATTTCCATTTCATTTCACTTCAGAAGAAGTTATCTGTACAGTTTTCTTGCTGGCCTTGTGACAAACAGCAAAATATCAAAGCAAAAAAAAAAAAAGGGAAAAAAGAGTGGATGGCAATTTTATAACTAGACTTAGAGATAAAAATAAAGGCATCCACTTATCCACCAAATTGAGTGTGAGACCATGATGAACATTGTGGCAGTAACTTGGGAAAACATCTTCCCATGTGCTTAGCACATGGATAACCCTGGTCAGAGCCTCGCCTCTCGTGCCTGTGGTTCAGCACAGGCTGAAGCGCTTTGCTCTGCAGTGTCAGCAGAGGTTTTGCCGTCCTGCCCCCCACTCCTTTGAAACCTGGAGGCTGGATCTGAAATCTGGACCATCCATGACCCCTTTGCTGTGTTGAGCAGCAGTGCCCAGCCCAGCCCTGCAGTTGGGGGAAGGAGAGGTGGCTGCCAGTGACCCCCTCCAAGGGTGGGGACGGGGTCTGCAGCAGAAACAACCCATCCTGAGCACCTTCCAGCCCTGCTGCAAAAGGCTTCTGCTTTGGAGAGGGCTGCAGGGCTGCTCCCTGCTCAGCCAAGGGGTGGGAGGGCTTTCTGGGAGGTGACTCATTGGCTGAATTCCTGCAGAAAGGTTTGGACTAATGTGGCTGGGATCACATGGCCCCATTAATGGTGTGGCAGGGTTTCCTGAGCCTTGTGCAGGAGTCTTTTTATCATTATATAACTCCAAATAAACAAAATAAATAAATCATGCCACTGATCTGCTAGACTGGTAGGTGCAATGGCAAAACCAAAGATGGATGGATAATGTCACATTTTAGCCTAACAGCTGTACAGTTTCATGTTATATTTACGCTGCTTGATATTTAGCTGCATCACTATCAGGATATTAAAATCATTTTTTAAAGATCAATAATTAAACCTGGATTTCATTATTATTCAGAGCATACAAATTCACAGACCAGTTGTATTAAACATGATACAAATATCAGACTGTGTGTAATTGTACTCGCACTAATTGCACATTCTGGCACATTAGGAGGTAATGATGCTTGAAGATACCAAACAGTTCAAAGATGAAAGGCCACGCAGTCAAAGATTTTAAAATAAAGCTCCTGATTTGTGAATTTATGGTAATATACTAAATTTGATCTCTTCCCCTCATATACTCAACTACATATAATTATATAATTATATAATAATTAGCCTGCAGTCCCACAGCAATTACACAGTTATTCCATGGGTATCTGAGCCCTGATAGGGATGGTGATACCTGGCATTGCCCCCTGCCTCCCACTCTGCCTCTCTGACTTTGCATTGGTTGCACATGTGAAAATATCCTGAGTTTTTTGTGTCCATTTTGCCGTGGATTTTGCCAAGGCTCTACTTTTATCTCTGGTTGCTGGTTCTGTTTAATTGGTAGTTTGCAGATAATAGAAACACAGAGGAATATTATTCATTCATCTTCAAAGAGCTGGAAGCAGAGAGTCTGGTGGGGCACCCAGGAAGCCTTGCAGAAGACTGAAATGGGAAGGCAGCATCTTTATCACCTTCCTCATTCAGAAAAAGAGAGAGAGAGCAAGAAAGAGCGAGGCAGCCTGACCAGGAGCCAAAAGGAGATGATTATGTGGTTATCCAGAGGGATTCTTTCCATTACTTGAAAAATCAGAGTGCAGATTTAGAGAGACAGGTTGATGTGCTCAGGAAGATCGATGAATATGAGAGGGTCATTGATGGCATATGCTTGGGTTTAGAGGTAAGTGGCAGCTTTGGAGGCAGTGACAGGAGAAGGGGAGGAAGCAGCTGGTGGTCAGTGGCACGTCCTGGGGTCTGCCCTGTTAAACAGAGTCCCCTTCCCAGGGAACAGAGGAGGCACCATGGCCCTGAAGCAGCAAAGTTGAATGAGTTTGCAGCCATAGATGTCAAGGAGTGAAATTTCAAGAACAAAGAAGTCCGAGAGAAGCTCTGTTGGAGCTTAAGATGTGCTGCTGGTGGGAAACGGTGAGGAAGGGGCTCAGCAGTGCTCTGGAGACATCTGCAAAACACAGACTAAAAACCTCACCCCGCCAAATACTCTCAGTATCCCACAGGGTAAGAGGTTTCCCAATTGTACATAGGTTCTTTTATTAAAACACCTTGCAAACCCTTGTCATGAACAGTTTTGCTGTGCTCTCCTGTTCTCTGCAGCCCTTTTGTTTCTCCTGGTGTGCAGTCACTTCAGCACACGCACCCAGCCCGTGGTTAGGCAGCAAAAGCTCTTGGTCCTGCTTTTCAGCAGCAAAGCCCATCCATCTGTTACGCATTGATAGAGAGAACTGCTGAAGATACAGCAACTAGAAATATTTTTCTTGGCAAGGAGGAAGAGGCTTGGAAAGAAAGTAAGTTAGGGACAATAAAGATAGCCAGGAACTCTGGAGCACTGACCTCCAGACGCATCCAGGGTCATCAGGGAAAGTATATCAAATGTTCTCAGATATCAAGAGCCAAGAACTAATTTTAAGGAGGACTGGAAGATATTCTTGCTTGTTTAGTGAACATTTTAAAGCAATAGTGGCAGTTTCTAACACCATGGAGCTTTTCGCTTGTTTGTTTCACCTACTTTTGCAGAGGCATCCAGATTTCCAAAATTTAGAAAGCTAAAGTCGTTGATTCTTAACTTAGGGCAATCAAGAAAACCAGGACATTTATTTTCCAAATTTTAGTGGTGTATAGGAGTTTCTGTCTGTATTTTATATCTTAATAAGCCATGACCATGTGCAATGATATAACTAAGGCACACACTTAAAGGCAGTTTGCAAATAAGTTTTGTGATAGCCACCAGTGTGGTTCCAGAAAGTTAAATGTGATTACAGATCTAACTAAGAATGGGTTGTTTTACGAGTTCTTTAGGAGATCCATTTTTACTCATTTTACTATCAATACAAGAATGGCTGCTTCAGAACAAACTAGAGCAGGTTCAGTCCTGAACCTTATTTGCCTTCTTACAATTACATTAATTCTCAAGTTCTTCTTGGCTTAAATATAGTCAACTTTTTGGAAAACTGCAAAAAGAAATGCATTTTAGATATTCTAACCACCAGATACACATCTGTATTGTCAAATGAAAGGTATATATGATAAAAGAACATAAAATTCTATGATAAATCTAAGGTATAAAATAACTAATTGGGCAAGTAGGAATCCAATACAAATTCTAGCGGGAAAAAAATCAGAGACAAAAGATGATGAACTGTCTTTCTTTATTTTGTTTCTTTCCTCATCTGAAGACAAAAATGCTGGCGTGGCTCCAGACAGGGGCATAACGGTGGTGGGGCAGAGGAAAAAGTAGTAAAAGAAATAGCCATGATTGGGTCCAGAATTACGGTCTAAGTGATTCAGCAATACTCAGATTCCAGGGGATTTAATATGCAGATGTGAGAGAAAACAAAACCATTTAAAAGCAAATCACGTATTAAAGTATTTACATATTAGTGTGGATATGTGAGATACAGAGATGCATATAAGCAAACACGTATTTATACATGTACATCCATGCAGTATGCAATTGAGAAAATAGTTCAGTAGTGTAAACTGCCAAACCAGGGGACTGATATAAAAATTTAAAAGGGGTTCAAAAACCAAGAGACTCATACAAAAATAAGGAAATTAAAAGTAATCAGGTTATTCAGATGGAGCTGTTGTATTTCATTCTAAGTGCAGTAAACATATGGATTACCAAGCCAATAAGACCAGTGAGGCAAAGACTGGCTCAAGCTCTGGAAAAAATGATTTCTTTTAATTTTTTTGTAATTTCTACTTGTTCATGGACATAAAACAAATACTTAGCTGACTGACTGACCAATTTGCCAGTAAAAGTTTGAAGTGTAGTTCAATTGATCCTCATGGATGGGTTTTTTACTCCTTTATTTATTTTGACAAATTGCTGTAGTTATTTTCTCTGTTTGTTAAAGTCTGCCTGCTTCAAGTGCTCCATATGCAATTCACACAGTGAAAGAATAAGCTCTTGTAGTGACTTACTTTATGTTCTAAGCCCTGCAGAGCTCTTCCTGTGGCACGTCACTCATTCCAGCAGTGCATGAGTTTTGGGATGAGCTGGGTGTCTTCGATGGGCTCTGCAGGGTTTGCGTGTGAGCATCAGTCTGCAAGGGCATTTTTAGCTCTGGTTTTGGGCATTTAGGCTGTTTTCATACTTCAACAAACAGGTCACCTTCCTTGTTTCAGCTTTGGGGGGGTTTTGCCAACTTGGTATAGAGCAGACACAGATGAGAGTAAGAAATAGTTTATATGGGGTGGCTCTCGAGAACATCTGGGGACCAGGTCAGGGAAGTGGTGGGGTAACCCACAGCTTCCTCCTCACACCTTGCTCTGCGGACCCAGAGAAGGAGCAGGGAAACGCTGCTGTAGGGATTGCTGCTGTACCTCAGCCACCCCTGGACATTGCCTGATGCCTGATGTGCTTAAGCTCTTGGTGAAGAGGGGTTTGCCGCGGAAACTGCCTGCTCTGACCTGTAGAAGGGGATGACATACCCAGCTGAGGTGCTCTTTGAGATTATCCTACAGGGGAATGGACAGGATTTAGCCTTTAGTTGTGCAAATGAAGGTAGGCAAATCCAGGATAAGTGTGAACCAGGCAGAATGGTATAAAGGTGCTGGAAAAGGGATAAAAAAAGCTGCTCTCTGGTTCGTCTGCCGGGGTGTGATGATGCACTCACAAGTGTGAAAATGGTGAGGAGAAGCAAACTGACCTTTGTGGGCATTGATGTGCAGCAAAGTCACTGCAGAACGGGTCCCATTTGTTCACCTGCACAAGCCAAAGCCACGAGCAGGGAGGGGATGGCAGAACACGTGGGACTCTCTGCATTGCCTGTATTTACATAAAGAAATTTCACTTCAGTTAAAGCTTCCTTGGGAATATGTGGGAGGGGGGGAGCTCTTCAGCAGAGGATGCTGTCTCAGCCTTATATAAATACTTGTAGAATTGCTCAAATAGTTCATTAGTAGCTTATGAGTTTGTGTGCCTGCATTCCTCACTAGCTCTAATTGCAAGGATGTTGATTCCTACTGCATCCGAGCGGAGCCGCGAACAGATTCTCTGCTCTATTGCACCATTAAATGAGGTGTTACTGTGTTTGACTCGAGCTGAAAAGGATCCCTTCCCAGTCAGTAAAGAGACCAGCTAGGGCTGACCTAGCTGGGGACAGATTTCCTTCCAAATCACAGAGAAATACTCCTGAATATGAGATGTTAATTGTGGCAGGAATTAAGGATTAAACAGTCATGGCTTCAGGTTACTAGTGGGAACTGAAATCAGGATTACAAAGGAAACTGGGCCATGCCCTCACAATGCTATTACCCCAGTTCTTGAATCTAAAAAACCTTAGAAACTCATCCTCAGTGACCAATAAAAACTAGTCTAAATTGTGCTTACTGAGGCCTGAGGAAAAGAGTCATAATTGTGCAGCCAGAGTTTGGACACCTTTCAAAGCAGAAGATAACATCAAGGGTGACAGAGTGAAATTCAGCCCTGATTGATACCCTCTGCAACCTCTATTAGTGCCAAAGCTCCAGCACTGGCCACAGCTCCATCTCTTGCCTGGGAGAGTCAGACCCCAGGCCAGAGCCATCCACTCACACCTTGAGTCACTGGGAAGAGAGGAAACACATTGCAGAAGCATTTCCCTTTGGGCAGAGAGGAACACGAAGACCCTGCGTGAGCTCAGCCTCAAGCCTGGAGTACTCCTCGTTCAGCTCGATGCCCCACAGCACCTCCTGAAGGGCTGAGCACGAGGGCAATGACCTCCATTCCTGTTCTGGGGAGATGCTCAGATGGGCTAAATATCTGTGATGGTACCAAAGCCTGTACCTAACTCCAGAATACAACGCCAGAGAGATGAATGGGAAAAAAAAAAGAAAAAGAAATTCTGTGGATTAAATTTATGACACAGTAGCACATACTTAATAACCAATTAAAGCCAAGATTTATTGGGAGCTAAATTACATTTGTATTATAAATAGAACTAGAATATACTGTTACAGAATAAAAGCAAAACATTTTAGCATTTAATATTGTAAAAGACAAAGCAATCTAATGGACCCTAAATGTTAATGGGTGTAAAGATTTACACTTTAATTGCATTTTCAAGTCATCTTATTTTACTGTGCTCTTTTTTCTGTGTACATAGAAATCAACAATGTGCTGCAACATTATACTTAGTAGCAGAAAGACTGACTTAAAGAAACCTATTATTATAGGCAAGATTAGTTTATTATGTATAAATCCTCCAACATTTTAATTGAAATGAGCAGTGGACTTTCACTGACCTTGGCTGCATGTATGTGAGGACTTCATAGCAAATTAAGCTGGTGAAAAGTGTGTGTGAAAGGCCAAGAAGGGAGGGAGTGGTAACAAGACAATTTCTATATATAAAGCCAACAAATAAACTATATTAGATATAGGGACTACCTTTACGACAGGTAAAAAAAATAAAACCTTAGCAAATAATGAAACATGCAACTACATCTGATTAAACTATCAATTATTAATACTGTATTTATTAAAGTATTATCAGCTATGATCCAAATTTGGGACAACATCTGAGGTCGACATTTTAGGACATTCATATGCTTTCATAGCATATAGAAATGTTACAAACTTCCCAAAAACTGATTCTTGTGCTCATAAAATTTCTCTTCCAGTTTGTGTTACTGCTTCAAGATTCATAAGCTGAGTTACAGTTATAGCTGAATCTAACTCATATTACATTTGAAAAAATAAATGTGCACTAAAAGTAATTAAAGCATGTTGGTTCATGAATAATACACCATTTTACTACTATTTGCAGAGTATAATGAGACAAGCTACTAAATTGACAATGAATGCTCTATTATGTGATTGCCAACTGTTTTATAAGATATTGAACAGATTCATTTATTCTATCATCATGCGCATTATCAAGCTATTGCTTTTTAATAAATTAATTTCTCCTGTGTCTCCAGAGCCTTACTTTGAAATCTGGCTGAAGGCACAAGTGGAATTAATTCCGTGGTCTGAGTTTAAGTCCCGGTGCCAGGTGCCTCGCAAGCCCCGCAGTTTGGGATTTCTCCGGGCGGCCGCGGAGCCGCGCTGGCCCCGGCGGAGGGGCTTAATTGCGCCAGAGAGGACTACCTTTAATAGCCAGCTGACAGAAACACTCGCCCCTGCAGGGCAGGGCTCTCTGACAGCTCTTGTTTATCAGGGCCTCTCCTTGCCGGACATCCCCGCTCCCCTGCCCTCACCCCCACCCACCGACCCGCCGTAAATTGACCCTTTAATTGCTCGGCAGCCTAAACCTGGTGACACCAGCCATTGACTGGGGAGCAGCACTTAATCCCTGGTTGGGTGATAGTGTCATTAGGAAAGTAATATGTGATTGCGGGGAAGCATCTCCCATCTCGGCTGCGGGCTGGGTTGGAAGGGAGGATTACCTGCGAGCCCTGGGCTGGGGCTGCAGCAGCACGTAAAGGTCCGTGCAGCCCCGGCGCTGCTGAGCTTCTTCTCTCCATGGTAAACAACTTCTAATTGCGGCTGTTGACAGGACTCACTGTGTGTAACTAACCTTGCTGCAATGTTATTATTTCTGAAGGGAGCCTTTCTCCATATTTTTAACAATAAGTCTGACAGGTGTCATATTAAAAACAGGGCTTAATTCTAATGCAACTATTCCCACCCGCCTTTCCCTTCTCATTTTAGTGCCTCTGTAATGCATGAATTTCTCCTGCTCATAAAGATTAAAGGAACAGCTTTGCTGGAAGAAAAATACTGGTTTGTTTGTAGTCCAGGTACATTTGAGTTGGTCTCAGTACCAGCTCCCTTCCTCCTCTCCTCTCCAGCCACACTGACTCAATGCAGGGAGAAAAGAGAGGGAGAGAAATAAAGCTTTCCCTGGGATGAGAGGTAATTCAGTATCCATTGAAGCGAAATTTCAGGCTTCCTTTGAACTGTGACCCGCAGCCACCGTCCGGGCGCTCCGCGGCCTGTGATGCATGGCTGACTGCTGTCCACCAGAGACCCAGCCCAGGCCAGCAGTTCACTTACAAGTTTACACTGGATTTAAGTCAAAATGCTAAAACGTTGGTGTTCAATCACTGCTAACTGTGTGCTCGGCACACAGCTCCCAGCAGACCCTGTGCTTGTAAAATCCAATACGCCACGTAAAGTAAGGGTTTATGGAGGTGCAAGGGGTTTAGAAGACTTTTTTTATTTTCCCCTTCCATCCTGCTTGGTTTTCTGTGATGCTGCTTTTCAGGTGCTGGGATGGCTTCAGCCTCGTCCCATCCCACACAGGCAGCAGCCCAAGGGGCAGAGGGCTGCACACAGAGAGGCACTTCCCATCTCCATAACCTTCCCCCGTTTCTCCTGCCCTTCCTCTCAGGCTGCCTGCAGAAGGCAAAGTCCATTTTAAAGCCATTAGTTCCATGTTGATGTGATGATCAGTCGGGACCAGCGCAGCTCCTGCGCACTCACTTTTCTCTCTCCTTCCTTTGCAAAAAGCTGACACGTTTCACCCCCGCGAGCATCACACGCACTCCTCAATCCTCGCTAAGAACATCACAAAGCTGCTCAAACTGCTGCTGTTAAAGGCTAACGCCAGCCCAAGGAAAAGGGTGCCTTCTCTGCCAGGAGGGATCATAGAAATCCAATGCACAAAGCCCGTAATTTAGCCTGTGCTCACATATCTGCAGGCACTGCACCAGACCTGTGTAAGGTTTCCACATGAACAACACGCACGGTGCAGATCAGTCTCAAAGCGTTGTGCAGTGTTCAGCTTTTACAACAGTTCTTTCAGAAGAGTGAAGATAAGCAGTCAAAATAGTCTCACCAGGCATTTGGTGATCTGTTCTGTACCCCCTTAAGGTTGATGATTTTCTGGGACTCCAAAAAAAATATTATTTCTTCTTTTTTTTTTTTTTCCCCCTGCATAAGCAACTGCCCAGCAAATTGATAAGAGCCCTTTTTAATTAGCTAGTGAAGTTGTATGGGTAATGTTCCATATAAAAGGTCTATAAAACACAGCAGAATTAATAAAATGACTGCTTCTCATTTAATTCAGGTCCTCCAAAGGGATCCATATGTCTTGCTTTGGTCTGTTTGTAGTACTTCTCTCCACCATCCAGCCACAAATTGATTAAAATCACATTCCTCACTTAAAACTGGAGCCCAGTTGGTAAGAGATACTGGATAGTAATTAGGGTCTGTGCACAGACACATGAACCTCCATAAAAAAAAAAGTACCTAAAGAAATCATTGTGCATCGCTTGGGTTATATGCAAACACAGCTCATGTTGACAGCTACCTCTGGATGACTCCATCAGTATACACTTTATCTCCAGCTGTCCAAGTAATTTTCCCAGGATTTCGCCCCTCTTTTTCACTCCTCTCCACACAGATGGATTAGAGCAACAAACGGTTTACATGCTGCACATCATTAGCTATCCTCCCTCACTACCCAGCAGATAACAACTGGGCTCTATCATCAGGACATTCATAACACCTTGACACTTTTACAACTATGCTGTTCTCTGCCAGAGCAATCTTCTCTTTTAAAGCATGAAGCTAATTCACAAAACACCCCTTGGAAAATACTCTGCAAACGCAACAGGGGTGGGGGAGAGAAGAAAAAGCACAGCCCAGAAAAGGCATCTAGTAAATAACACAGTTAGCAGTGTAGAAGAAAAAAAAAATCAAGAGAAAAGCAGCACATTCTTTCTCTTCAAGAAACCTCTCTATTTTCCCATTTCCTCTGTCCCATGGTGAAGGCCAACAGCAAACAGACACCCATCTGTCTGCTGTATTTCAATGCTTCCATCATTGTGTCATTCGGGCACCTTCTGGGCCTGGCATCAGCCTGTGCAGGTCCCTGTTTGGGTGCCGTGCTCCTGTGGTTTGGCTGCTCCCTGGGCGTGGGTTTCACCAAGGAATCTCTGCAAATGGGCCAGCTGAAGGCTGCAGTCAGTTGTGTGCTTGTATTACCAATGGTTATCCTAGTTTTCCTAAACTGCCTCCAGTTTCAGAGAATCTTGACTCTAAAAGATTTGTTAATAAAACGATGTTATCCCTGCCTACGTTGGGATCCTGCTTTAGAGCCCACTCATGCTCAGACATGGGCTTACATTTAAAT
The DNA here is from genome assembly GCA_013400975.1 of Atrichornis clamosus. Taxonomy (NCBI): domain Eukaryota; kingdom Metazoa; phylum Chordata; class Aves; order Passeriformes; family Menuridae; genus Atrichornis; species Atrichornis clamosus. The sequence goes on along the minus strand of WBMZ01004434.1, from coordinate 515,940 downwards.
AAAATACAAACCTACACCAGCCACTGTTTATGGGAAGAAATACACTTCAGCAGCATTTTCCAAGCTTCTCAGCATGCCCCCTGCCGCCCCAACCATACATTTTAATGTATAGTACATGCTTGTTTAAAAAAGAAATACGTAAGGAGAAAGAGTAATTGCTGTAGCTTAAATTCAGCCCGATAAGAAGGGCTTGCACAATCTGAGCAGCTGTTCCACTGCCATTCAGATTATGAAAATATAATCCTAGAGAACCTTGTCAAGATAAATACAGAGCATGAAATGTATAGGCAATTTTTCCCCAGCCACATATAGTGATCAATTCCAAAGCCACAAGTGATACCAAAGGACAAAATAAGATCTGTCTAGGCTTTTTCACTTACAAGATATTGATCATTCCAATGGTAAACTGGTTAGTATAAGTGTGTTTGGCTTGAAAGGTCATGAGCTTAACACCTGACAAGGAGTTATTCAACCTTGATATAAGTCAAATTATTGCAGTGTTACTGGAAAGACTTCTCTAATAAAAATCCCTACCTGGTCTGAGAATATCTGGAATTTGTCTTCCAGATGTCGAAAGAAAAAGCAGGAAGGAGAAAAAAAAACCAAAAAGCCCAAACTTAGCATGGGTTTCTGGTGGTTCAGCTCTACCTGATTTGGCAAGTAGAGGTCTCGGCAGTCAGCGACTGTCTGGGCAGACCATGGGCAACATCAGTGGAAGCTGCCACTGATTGAAACGGCACCTCCGTTCCCCTCAAAGCTTCTGGTGGCTCTTCAATCCCAGCAAGGGAGTTTGCTTGCTCACCTACACGGACATGGAGATATGGGGCACCAACACAGGGTCGGAAAATCACCATTAAAACGGGAAATGTTGACTTTGGAAGGAAAGCAGGGGAAAAAGTGTCAAGCAACGCCCTGCAGCGCGTGGGTGGGAAATGCACCACGGCACCGCCTGCCAACACCTCCCCTGCACAAAGTCCTGTGGGGCTGAGCCCTCATCAGACACAGCCCTAACACAGCCTCCTCCCTTTTTATGGGGATAACTAGCAAGTGCTTATTAGAACTATTAGGAGCTTGATGTGAATTTGCTGGATCTCTTCCAAGAACTATAAATACCCGATCTATTTTGCTTTATTCAGTTCTTTTTGTTTTGCTGATATGATACTAGTTAAGGTTAATGGGGTTTGCTTTAATATTAGACACAGGATCACTTAACTACCTTTAATGAACACTGGAGTCAATGCATTGTGGAGTAATTCACACAGACATTGCCTCAGGTAAATCAACCGGAAAAATGTAAGCCAGTCAAATAAATAAATCTGACCGGCTGTAAATGTGCCAAATTTTACACCAAAATATATTTGAAAGCCAATGACTTAGGCACATCTAGGATATTAAAATGGAGGGTTTGGAGTCTGTTTCTTTTCAATTGCTTGTCCTTTTTTAATGTTCCCTGCACATCCCTCCTGTGCTTGCAGTCCTCCCAAACTGAGATTGCAAGAAAAATTATTTTCACAAGTGTTTCTAATAGAAGTAAATGCTCTACAGCTTTGTGTCTTGTTTTTTCATTTGGAAAAAGCCTATTTTTGTACTGGCTATCTCTACACAGGAGAGTGAGAGACAAAGAGGAGAACGGGGAGTGGAAGAAGGGACATGGAGAGGGGAAAAAATGAAGGAGAAGAAAAAAGAGAAAGGGAGAATGAGAGAGTGAAATAAAAAAGTGAGAAAGAAAGAAATAGAGCAATTTTATCTGCACTGGAGAAAATTATGACAGTTAAATTCTAGACAAGACAATACACCGGTGTTAGAAAATATTAACAAGAAATAGGAACCAGAGGAACCCAATCAACTCAATGAAGTTAGGGCTTAGCTTACTTCATACTGGTGCAAAACTAAAACTATGCTAACATTAGAAGTGCCCTTACCTTGTAACACTGAAATAGAGAACCATGCACAGAGGAAAAACACACCGATATTCTTTGAAGGAAGGCAGGCAATCTCTCTAAGTACTGGATTCTCCTAAAAGCGTGCAATATTTCAGCAATAAGGAATGACAGGATGTTCATTATCAGTTATTAATGTTTGCCTAAATGGAGCATAAGGCCCAGGCCTTCGGGGGAGTGCAGAGCTCCCAGCATCACTTAATTACTGCCTCTTCTGAACCCAGCAATGCCGAGCTCCAGTGCAGAGAGCTCTGCTGTAGTACGTTGCCTGTGCTAAACCAGAGTAATTCTGTCTGGCTGTGGAAGGGAAAAATAATGTGTTTGAGAAGGCTGTTGCACAGGTGACAGAAGTTAATCACTTTTTTTTCTCCAGATAAACTCCAGACAATACAAGGAATTTGACTGTAGCCATCGCCTCAACTTGCAAACCCTTCAACCCATGCCATGAATTTTCAGACATTGCACTAAACCAGCATCTGGTCTGTGTAGCACAGACTGGAGAAACTCCTAAGAGACAAGAAAGACCTTTTTTTTATTCTGCAAAAGGCTGGAAAGAGGTGTTGTTCTTTCTGGAATAGCCCCTTTTATTTCTTTATTCCGCCAAATGTTTCAGTGCAGGAGCAAGCTCGTAAGGATGTGCTGGGCTTGGGGAAGGGGCTGCAGAGAGTCAAGGAAGGCACATGGGCAGGAGCTACTGAAGGCTGTTGCTACGGAGGTGGCACAGCAGGGATAAAAAAAGGCCATGTATTCTTTACTGCTGCTTTAGGAAAGTCTGTGGCATCAGGTAAGGAAGCAGATAAGTAGGGAGCAGCTGATGCTGCACTTGGGCAGAAGCCTTGACTTGAACTCCTGTTCAACAACTAATCCAACGCACTGTGATTGCAGACAAAAAAAAGTCATGGATGGCAGTCTGTTAACTATAAAGCATAAACAATAAGGGGTAAAATAAACTTCTATTAACAATGTGTCCTTCTCTTTATTTGTTTATATTCTGTCCACAGAAAATGTGATGCTGGACTGAGGATGGCTTAGAACAACCTTCTGGCATGAAGACAGCTACAAAGCACAAAATACAAAAAATGAACTCAGAAAGAAACAAGAAAAAAAAACAGCGTTTTCTTGGCATCAACAAGAAGCTCTTTATTTTTCCTCAAGTTTTCTTTTCTAAAAAAAAAAAAAAAGGAACTAAGACATTTGCAGAAATGAGACAAACTTTCTCTTCAGGTGACAGTATTCAAGCAAGCATGTTGTTTTATTGAATTTAAATGGAAAGAAAAAAAAAGACAGATTTGGAATGGAATACAGTAACAGGAGAACTGAGAAACTGTGAACTTTCAAGGAAAAAAGAACTCCTTAAAACTGTGAACTGAGAAATGGATGGAAATACCATTTAAACCCCTGATTACACTCTGTGTGTTCTTAAGGAGACATCATCATCTTTGCTAACTCAACAGTACTTAGGGAATGGTTTACAACATATCTTTTATTGTAATCTTTTAAGAAAAAAACCAGAAATATTTAATTAGCTGTGACTTTACCATTACTGTTCGGATGTCTTCCTGCACCTTCTTTTTCTAGACAGTGCAGATGTATTTGCAGCCAACAGTCAAGGGCAGAAAAGATTTCTTTCCTTAATAATCTTTTTATTTGCCACATCCAATAAAATCCTTGTAGGGAAAAAGAATCAACACAACTACCATCTCCCAATCAATACCTAAAGCCTAACAGACAGTAATTATCAAAATAAGGAGGAAATCCCATATTGGGCTACGTACCTACCCATTAATCAAAACAACAGAAATTATCTGCAGCATTGCTTTTCTAAAATAAGACAAAAGATGCCTCCTTGGGTTACACTTTGAACAGGCTATAATCAAAAGAAAGAGAACCGAGACTAACTAAGCCCCAGGAAGCCGCATTGTCCCTTTAACCCGCAGTATTCCCCATCTCCCACCAGTACTTAACATTTTTCACTATGTTGTGACTGCTATTATTTCATTTAACACTGGTTAATCTGTATCTGAGGTATATGGAAACCCTCTAGATGATAAGATTGGACAGGTTCCAGTGCTGGCAGTTTTCGAGCGTGCACACACTCGCGTGTTTTGATCCTTCCAGGAGCTCCCCGTTACTCGGCCTGCCTGCCAAGTCGTTCTTGGATCAGCCTCTCGCTCAGCTCCCAGAGGGCGGCGGCCGTGGCATCGCCCTGCGCCTCCTGCGAGGGCAGGCAGCGGCAGCAGTTGTTGAAGTACATCCCGCCCAGCCCCTCCAGCTCCGCCGCCGTGGCACAGTAGACAGTCGTGGCAGCTCCCTGTTGCTGGAATTTAACAAAAAAAAAAAACCCAAAACAAAACAAAAACAAACAAAAAAACCCAAAAAACAAACAAACCAACAAACAAACAAAAAACAAAAAAAAGAGAGAGAGAGAAAATAAACAAATCGATATAAATATATATAGAGATATTTCAGCGTTGTAATTTCGGCGGCAGCCCTCCGAAGCTGTGTCTCACGCACGCACTGGTGAAAGCACCGTGGCTGGCAGGGTAACCTGCCTGGTGACAAGGCTGGAGCCCTGCTGAAGGCGCTGCCTGCCTCCTGGACATTTATTTACAGACCACTGCGATGAGGACTTTTTTTCTTTTCCTTCCCTCTTAGAGCAAAAGAAAAGAAAAAGACAATCCTGAATCACCGCCCCAGGCTCGGGGGTTTTGCGCCTTTTCAGTAAAAACCTGGATTGGTGGCAGGGGCAGGGGCTGCCCAGGTGGTGTTTGACATCAGAACAGTTGAGCCAGGTTTAAAAGCAGCGCCTCAAAACTTCCCTTTGCATCACAGAAATAATTGACCACATGCCTGGGCACCCCCACTGCCCAGTCCCGACCCGCAGCGCAGGCTGATCGATGGATTCCGTTTGTTTGGGTTTTCTAAACCTCTTGTACAAAATTAACCTGGGCACTCCAATTAAGACCTATCACGTAAAGTGCAGTCGGGATTGGTGCCAAACCTGCCCATGGATCTCGGAGCAACAGTTTCACCGTGGCACTTGTCACTGCTGCCGTGTGAGAGTGTCTGCTGCAGGCAGACAGAGGGGCTGATGCTGCAGAGTCACGAGGCTTTCCAGGGGAGTTTTGTTCTGCAGCAACCATTTCTCACGTCTTATAATGCTTACGGAGTGGGTAGATTAGAGGTTTTTGTGGATCAGAAGGGGGTTTAAAAAATTTTTGTTTCTTTTTCTTTTTTTTCTTTTCTTTTTCTTAATATGTGAACTTATGTTCAAACAGGACGAACGGGTTTCTCTAAATTTCCCTTACAGGAACCTGGAGATGGAGGCCACAGGGTTGGGGCAAGCACTCTGGCATGGGCAAGGGGCTATTCCCTAGCACAGATTAAAAGCACAGTGCCAGAACAGCTGGAGAGAGGGCAAGAAGCTAGTTTGCTTTGTAAACTATAATTAAAAATAACAGGTGAGAGCGCATTAGCAAAACACAACACTAATTTAAAACCGATAGAGTTTATCTGGCATCTTATGATTATTTATGTACATCTTAGTCCTTTCTGTGGTAACTAATTATGAGCTGATAGGAATCAGAATAAAGAAGCTGCCAAGTGCAATTGAAAAAGTAAACGAAGAGAAATTAGTTGCTGCCGCGTTAAGATAATTTAATGGGAAAATAGAATAGGCTTCAATCTCTTGTGATTTTCCTTCATTCCTTTTTTTTTGGCCTTTCATTGTCACAGCCAAGGAAACTCAGGGTGCTGTTAGGGAGTCAACCTGCAGAAGACCTCTACTTTGCATTCTCATCCTTCAAGGACAGGAAGCAGTCTAAAAGCCCCAATTCTCCTTATTTGAGGCATCTCAATTTTGTAGCAGCAAAGAAGTGCATATTTGTTTGCAAGACATGCATTTTCCTCAGCAGATGGGATTAAACTGATAATGATGACTCCACAGCTTAGAAATGATCTCCCATCACAAGGTAAACCAAAACTGTCTGTATTAAGTATTTTGAAAGGCATATATTTATGAACCAACCAAAATATTTTTAAAGTGACTACAGTACATAGTAATCTTCTTATTAAATCAATATCTTTTTTTAAAAAAGAGAAAGTATCTTAGAGGTGGTAGCAGAAATGGAAGAGAGTTCTACTAAAAATAATAATAGAGAACAATAAAATTTCTATGCTCATTTCAACTATCATATAAAGCTCCACAGTACAGGTATGATCACTGTATTCAGCTGTTTAGAATGTTTCAAAGCCCCTAAAGAGTATTATTAGTTTTTTGTAAGCAATTCACTGGACTTTTATTAGAAAGGTAAAATTAAACTAAGTTGCTCAATGCAGAGCGAGAGCCCTTAAGCTGTTGCTGAAAAGCATCCGTCCAGCCAAGCTAAACTTAGGCTATCTCTAATAGAATTCAGCTAATTCATAAAATGGACGTTTATCAGAGCAGTTTAAAATCCAACCCAAATAATAATTTATCTTTCCAAATTAGTCAAATTTGACGATGTTTCAACTAAATTCTCAGCAGGCAGAAAAACATCATGAAGCACAACAGCAGTGCTTTGTACCTTGAGCGTTGACACAAGCTAGGCTCCAAAAGAAGAGAATAGTTTTCCCTGTGTGAGCATAGGATATTTACTTTAAGCGATAAAAGATGATGTGGCTGGAAGCCCAAAGCACTTTATCTTGCGATGCCTCCAGTGTTTCGCGGAGAACTGGATGTAAGCAACGTGCCATTTGCTTTTTGGCTGTGTGTATCCTTACTTCTTTCTAAATGTTTCAATCATGTTGGCTGTTTTGGAAGAAGAAAATTCAATGGTTCTATCATTGAAAGAAAAGTACCTTTCTTATTACTTAAGAGAAATGCAGTCGTATTCATCCCTTCGTTGACAGAGGGTAAAGCTTTAGTATCTCACAGTAATGGACAAACTTGAACTCAAGCCTAGGAGAATTCTTCAGACAGCAAAACTACGCAACAGAAGGTAAATCCCAGATTCTCAGAGCCATTTAAGCACCTATTTCCTTTGGTGAATGTGAGCTTGTTGCATTCAGACACTTGAGGATCTGCCCAAGTGACGTGTCCAAGTGCAGAGGGGAGCGAGTGTCACAGAGTCACAAGACTCAAATCCCACTTTGGGCTTGAAGGGGTATCAAGCAGTCTCTAGCCCAACCTCCTACCCTAAATGGGATGTCTAGAAACCTTGTATGTGCCATGCTGAATGGGAAGGTCCCCAAGGGATAAATTCCTCCTTTGCATCTACAGCTCCAATCCCACAAACCTCTGTGAAGAGCCAGAGATGCAGAGCTACAAACTGCCAGCCATGCCTCGCTGGGCTGAGAAACTGCTCCATTTCTCAGTAAACATTGTTTATCCCTTCTGAACACAGTCCTTTGAATGACATCTTTATATGCTGGGCCTTATGACAGTTTAGTAACAAGTTTTAATTTTTTGCTCATCAGCTTTCCTGTTCACATATCATCAGCATACAACAGCAGAGGATGTTAGGGAATCTAATTAGTAAACAATTCCATACTGCTGATACAAGATGAAACATTCTTAAACCAATAAAAAGAGCACTTTAATCACTGTTGAATGACTTTCAATGCCAAGCGGTTTGTGCCATGTCAGAACATAATTTGAAGAAGATTAGAGTACCATATAAAAGAATTAATGTTAACAACTTCGTTAAAAAATGTCTTAAACAATGAGCTTGTCAGTTGTCACAGACTCTCCCTGATCCATTGTGATTAAGGCTCCCCCTCCCAACAATTTCAGCTGATAAACAATGCTAAAAGCGCTGGGCAACCTAAACATTTTTTTCCATAGGCCCATCAGTTGTACAGGGTGCTAATCACCAGAGCTGGGGTCAGCCTTCTTTAACCTGCAACAAAGGCAGTGGGTTGCAGTAATGAATACACAGGATAAAGAATTTGTGAGAAGCCCAACTGAATCTTTAATCATGCCTCAATGCCATTTCCGATCCAGTCAAACATTTGAAAGCTGCTAGGCAAGCACCACGCTATCAATCTTTCCAGCGTACGTAAAATTACCCGGGAATCTTGTTTTGGATTAAGCTGAAGAGTGTCTTAGTAATAAGGGTTCATCATTCTCTTCTGCAAATCATTTGTCAGTTTTGTAATACAATCTTCCTCTGCAGCAGGGTGGGATTTATACAGCAGTTGCTGTTTATTTATAGTTGAGGCTCAAAGATCTAAATTATCCATCCTTCCAAAATCCTTTGTTGAGTTGAAAATACTAAGTAGCTACTAGTTCATAGGCATTTATTTCCTAACTGCTAGCAGTCAATTTGTAACTGATGGCACTGAATACAAATTAATATTGAATATCTTAACAGTAAAAGAAAAGGGGTTCCTGAGATACAGTATACAGTAAAACCCTCATTAATATATGTAATACATTCGTTAGTATTCTGAGATATCATTTATGTTCCTGATAAGAAAACATATTACACAGTTACTGTTTAGTTTTTAGATTTGTCTACTTTCAGATGCATGTTTATTTTCTAAAATTAGACTTTTGTTCTGAAGCAAGTTTACATACCAAGCATATAAATAATAGAAACAAAGCCATAACTTATCTGTATATTTATCAACTATGAATGAATAGAATCCACTCTAAACTCTGTTAAGAGCACACAGCACTCGATGTTGCCTGCCAGGGAGATGGGATCAGCTTATTTGAAAAGGAGGGGTTATTTTCTTATGAAAAATTAAGGATAAAGGCCAGTTATCCTGGTAGCCTGAGGTTAAGTTCAGCACAGAGTGTTCTAAAAGATGGCCAGTGGAAAGAAGTGAATTCAAAATGACATAAGAGGCAAGTATTTGTGACAAGGGCCAGATTCAAAGTAAGCAGCTCAAGTGAAATAAAAAGGCAAGTCCCTAAAGTTCTTCAGGCTGTTCCTGTTATTCATATCAGGACTATTAGACAAAGCCAACACATCCCTAACAAAAAAAAATCAGAGCCACACAAAGGCACTGTGAGCATACCATTTACAGCTGAATAACTCATTTCACAGCAGTGTGAAGATGAGGCAGAATCACAGAATCACAGAAGGCTGGGAAGGATCATCGAGTCCAGCCACTGACCTAACCTAGCAACCAAGGCAGTACGAACATATTCCAGATATGAATCCAGTGGGGTCTCCCATACCTTCTCTGCGCCTCTGGAAAGCACCCTGAAGAGTTCATTCTGCTAGAGAGGGAAAAACCCTTCACCAGCTGGCTTCAGCAGTGGTCATTTCCTGATTTGGTGCAAAATATAAAATCTCCTTGGAATAACAAACAAAATGATGTGGAATCTATTGCCACAATGATCGGTTCCAAATTATCCAAACCAAACCCTAAAGTGGAATTTTACATTCCTCGAGCCTCATCTCCACCTGGTGGGAATCACCACAGGTTTGGTGCCTTCTCAGAGGCTGCACTGGAGCAGTGGCTGATCTGCAGGATCTGCTCCATTGCCTGTTGTGAGCCTGATGCTGATGCTCAGGGTGGGCACTGTGGGGTTTGTGCTGCCTGGGGGCAGCTGGGGGAAAACTGCCCTCAGAATGGGTTTGTTTTCTTCTGCTATTGTTAACAACCCCGAGCTGGGACTGTGGTGCAGAGCTTTCTCAAATTGTGCTTCTTCCTTTCTCTGTGATTTGAATTGGTAGTTTTTTTCCTACCAAGTCCTTGTGAACAATGTGGAGCACAATGACCTCTTCCAAAAAACCCTAGCAAGTCTAAAATCCTCATGTCCTCATTCAACCTTCAGGATTTCCCAGTATCTTAAGTGTTTTTAGGAGCAACCTGAAGAGCTGTTTGGTGGTATAACCCTCGACTGAGGCCAGTTGTAGCTGAGGGAGCTACTTCTCAATGTCAGGCATTCCTTTGCTCCATTCCCTACTGGGATAACTCAGAGCTGTGAGGAATACACACTTTTCTTACAATGCAGTGAACAAGTTTTAGTCTCGCCTGTGAGATGACAGGAGAACTGTTCAGTTCCTGCTGAAGTCCTCTTACTCAGAGAAATCCCAGATGCACAGTTATCTTATGAATAACACTCAGAATATGTATGTATTAGTGTCCTGTAAGAAAACAGGATTCCTTGATTACTTTTTCAGCAAGGAAACATGAAATTGAGACCTGCCTTTGCTATTTTGGGTGAGTGTGAAACTGAAACCATATCTGCAGCTAAAAAAAAATAAAACTTTGGAGCTGCCAAATATGATCTAAACCTCAAATCGGGCTCAGTTGACTTCAGGTCCTATTTCCACTGAAGTGCCAGCAGGAAAACGTGACCTGAACTGACACTGTATTTACAGTCTTTTCAAAGGTCTCCCCGAACCACATCTAAACCAGAGGTTCTCAACCACCTCCCCTTCCCCCATCACCACATTTAAACCAGAAAAGCATCTCTTAGAAGATAATACAACGGATAAACCAAAATCTATAAGGTCTGCTTTTTTTCCTCTGATGTATTCCTTTTTCAACTAATTCCCAACTACAAAGACTCAAAACTCCATCAGCTTCTCTACTTGCAAAGCATAGTTGGTTTCAAGCTGTAACTTTTCTCGGTGTCATTAAGACCCTTACACATTTACAGTATTCTTTACATACATTATAGGAGATAAGTGTGCTATGTTCTTTGAGCAAGGAAACTGCAGTAGTTCACGAAAGAGGATTTGTTTTCAACTGCTGAGGCATTAAGACCTAGTGATTATTTCAACTATTCAGCATATGCAGCTATATTTAACTTACATTCTGGGTTTTAACTTTGCAAAAGAAACTGTGTCCATTGTAATAAATGTATTTTGATAATGCACCATGTTGTTTGTGTTATGCAACACCCCGTATGTTCTCAATTACAGCAATGATAGCGCTTGAAAACCTCCAACCTCCAACGCCCGGTATCAAACAGATTGTCTGCAATCATTCCACGGGAGAAAAAAAATACCATACAGGACATCAAGTCAGGAGAACTGGGTTGTTTCTCTCTTTTCAACTTTTCCTTCCCTAGTGAGCTTGGAGAAGTCACTTCAGCTCCATGCACCTCACTTTTCCCAGCTGTAAAATGGGGAGAGTACTCTTAGTTACCCACCTCACAGGGGTGTTGTGAGGAGTGGTTCAGATTTATGGAGTGCTTTCACACTTCATTTGGAATAGCACTGTGTAAGTATAAAGTGTTACATTATAAACCATTGTTAAAATGTGTAGAAGATGTACAACGAGGCTGGCAAAATAGCTGACAAAAATGTAATTACCTTTTAAAATCATGCCTATTTTTCTCTATTGTATAAACTTAATTCCTTAACCTGTGAAGCTGTCTGCTACTCCAGGTCCTGTTCCAGTGTCTTCCCTCTCTCACCCTGTTTTTTTTTGCCCAGTTCACAAAGAACTTGGTAAAATTCTAATGAGCCAAAACACCAGTGAGTCATTAGAAAAAACAGATGCTTTAGAGGGAAACAGTCCTTAAAGGGTGATCCATGCATTCACCTCTCCCACCCTTTGCATATGCTGGGCAGAGCCATCATGGCATACCAGGGGTGGGATTCAGTTGCCTAACATGGATCTTAAGACATCTGAGCTGCCTTAGGATATCCCACGTGCTCCACAGCTGTCTTTCAGAAGGGCACATATTTCCCAGAGGCCTGGTATTGTATCAGCCAGCCCCTCACAGATATCTCAGCTAAAACCATACAATGGTTAAGACAACACCAGACTGTGCAACTTAAATGCTTTTACCACAGCACCTGGGAGGGAGCTGGTTCCCACAGGCAGCACCGTATTCCTTTCTTTTCCAGTGTCTTGTTAAAGTCCACAATCAGCTTCTGAAAATTGTTTCAAGGCTGACACAGAGCTATCTTAAGCTCCAAAAACTGTAATGAAGCCTGTGGCTTTACCGTGCTCCACCAGCACTTCAGGGCAGGAGCAGCAGCACTCCTCATTCTTTACCCACACCACATTTCCAGGCACGGCACTGCTGCAATTTCTTCCCTTGCCCACTGAACCCCTGTTCACACCTGATTTACACTTTTAAGACATCATTGCTTCACTGAAATGGCAGTTTTGAACACTGCATGCAAATTTCTACGATCTTTTCTTCTCACAGGCTGGTATGGAGCAGTGGAGCAATACTGCATTCTTCTGCTCATTTCTAGATTTGGGAAAAATCCCTGAGGAAAATTATCAACCTCTATTTCAGAGTGTAACGGGGCAAGGGTGGGATCAGGTTGACGATATGATGCTGCAGCCCACTGGCTGCCCTGTGTGCCAGCACTGGCCAGTGGAGTGAGAAGCAAAGAGCTTGTCAGAGACAGTCCCTGGGCATCCCAGCGCTGCTGGGGCTGAGCACACCTGAACATCCCTGTCAGCTCCCGTTCCCAGCTTCGGGGATGCACATTTATACAAACACCAGTCCTGTCACAACGTGTTGGCCACTGTCAAAACGGAAATCCTAGGGAGGACTGGAGGATTGGAAACCCTCCCGAGACACATAACCTGCCAGCTGAGGGCAGATTCTCCCGGCAAAGGGTAATTTGAAGAGGTGAGCAAACAGGTTGTTGACAATAAACATATCCTGCCAAAAAGAGAGATTAGATACGCTGCCGCAACTAAATCACCAGAATTGGTCTGGCTGGTGTTTGGGCATACACAGATGAGAGTTCATTGAAATCACTTCTGTTATTAACTTATGCTGAATTGAAATGTTTTATGTTTTTGCTGTACCTAACTTTAATTATAAATATACTTTATATAAATGTATGTATACATACAGTACTGTATATGCTGTATATATTTATATAGCTTTTTAATACAATTACTAGTCCAAATCTAGACTTTCATATGCAGTATTGCAAAGAATGTCATCGCAATGCTGATATTTGGCTTCCTCCTTCATTGCACAGATAATTTTTTAGACTGATTTTTATTTCAGACATGACTGAAAAAAAAAAACCACAACACACAACATGAGGTTTTTTAAGAAAATGACCTTTTGGGACAGGTATTTAACAAGCTGTTTGTTTAGGTTTTAAAGATAAAGACTGTTTTTCATCTGTTGATACACACACACATACGCACACATACACACAGACACACACAGTTCAATAATACAATGCATTGAAAAAACACAGGGTGTTATGATGGGGAAGCATCATGGTAAGAAAGTAACTGATAACTCTGTCTTCCAGAAACTAATTAAGGGAATGTATTTTGCAATAATACAGATCTAGCAAACAGGCCTCTAAAGTCTAGGCTTAGAGCTGTAAGCCAGGCACTCCTGTATTATGTATGTGTGATTTTCATAGATAGCCTGCTGTAAAGTGTGCCCTGTTAGTGCATCTTTCAGGCTCAAAGACACTGGTCTTGTTAATATTTCATTTAGTACATACTGTAGAGTCTCATTTATATTACTTCTATAATTAATGGTGATAGCTTAGGCACTGCCTTTACAAGGAGAGATCCCTGTATGTTGGTCGATGGATAATGAGAAACAATAGATATTTCATTCACCAGCAGCTTGTTGCTAGTTAGTAGGAAATTATCGTGTGTACTGTTGCTTTAATTGCCAGGGTAAATAATGCCGCCGCTGTGTTAGTGAACATTTTAAAGCACTTGATGCAAATAGACTAGAAACAAAACACAAAAAAATTACCTTTATTATGCTATACCTTAGCATAGGGAGTTAAAAAGGTATGTCTTAAAACATTTGCGTTCTATCATGCAAATATATCTTAATATGCATGTGCTGACTATTCAACTACTGTATTTTAGGAAATACAATTATGCTGCCTTTCTCTTCTCCTATGTAGACTGTAAATAACTGTAGATCTTTCTTTTGTTTTCCCATGTAAATATATGTAAATATTAACAAGCTATGCATGCTGATACTCTAGGCAATTTCAGGTACTTTTATAATCTGAAGGCATGTACTTGAACTGGTTTGTTAAAAAAAAATCAACTCTCTCAAATCCTTTAAAGATCATTAGAAATTAAAGATTTCTTACTAGACTGGTTCCTTCAATCTCAGTTGCTTTTTTATTTTTTCCCCTGCTTTGCCAGTGTTCTCTCCCAGGACCCACCCCAGGGCTGCACATTCCAAGGCTGTTTTCTCCAGAGCGCGGGTCCCGTCTCAGGACTCGATTCACTCCCCGATGGGCACCATTTAGATTCAACACCATCCCCAGCTGTAAATCTCAGCAGAGACTCAGAGAGGGGATGTCCATCCCCTTCGCTCTGACCTCTCCCTCTGCTTAATGATCACAGAATCACAGAACCACAGAATGGTTTGTTTTGGAAAGGACCTTAACGATCATCTAGCTCCAACTCCCTGCCATGGACAGGGACACATTCCACTAGGCCAGTTTTGATGTTTTCTATTTCATTTTCTCAGCCCATAATCCGACAAGCCAGGATTTAATACCACGAGTGCCAGGACTGGGGTTGAGGGCAGATGCAGCCACAGTCAAGAGCAGTCCCCTCGTCTCTGGTTGTGCTGCAGTCTGGCTGCTCGCTCAGACATGCTCCACTGTTTGAACACGCTCTTTATGTTTCTTTTCCAGCATGCTTATGACTTTGACAGACTGTGAAAATAATTTGAAAAATACCTTGATAAATTTCTCCATCTCCTCCCTTCAGTGCTGTAACACTGTTTGTGGAAGCCTTTCAACTGAAGGACTGTGAACAAAAAAGAAATTACCTAAAGCTTCTAAATCAAATCGCTTCCTGCATACAAATTTGGAGACAAGGTTTCAATTTAGCTCTCTTTTTCTCTTTGTTCATGTAATAAATGAAGATTACTCTGAGGAAAAAGTAAGAAGTAAAAAAAGGTGCATTTATCGCCCAGTACAGTAAAGGGGAGAAAAAAATCCCCTCTCCATTATCTATGAAAACTAAATACAATGACAACTTTTTAATTGAAAGAAAACAGCTTTCACATCTGAAGATGTTTTTCCCAGAGTAGATGTATGAGAATAAACACATTAATTGACAGGAACTTCATTACTTTTTAAGTTCCTCAAGCTTAGCCTGGCGTCTGGGGAAGATCTCTTTCCAGTCCTTGAAGACTCTTTTTAAGATGAATGTTTAAAAAGCTGAGCTGACACGGGCATTACGTTCAAGCGCAAGCTGTACTATTCTTTAGTAGAGGGCGTAGAAATGGTTCATAGGATTATTATCTTTCTACAGACAAAACCCATTACCTTCACACTAGGAGGGAAAAGCTAGTTTTTAACTTATATAAAACAGAATCAATTATCAATATCTTTGCATGGTTTCCCAGCTCTGCTGGAGAGCAGTCACAGAGCTAAACACACACAGTCATTTGGCAAAAGGGCTCCTGCCTATGCTGGGCTTCTTGTTACACCTTTCATTTAATAAAATCACATCTGCAGAAGCAAAAATAAGTAGTAACGATTTGTATGCAGGGTTTCTACCCTGAATGTCACAAAGGGAGACGGGAATCACATTTTCAGATGGATCTCTGGGCTACTGTTACTTTCGTCTTCCTCCCAGTAAAAAGTGAACAAGCAAATAAAAAGCAGCCAGCGATGCAAAGTCAAACGCAGTGGTGAACAGCAGAACAGGTCAGAGCATCCATAAAGCCTGTTGTCTTTGGTGTGGAAAAAAGTGCTCCTTCAGCAACCTCCACCATATAATCCTTGCCGCCCTGCCTCTGAATAATCCTTTTGCTGGCTTTAACAGTGGCTTTTCATAGATGCTTATGTTTCCAGTGAGAAAAGGAATGCTGGAAGGTAAGTGGTGGCTTTTCATGGTGAAGAAGTCCACACATGCCCATTGCTTTTAAACTGCAACAAATAAAAGTTTTATGGCTTCCAGTAGACAATGTTTAGCCTAGTTCAACTCTGTGTTCCTTGAGGAGAGACATGGATAAGTGCATTAGCAATCCCTAAAAAACTTTGACCCCAGCTATTTCACTAGCACAGGCAAACTCAGATGCACATAGAGGTGCAGTATGTGCAATGTATATAAAACATAATACTCTAGAAGCTGGCAGTGTTGTTTGGGAAGGAAATGTTCATTATGAGGCTTCTCTTATCTGTTTATCCCATTCACAAGATCTGCTCCTACAAAGCGCATAATGATAAATGGCACATTTGCAAATTATCTTCTGAGTGCTGATGAGAAATCAGCAACCTGCGAGTTACCGTGACTTTGAGTGAGTACACTCCACTGCAAGCCTCGTTTGCTGAGATGCCTGCCAAATGAGTGCATTAGTATATTAGGAATCTAATAAATTGACTAACAAGCATTTGATGAAAAATAGCTGTTCCATCCGTTACAGTTATCATCACTGCCAACAAGGCTACTGGGGTTGGGATTTTGAAGGCACCAGCTGCTGATAAAAGAGTTGTTGCCGTGCTGTGCCACGCTCTCAGCAGCATCTCCCTCCCTAACTGTGCATCTTAACAAACTCTCAGCAAGACACAGGACCTTCTTTACTTAAGTTTTCCTCTGCTTCTTCATGACACTTATGAGGATTTAAACCATGGCAGCCTTACTCAGTCTTGTCTTTTTTCTTTGCACTGCAGAAAGCAAGATGCTGGGTTTCTGTGTCTGGGAAGGAGCTGGAGGAGACACTTTCTGTTATACAGCTCAGTACTGCTTAAACACCTGAGACTGTTCACATTCACAATCTGTAAACTGTAAGCTTGTTAATTATGGTCACAAACATCAGCCTAAAGGACTGAGAAGGCTTTGGCTATATTCACATTTAGCAGAAAGGCACTGCATTATTTAATGTCGTGCAATCAAATTACTTTCATGAGTGGCTCAGAGTACTACATCTAATTCAGGGTCCTCGTGGAAAGATTCTGAAAATAAATCTTCATACAACACTTCACTCGTGTCATTCACTGCTTTACTGGATATTTAAGAAGCCCAGTTCCTTCCATGAGTAAAACTGATTAGCTTCCCTCATGCAAGCATCCCCCCTGCCTGGGAAGGAGCAAGCAACTGCCACATTCAAACCCTCAGGTCCTGCAAAGCAGAAAGAGGGGCAGTCAGACCCCGGGGCCGATGTGAGCAGAGCCCTTTGGGAAGGCTTGGCCGCGCTCCCCGGCAGCCCCGCACAGCCCACCCGATGCACTGTGGGTGTTTGTCCCTCCTCCCAGCACATGGCTGGGCGCAGCCACGCTCTGTCCTGGCAAAGCCTGCTTGAGTAAATTATGTCTTTTCAGGCTAATTAATTCTTGGAAGTGCAATATACCCTTACGTTCAAGTTTCAGGAATCTTCTTCGTGCCGCTTAATTTGTTTAAAGTAGAGAGGCACCCAATTCATTACAAACGCCCATTTATCGTCTGCCGACAGATCCCAGCAAACACTTTAAAACAACACATGCCTAAGAAAAGCTCCTTCGCTCCCTTCCCAAATTGCATTTCTGCTTTTACCTGAGACATTTGCAAGATCCCCAACTCTGTCAACAGTCGCTCTCCAGTTTTGTTTAGCTTATCATCAACAGACTCTGCTTTTGTGAGTGGACAAGTCATTTGAGTGTGCACCACAGTTATAATGGCCTGACTGACAGCTCAGCCAGATAAACACGAGAGAATAACAGACGTAGGAACAATCTGGGTATTCATTTTGTCCGTTCAACCGGGTTGAAAGGATTTGCCAGCCAAGGGCACAACACTTCAGGCTAATTTGCTCAGCCAAAGCGCTGCCGGAGTGTAAGGCTGCAAGCAGATGACTGATGTTGGGGAGATCGGCGTCCCCAGATGAGGTACTTATTATTCACCTCTGCCTCACGGGAAATGAAAGTACTATTTATTCAAAGCATCCATTTGAAAGAGGAAAACATATAGAAATGAACTTTGTTACAAAACTTGAACCCTTCTCACTGCTTCCCCACTTCTGCATTAATTCCAGCTTCTTGTCCACATCCATGTCATCCTGCACATGGCAGATTTCCCGTTTTCTTGCTTCTCACATACTTTCCTTAGCCTTGTCTGCTGCTTTGCCGTTTTGCCCCTACATCTGACACCGGGCACCTTTTCTTTGCTGTTCATCTTCCATTTTTATGCTACACTAAACTCTGCAAACCTCAGAGGCTCAGCTCTGTTCTCACAGTGTCTGGTACAGCAGAGGGTGCCCAGGATATCCTGGCTGTGTCACATCCCACATGGCACTCTGCAATCCTTTGGCCATTATTAGCCCCATACCCCAGCAGGAGCCACGAGCTAGCAAGGAGCTGCCTCAGTCACCACCCCGTTATGGAGCCCAGCAACACAGGGCCAGTGCAATGACGGTGCTCTCCTGGTTAAGGAAAGTTGTCTCTTGCATATTTTAAGCACCCTGTGTTTAGAGTGACAGAGCTACAAGTTTCACCTGCTAATCACGTAAAAGTAAATGATGGGTAGAACAGCCAAGCTTGTACTAAGAAAAGGTAAACACTGATCTGACATATTCCCTCAAGCAAGCAAGCAAAATAATAACAGTTTGCTGCAGAGGTTTGCAAGTGTGCTCCCATTAATTAAGTCCCATTTTCCAGCATCTTGAGTTTTAAGATGTTTTCTCCAGGACTGATTTCAACAACTCTTTCTCCCACTGAAAAGCAAAGGCCCAAACCTGTTTTTGGTGACAGCAGCATGACTCTACTGGCTTCATCCAGCTGTGGAGCCAACACACGAGGTGTAGCAGGATGGAGGTAAATCCCTGAGCATTTTGGGAGGGCAGTGTCCCGAGCACGGCAGGCTGGGAACAACGGCCCTTGGAGAGGTGATGCACTAACAGCCTCAGACACATCACAGGAGGAATGTAAAGTGCACCTGACATTTCTTTTGATCTACTCCTAAGAAGCATTAAAAGGCACATTAATGTGCTGCTTTAGTGCGTGTTCAATGTGATAGTTGGAGACATAACTGAGCCTTTCACGAAAGTCTAATTGGGGAGAAGAATAAACTTATTGTTTCCTCCCTGGACATGCACCCTAGAACATAGGCAGAGTTGACATTTGCATGAAGTATGTTGCTGTTTTGCATTTTAAATCCTGGCACGCTAAATGTGCTAAATGTAGGTTGAATGATCACTTTGACTATTATTAGGAAATCAGTACATGTCCAACAGTAATTCTACAGATGCAGTAACTGATATTGCCCAGCAGCAGGTTATCCTTCTCTAACGCTGAAATTCGAAAGTGCATGTGTGTATTTACATGCATATATAAATAAATTGCTCATTTAAAATATCAAGTGAACACTAATAAAGTATCTGCACTCCTACAGTCCCTTTTCATGCAATTGTTTGCTATTGCTCATGGAGCTCCTCACACACAAATCATATTCACATTTAGTAGCAGACTTTTTGTGCATTGAGCTACCGATACTTCTTGACCTTGTCAGGCTATGAAGCACCTTTGCATCTCTGTGCTTTCAGTTGCCATGTTGAATTTCCTTTGCTCCTTTAAGACAATCACACAATGAATAAACTGCAACAAACCAAGTAGCAAAGAAAAAAGAAATGTAAAAAGAGAACATTCATCCCCAAGTTAATCAATAGTAAAACCAAGAGAGCAAAGAAAGTGAGGCCTATGTTCCACAGTAGAGGTAAGGCCAGGAACAACATTACTGGGTCATCCTAAATTTTGCTGAAGACTACATATTCCTTATTCCTATTTCTATCAGCTTAGGTGTATGTTTGCACACCTGGTCAGACCTATGTTCCACGGAACTCTGTTTTCTTCTCTGTGCAATGCTCTTCCTTACATCTGCTATGCTGACAGTTTATATGTCCCTGATTAGCTCCCTCAGTGCTTTATCTCTGGAAGGATTAGGGGCTTTATGCTGTCCTCTTCATTTGTCTGCAGCACCTCCTTCCAGCCTCAGCCAGGCTCCTTGGACAGCATTCTCTGCTGCAGCACTAGCGATGCCAATGCTGCTATACTAACCCATGCACCTCTTAAACTCCTCTGGCAAAAGACAGTCTAATCTGGGAGAACCATTAGCTTCCTCTTCTTGTAGCTCTCACTCTATCTAGCTACAAAAATTGCAGTGCAAGGGAAGAGGAGGCTGAGGACTGGGATCCAGGGAGCCCTGCTGCTGGGCCCCGTGTCCTGGCACTAACCAAGAGGCAGGAACCTGCAATGCCAAGGCTTGCCAAGAAAACAGCGTGTCCTGATCGAGTTAGGCAGGTAGTTAAAAAGCCTCCAAACTGCTCTGGGTGCATAATCGGTGGATGCAGAGGCCTTCTGGATCATGAACCATGCAATTCGATTTTTGTATGGTATTTATAAACCAGTCAGCTTTAGCTGGCGTCAACTCAGGAATAAAGGAACTCTGACTCTAACCTCACCCATGACACTCAATGCTTCAAAAATAATTTGAGGCTCTTCCCATCCCACCTTTTTGACATGCACATTTTTCTTGACAATAGCATGGTGTTCTCATAAACAAGGTAGCATCCTGCTCACCACAAAGGTGACAGACAGTTTTCTTTGAACTACTCCTCTGGCTGATGTTCAAGGTGTACTCTGATGAACCCATCTTGAAAACTCGGGAATTCCACTGGAACATCAATAAATTGTTTGTCCTGCATGAAAAATTTCAAAATACGAAGCAAATGCATAGAAAACTCCAGGGTTTCTGCTAGAGTCCACATGGATTTCAAAGCCCTTCCTTTGAAGTTATCTCCTTAAATAGACCTTTAAGAAGCAACCAACATTGAAAATTTAGCTTTTGCAATATTTGGATCTGCACCCCTTTCCAAAAATGCAGCCAAAGCCTTCCTGATGGAAGACCTAAACTGATCCATCCAGACACCAGGGCAGAGGAGGGGCCTGAGCACAGCAATGGTGGGAGGGAAGGGGGACATGATTCCCTGAGCCTGGGGTGCACCTGGGATGGGAAGCTGGAGCTGCACGTGCCCCACAGCGTGAGTGTGCACACCCAAAGAGAAAAGCATTATTTTGATGGGATATACAACTCTCCTTCTTTCTCCAGCCGGAGGAATGGGAACGTGCCTGATTTCCCAGCAAACACGCAGAAGATCCTTTCCCATTGGTGCCAGTCAGTTGACTCTATCTCAGTATTTTTCCGTTTGCTTCATACAAGTAAAAATGATGGTCTGTAATGAGATCTCTATCCCCTGTTTTGCCACAATGCCATATCCTGCTAGGAGAATACTCTTTTGACAGTAAATTTCTATTAAAGTGCAACATGCTCTTAAGTGGCATAACCTTTTTCAGTTGGCAACATGTGAAATATATGTTCTGTCCAACTGCTGTATTGGAGCTGTGCTATCTAACTCTCCTTACACACTTTTGAGTACTTTTTTTCCAGCCCAGTTAGATTATACAAAGGAAAATCACTCAGTGGCATAAATGATAAATACCTAAAGGATATTTAGCTCTTACTTTCTGACAAGTCCAAAAGTGAATTTGCTGCAAAATAATGAACTTAAGTGACCCCTGCTGACTTCTCAAGGAATGGCATTCCATAGGGAGTCCCATCTGTGAAACAAACGGCTCAGGTACAAAATTAAACCCTTTGTCTCAGCTCCTTGGACTTTTTCTTGGAAAAGAATTCTTCCTCAAAAAGTTACTGGGGATCTGAAATGGTACTGTAGTCTACAGTTTTGGCTTATCCATCTAATCATGGAAAAAAAGATAAAAGATCAGATTTGAACCCTTGCAGCAGCCAGACACAGTTAATTTGTTTTTCAGGAGGATTATCAGTTAAGCATAGCTGGAATCTGAACATCTTATATCTGCCCACGTATCTGGCTGGTGCCTTCTGGCCTTCTGTGTGATGTAAGGGGCTAATAAAACGTGGCAGCACTTGATGTCAGATAGTTTGTCTCTGCCTTGTTTAATCATTCTGAATGGAGTGATGCTCAAGCCCAACTTGCATTCCCTATCGGTCGGAGAGAGGCTGCTGAGAGCTACTTCTCAGCAATCAGCTTGAACCCTTGGCAAGACATCTGTCAAGTACACTTTAGCATCCCCACAGCCTCCAAGTAAGAGAAGTGGCCTTCTCAATTTAGATGCAATATTAAAGGCAGTTGACAGAAATCTTACATCCCGCTGCCTTTTCTCTCCAGGTTGGCAATTCTGATCCCATTAAAGTCAGTGGGAGCCTTGTCATTGACTTCAATAGACCAAAGACTGCAAACATAGTGTTCCAGTTGGAATAAACACAACTGGATAACTCTCAAACTCATTGAAAACCTAAAATCCTATTAGGTTATTGAGGTATCTTGACACTCAAGAGACACTTGAAACTGCAGAGGCTCAGGCATTTCACACAAAACCCAGGATGTGCCCAAATGAGGAGGCAGCATCGCTATTGTGCTCGTCAAACTCTTAAAACACATGAGTTAAGCTTTCAGCACAAATCGTGGTGGTAGGTCCAGTTGACTGTAGCACAAACTTGATCAGAACATCTACACTCCAAACAAAAGAACTGCAAGTTCAGATGAACTTTCTCAGTCTTCTCATGACCTCATTTGCAGTGGAGTGGGCTATTGGTTGATACAACTTAATTGCAAATGCAAATGTTTATCCAGTAAGAGAGCATACTTAAAAAAATAAACCAAAAGATAAGTAAAACAGAAAAAGTGACCATCCAACTTCCTTTTCTGTGTTGGTGTTTACAAAAACCAAGCTATCACATGTGCTGAAAATTATTGGAGAATGTGTCATATGGTATATTAAAAAATAAATCCCTTCACAATGGCATACGCTACAAATGGCTTAAAAGCATCCAGGTGTTCTTGGAAAGTGTAATAGCAGATAAGCTTCCCTTTTAATTTGTCTTAGACTAGGTGTTAGTGCAAGTTATGACCAAGAATTTAGCACATCCATTCAAATTATACCTAAAGCACTAAATCCAGCACAGCAGTAATTTTCTAGTCTTTCATACTTCCCAAGTTAATGAAAAGAGACGTTTATGCCCCAACCATAGATTAATTAGATGGAATCATTAAGAATTATTTCCCAGGTATCTTTTGCTAATACACATATTATCACTAAGCATTACCAAACCTGTGTGGAAGGTTAATGTTATTTTGGAAGACTATTTACGGTATCAGTGATAGAAAACCCAATACCTAAAAAAATATTTTCCACCTGCAGCTATCTGTCATCCATCCCACACAAACTTTGAAAGCTTTCCACTATCTGTCAAAACACAGGTTTTGATGCAATAAAGACTGTAATTATTGAGCATTTACAAGAAATAATATTTTCCCTCTGGTACACGTTATAACAGTTGTTAACATGCAAGTATGAATACTAATGCTCCAAGCCCACCTATACTCTTCACAAATGATAAGGATTTTTTCGAATACTGATATAAAAGGCAGGTATAATAAAAGAGCAAGATAAGACTGAATATAGGTTTTGAAAAGTAAACGTCAATCAGAATAAGGTTTTTAGAGGCATAAGAACTTGATTTGAGGTAGAGTTTGGAAATAAAGCTGACAATTAGATCCAGAGATATAAACAGCACTTCTTTTGTGTTGAAAAATAAAATGATCCTTTTGCAACCAAAATACAAGGCTACAAGATGTGTGAAGGAAACAATGCCGAGGATGCATCAAAACAGCTCTGCAGATGCCACACGAGCAGATGGCTTAAGCCGGCTGAATTACTGTATAAACATTTAACTGAGAGTTTGATTTTATAAGTGTGGAAATTATACAAAACAAAAAGAAAATGATTCTAAGAAGCACTTAAATTAGTAATTTGTAATTTTTCTCTGCTAAGATGGCATAGCTCCACTGCCTTGCGAGAGTCCATTGAAGAGGGAGTTCTGGAATCTGTGGAAGAAACTGCACACCATAAAAGGGAACACACAAAACTAAGCGAGACACTTAAAGGTAAATATATACCTTTCCACTGATGCTGCAGCTTGAATCCATTCTAACTGCAAGTTAATAAAAAATCTACCCGCCCCTCCCCACTCTCCATTTCCTCCTTCATGTCTAGATAACAAAGGCTGCGTCTCTCTGTTTATATCTCAGTAACTTCTACAGCAACCGCTTGTGGCGTTACTTGGGCTCAATTGTACTACGTGGGCAGGAAGGGCACAAGAGAAAAGGGCTCTTTGTGCACAGATAGCTTCAACAAATACCAGTCAGAAGGCGGAAAAGCGAAAATATACAGGAAAAGGGAGAATTAATGCAGAAATAATGTGGCTTCTTGCTACAGAGTACAGTCTGGATAAAACAGAGCATCACTGTTGAATTGATGGGTTTGGCCTGATTAATGCTTAGACATGTGTCTCAGATGAATGTTTTCTATCATTTTGCAAAGAAATAACAGGCAAAAGAGGGGCCTGATGATGGGTACAGGGTTTTATCCTGATTTACTGAATGTCAAAGCAATCTGTCCTCAACGTTTCCCAAAACAGTGACAGTTTTTCCTTCTGCCTTTACTGGTGAGCAACCAGACCCCAAACGATTCTAGCAGTGAGTGCCACAGCAGTGTCAAACCTGGCCCTAGAACGTGGCGGTTCTGCCACGCTGGCGGGGTTAGTCTGCACAACATCCTCTCCTGGTGCTCCAGCAAACACAACCACAACTGCTGCTTATGCTGCACTTATTTACTCCTCAGCCCTCTGAAGGGCAGCTCACTGCTTTACACTCCTTGCTTCTGAAAAGCCGTAACTTGCTATTCCAGAACTGAGATGGCAATTACATCGGGTGCAGATAGTGCTAATAAAAGAGTATGTCATCTTCTTCCCCAAAACCTCTGTTTTCCCAGCTGTCTGCATTCCAAATTCTCCATTTGGTTTAATGATCAAGAAGAGCTAATAACTTCTCCCTTTAAGCAGTTTCATTGTGCCAGGAACAAAATAAATTATCATCCCACTTACACTCTAGCACAGAAGAGTTTCTCATAACTCTTTCCTCCTGATCTTCATTCTTTTCTCTTCCCATGTAATCCCCTGCTTATATCTCCTTTCCTTACAGCTCATCTGTTACAAACCAACCACTTCTCTGCTTGGGATTCCCTGATATTACAACACAGAGAATCTGGAAATCAAATTGATTTAGAAATTACCATGGTGGTTTAAAACCACCTCATCCTGCTAGGCAGGATTTTTGAATCCTATATCAAAGTGTTTTCCTCTGTTATACCTGGTGTTGTCAGAGACTGAGAAAGGTGAGAAAATCCCTTTATTGACTGCAGGCCATGGGCAGCTCCAGTTTCTTATCCCATGGGTGATTCAACTAATTAAAAAATCCACTTTGTCAAGCTTCCCTCATCATTTTCCTTTCTGTTTCCATTTTTTTCTATAGCCTTCTTAAGTTTCCTCTCTCCCATGAACACATCAAACCTAACTCCAGAACCAGATTCATGATTTGTATTTCTCCAGCTTTTGACTATGAAGTGCAGAAGTTTGGGTCTGTTTTCAATGTCTTGGCACTGGAAAAACTATTTTAAAATTTATTTTAAACAAAATAAACTCCAAAACTTCAATTCAATAAACCAAAAATCTACATTAAAATGCAAAGAAAATGACATTTGTTTGATGAACATTGTGACAGACTGATGAAGTTTTTGTCCACATGTCTAATTAATATTTGATGAGAAATGTACTTGATAACAGGATGGACTTCCAGTAATCAAACTATGATTGATCTAGAAACACACAACTAACAAAACCCATTCTCGCATGATCTTTGCCTGCTTAATCAAATTATCACTAAATAAACAAGTGGTACACAGACCTAAAGAAAATATTAACCTGCATATTGCCTGTCTACCTCTTCTCTACTAGAGTGCTGAAGTTGTAGGACAGAATTTCATCATGACTCAGGTCGTAAATCGTAACATAAAAAGAATATTTAACTGGAAGTCCAGGGATTCTGCTACAAATAATTTAATTCAACAAACTAAAAATTTCTATTCTGAATGACTTTAAATACCTTCTCTGGGTACTTTTTGCCAGCTGGTGTACTGGAGGAGTTAAAAAAATGGTAATGTGAATAATTGAACTTAGATTATCATGACCAGAGACAGGATGGTCATTCGCATGCACAAAAAGTACATTTAAACTTTTCTTGTTTCCTGAGATGATCAGACAAAGAAATTCAGATGAACTTTTCATTTTGGAACAAGCAGGTCCATGCAAAGCTCCCACTCTTTTTCAGGTTAATAGAAGTTGATACATTGCTTCCATCTCTGTAGGAGCTAAAATACATTATTAAAACCTATAGTTCAGTTACAGTGCCGTAAATCACCACTGCTACCCAGGTTCTAAATTTTAATTTCACTTCAATCAGAATCAATTATTCCACTTGCCATCGCTGGCCTCTCGCTCAGCACCGGGGAAGGAACGTGGGGCGGGGACACTGCTGCCGTGGGCCCCCCCGGCTGTCCCAGCACTCTGCCAGCAGCTACTGCTGCAGGGCAATCGTTCAGCTTCGTGACCCCATGGCCACGGCCCCAGAGCCCAGCCTGGGCTGGGGGAGCCCGCGACGTGCAGGTTCAGAGGCAGCACACGTGGGAACAGACACGAGCGCAACCACAGCCTTATGTGCAGTGACACCAGTGTCATTTACATGTCACGTACACTCAGAAATCTCCCTTGGCAATTGAGAGCAACGAAATCCTGCTGTACAAGGTGTCCTGCGTGTGACAACTGAAATTACAAGCAGCATCGCCAAGCCATGCTTTGAGAAGCTTCTGTAATTTTTATCTGATGGGCAGATGTTTACAGAGAAGATATGCTTTACTCTTACGATATGAACATACAAGGTAGAAAACAAAGCCTTCGTGTTTCCAAACAATCCAGGCCATGGTTTAACAAGCAGGATAGATGTTGGGTACAGAGCACAGGCAATCCTGACTTGTGTTGGTTTGCCACCCACGCTCAGCTGAGTCATCCCAGGGGCTCTGTGTGAGTAACTGCTAACCAACACGGGGACAGCAATGAATTCCTCCTCAGTTCAGAGCTTAAATTCAACTTATTCTGAAAGCAGCAACTATGACAGCATGGGAGAAAACAGGATGCCCACCACTCTGCCTTTCGTACAGCTGAAGAGATAAAGGAGGAAACCAACGCATGATGAAATGCTGCTTGTTTCTCCTTAAGAAAAGTGACAATAGCAACAAACTCTTAAAAAATCTATTAGAAACAAGATACAGCCTTGACTCAGACAAAATCTAGTTCTGAATATGAAGACTCTTCTCAGCAGCAAGTCATGGACAGTGTATTTTCCTAACTACACCCTGGTTTTGTTGGGGTAAGGGCCTGGGTGTCATCGATCTGCTCAGTGTTAAGCTCCTGGGGCATCTTGATGTCTAACGCACATTTATGTTTCATGCTGCCACATCACTAGGAATAATTACCAGCTAAGAAGGGTACATTTCTGTGGATAGAAGATGGGGCTGAAATTTCTTTGGTGAGCCAAGTTTGATCACATAGAGTATGTTCCAAAGTCCTTTACTGGCTCCTTCCAGAGACGCTAAAACCTCTGCCGCACATCTTGCTGCTCATCATCCCCGGCCTGCCAGCAGGTACCACCCTGCACTACCTGCAGTCCCAGCTGCTCCCCTAATCCCTCAAATGATTCAGATAAAGGCTGCCTGAGCAGAGACCTATTATTTAAGCTGCTGAAGATACCAGGCTTATTTTGCCAGAGCTGTGCTAGGGCAGCGGCGGCAGCAGTTCTGTCAGAGCGATCCTGACGCGCCGCTTGACGTGAGCCGGGGGCAGTAAGATTTTTGGCAGACACAACCCCCGACAGACAATGATGCATGAACACAGCCTTAGAGCTCGCTCAGACATCTCTGCAGTATTAATGACAAAACCCAGCAATCACCCTGGTGGGATTGAGCACGCGTGAAAGCTCTAGGAAGTTAAAACAATAGGGGTGAAATTCTTGTTCAAAAAAGGAAAAATAAGGGAGCTCCAATATGATGCATTACAGGAACAATTAATTTAAAATAGACTGGTCAAACTCCTGCATTTAAGAACTCCTGTAATAAGTTGATGCCTTATCCTCAGTACTCTCAAATTATCTATTGCTTATGCTGTCTACACTACATAAATGACACACAGTGTAATGTAGAAGTGGAAGAACTTCCAAGAGGCAACAACAGTCTATTTTCTGCTGTTGTTGGCTTGGACTGGCAGAGCACAGATAAAAGTTCAGAGTGCTCAATAGCCCAGAACTCACTTAAGGAGTCTATTGAAGCCATGGCAGAGACATCATCACCTTCTGTGGATGCTGGGCAAACTGCACCGACATGGTTTGAAGTTGATTTCTCTTCCTTTCAAATAAAATAGCCCGTGAATTGATTAGAGGTAATAGAATTATTGGATGTTAGCAAGGAAGGGGATTTAAGGAAGATGTAATGACACCATCAAAGCTTTGTTGGGTTGCTTTTATTAGCCTGAATCAGCTTAGAGCAGTCCTGACACTAAGAGGTTAGAGGAAGTCTGTTAGAGGCTTGCCTATGGGATGAATGCATAACAAAATCCTTTCGCAAGGGGGCAAAAAAAAGAGAAAAAACCCCCACAGACATGCACCAAAAAAGAACGACAAGTACAGTACTTTAACAGGGAAAATTTCCTCAGAAAGGAAGCAAGCAATGAGGCTCGGAGAGGAATAAATGGTGTAGAAATGACAATCGCTCTTCAGTCAGGGCCCATGACTGCACTCACTGCTGATAAGATCCAGCATGTGTCAGTTGTCAAGTGTCTCTTGTCACACTTCAATGTGAACTTTACAGCGAAAGGGGGACAAGAGGCAGTGAAGGGGAAAATGGCAAGGCTCAGAAGGACTTGTGCACTCAGTGTGAAGCCATTTCAATTTTATATTCTAAAGGACTTTGTAGGTGATCCCATGAATGCAATTATTCTCACCTAATAAAAGCAACATATGCTAAGACAATTAAAAGATTTTATTATACATCTATTCATTGTATTTAGTTTTAGACAGCAGATAAACCTAATTTGAAACAAGGTGTTTGCAAGGCAAGAAGCAGAAATAATCGTGGTCTGTATCTATAAGAATGTTAGTGATTCATTACAGTCTTTATATAAAAAGGTGAATTAATAAAATCTTCCTCTACTAATGACAATTTCACCCAGCAAATGAACAGTCTAATTACAAAGCTCTCATTAAAACAGCATAACTTTTGACTTATGGTGTCCAGTTTGGGTGAGTGTACATTTAAGTGGCTTTATTACCCATCAGAAATGTCTATTTGCAAGCATGTTCCTGCCCTGACACAAACCTCATGCACTCATCCCTTCATCAAGGCATAAAGGTTACCCCATCACAAATTAACTCCTCTGCTTTGGGTAGAGATGTACCATTGTCCTGGTGGCCAACAACCGGAGTTTCTCTAGACTTGCGTTATTGAAAATAAAATTATACACTCTAGAAAACCAGCTGGTTTGGTCTGTAATTTGCAAAGTAAAGAAGATTTTGTGCTGTCAGTCCAAACCAGGGCTTAGATGTGCTTTAGAACAAAATCAGTGCTAAATCTGGAGAGCAAAGGAAATACTTCTGGTTTGGGCATAAGCTCATGGGTGAAGTTTCCTAGCAGACCTGGAGTGGAAGCTCTGGTGCAGCCCGTCAGCGTGGAAGGAAGAAAGCCGTGGGTAATTATGGCAAGATTTGCATATGACCGCAGTGACTCCCCTCGTTGAGGCAAATGAAGGGCACCAAGGGACTCTGCTGCTCAGAGTCTACCAGAATTAAGCAGAAATCCATCACTTCATGCATAACTGATAACGTGTCCCCGAAAAAGCTGATATACACAGCAAACAACGGTTGTGGGGGGGGTTTGATCAGTCCAGATCAGTCCCACACAGCCAGGAGTGCCAAAGGCAGATACTGCATGTGAAAAACATCATTCTCTCCCTTTTTTCCCTTGCCAAAAGAACAGTATCAGAAGACAGCTCTTGTACGAGGCTCTACCTGAAACCACAGTCACGGGAGAAAAGTAAGTTGCAGAAAAAAATGCCACATTTGCATTAGGAATTTTTGCAGTTCTTAAAAATCTTAAGAGAAACAGAGTCACAGTCACCAGTTGCAGGGCATCTAGCAGCACCCGAAACTTCAGTGCGGGGTTAGCGACCTCTCACAACTCTCTAGATTCGCGTGAGAAATACTGTGAAAATCCATTAACAGTGAAAATAAAAAGGAAAAGAAAAGGGCATAGGGAACCAGAAGGTCAAGAAGATATTAAAACATGCATTTCTTTGCTCTCCATAGGAGTCCTGGTCGGGTACAAGTTTGGTGAAGCCTATCACCACAGCACAGAGATGTTGTTTGTCCAGCTGAGGTAGAGTAGAATGAAACACCTTTTCTGGGATGGCAGAGCCATGTCTGTTCTTTGTTACAGATACTTTCTTTTCCTTTGGGTGAGGGCAGAAAAAGAAGCATCAGTATCAGTCACATACAGCAGCTACCCCAGCTTAGGTACTGACATGGATACCTGCTACCACAACTTGCTATTGAAAGGAAAAATGGGTTGAGATTAAAAATTCTTAGGTCCTTAAAATAATTCCTCCTCTCTGATGGGTATGATTTATTGATACAGCATCACACATGTGAATCCACCACAGGAATTTCCTCTGAGCTGGGTATGGTTCACATGTGGAGATGCTGGAAACTCAGTGCTACAGGCTTTTTATCATGCAAGTTGGTTCTTTTGACTTGCCTTCAGCAAGAGTGAGAAACAACAAAACCGAGTCAGGAGAGTGCCCTGACTTGAGGAGTATCAGATGAAAGTTCCATCTCAAGAAAAGTACTATAATTACTGAGCACAGGTTTATAAATACTACTTGACTAATGATTTAGAACAGCGAGGCAAATGGAAAGTGTACCTAAACCTGACAATCATCAGCTATTTTCTCACCAGTGCTTGAATACCTATGAAGCGAAAATTTCACTGGAGATGTGGCTAACATGAACCATGACTCATTAATAACACAGATATTTATCAGCATCCTGTCACAGATATTCTTAAAAAATAACTGTGAATCGTGTGCAGCATAGATCCTTTGCCTGGCTGCTGGTATTGGAGTTTATCCTATTTAAACTTTGGACTATGATACAATGCAGGAACTTGCTGTTTTACATCCCTGTCCCACAGAGCAACTCCAGGGAATCCTACTAAACAAAGCCCCCCATTTTTTACTGCAAGGACCTTTAGTAAATACCAAAAAGCCAGATTTTCTTCAAAGGTTGTAAACACCTCTCTTTGGAAGCATCTCAAGTGCACATGTTGAACTTCAAATTATTGTTTTTATTTTCTTGATGTTGGCAGATTTTTTTTTCTCTTTTATTAAAGCCACAGTCCTCTCCTCTCTTCCCTCATGGGAAGGATTTCTTTATTAAAACCTGCGTCATTATTCCCTTATCCCCCCTGTCCCCCCTCAGCTCACAGGCCTCTATGCTTCCTTTAAAAATAAAAATGTGCACACGGGTGCAAAAGCTTGATGCAGAGCCTAATGTGGATCATACCCTAAAGGAAGCAAAAAACACTGTGCAAACTGACTACACTGTGAGTGTGTGACAAAAAAGCAGAGTCTGGAATTAACATTCCACCTAGGTTTTTGTTTGAATACACAGATTGGAGAAGGAAATGTGGATCTCTTATTATTTTTATGACCAAAGCCTCCATTTTACCTGGCACCTCTTTAAGATTATAAAGTGGATGTGATGTGCAATGATTTATTAAGAGATCATACTGCTCCTATGTAGATTCAGTCACATAGCTGTTGTGTGCAGCATTTTGTGCTGTATCTTACACAATTGCAATGTTTACCAGCCAGCCCCTGAACAAATGAGCAGCTTGCTGCACTACAGTATGCATGGATTATAAAAGTATTTTACTGCCAAATGCTGCATTTTTTGCTGGAAAGCAGAGGAAGATTACACAACATCCCTGCATTTTTGGTATGGCTTTATAACCTGAGTGTGAAGCAAAGCAACAAAACCACAGATTCTGAAGTACCATGTTAATAGATGATCACTGTGTACAAGAGGGGCAAATGGCAAGAATGATGGACTTTTTGCCTTTTTTCTGTTTGTTTAATTGCCATGATTCTCTGCAAAAACTTGACTTTCTGCAAGGCAAAATAAAAAAAAAAAATCACCTGATCTTGATGTTGGAAAGGTGCCAAGCCCATCTGAGGTCCAAATCTATATGTACATAAAAAAGCAGGAAGCAGTCTTAAAAGGAAATGCTAATTAGCTTCCTGGGATTTCAAATTTTAAAAGCTTCTGTGATTGAATTTATTTTAGCAATTCCTTCTTTAAGGAATGTGAAAATTGGCCCTACAGTTGAGACTTCAAACAAACAGGATGAAGAAGCAAAATCCTTCATAGCATTGCTTATTGCCCTCAATATGATTATAGTCATACATTGAGGAGTGGTCGATAAAAGAGAATTATACATCTGTATAATGGCTATAAAGGTAAAATGACTTCTGGTCAACTTTATCAAAATACTAAGAAGAAAAGCTGGAAGAGTATCAGCAGTATTAAACACAGAACAACCAGTTTGTATAAGGGGACGGAAATGGGCTCTCAGCAGCAGGGGTACTGTGATTTTTACATTGGATGAAGCATAAATTAAAATCTTCTGCATTATTAACAACAGCGAACACCTCCTTTGGGGCACAGATAGTAATGAAAGTTCACATTTGAATTAAAGCATGGACGCTGCTGAATAGAGACAAAAAAGTAAGGCAGAAAAACACAGAGTGCACTTAGGAGGGACAAAAGCACTACTAATATGGGAAAGAATAAATCAGAGGTTTGCAACATCCTTATTTTTGTCCATATGATTAGCACACTTCAAGACCTAGCTCTGAACAAGTTTTGGTTGAATATTATTTCTTTATACAAAACTTTCAGTAAGGCATCCAGCAAACCCTTGTGTATCCAGAGCCAGGTGCTTAAAAGGCATCTATGTGCAGAGAAGTCTTGATTAATTTGGGCATCTATGGGTTCATCTTTTAAACACCCCTTGAAAATACTTCTAGTTCCACACTGCTTTCCAGGAAAGCTGTTTTCCATTTTCCTGGAGTCAGTCACCTTGTTAAATGCTGACAGCAACAGCACAAATGCAGAACAACATATTTACTGCAGGTGGGTTTCCAAGCTGCTACAACATCAATTTAATGTTCCAGGAACCAATGGGCTTTGCAGTTCAGTGCATGGGACATCATATATATATATTACAATTTCAAGTAGCTAAAACTCTTCTGGCTGTTAGGCCGGGGTAGCCACGTTATACAAACTGCCTGGCAGTCTCTCACCTTGTCCTTATTGTAAAAATGATGCATTTTTTCCATACTTCTGCAGAAGGGCTGCTTTCAGCTAGGGGCTCAGAAACGCTGATTTTAAACACTTTAGTGTTTAAGGCAGGTCTTGTTTTATAGAGGTGACAATTTTTTGAGATTATGGAGCAAAGTTAGTTTGCTGCCTTGAACTTTCAGGGTGTAAGAAACAGCCAAATCACTTTACACAAAAATGGCTTCAGCCTGACAAGGGTGGACAAGACTCCAAGTGCATGGTCAGGGCCATTAGCTGTGTCATATTCACCCTCTGTCTTACCCCAAGATGCATCAAGGGAGCTCAAGGGATCACAGGTGCTTCCGAGGTGGTGAAAGCCAGACAGGGCACGGTTAGAAATAGCATACACCACCTGTAAAATCACTGAGGCAATTTTAAAATAAGTAGGAACTAGAATCAACTGAAAGCATTTTTGTGAGGGGTTACAGGAAACTTGGGTCTGAGGGAAATTAAATATCTGTACTCAAAGGAATCCAAGACTTCAGAGCTGTGTCTCAATAGCTCCCACAGAGAATTAGGAGGAATAAAAAGTGTCTTGTTTATTCCACTGAACACTAAAGTCCCAAAGAGAGACCAAATTAATTTATCCAGTGGGAAAATCTGCCTAAGGGAACAATTTAGCCCTGAAGAAATTTAAATTAATAAGAAATTGGTGCCTTCTGATTGTTTTTCCTGATGCCATAATACTTCATAGAGGTTTTAAAAGAGGTGGTTATGCAAATATTAGAAATTTCCAAATGAAATATTTAGGCATTAATTATACTAAAATTCTGCATGGGGAGAATTTTTGCGAATAACACGGAGAAACATAAAAATTAGGGAGATAGGATTACATTGAGAAAACTTTTAGAGAAAGATAGTCTAAGATTACCTTTGCATTTGAAACACCAAATGTGACATTTAAAGGATTTTCCAAAAATTAAGCAACACGTAAGTTCAGGCTTCCTGATCAGCCTTCCTGTGTGACCTGCAAATGCTTAGAAGTTACAGTAACACCCACCCTTCATTTCTGGCACATATGTCTTTATTTTAAGGTACATTTAAACTTGTTTTCACAATAAAGGAGGTCAAGATGAATATAGCTGACCATCCTTGCTGTTCTAATGTTTGGCTGCTGTTTGTTGCCACGAAGCAGCCTTTTGAAAGATGATCACTGTACCTGAAATGCAGATAGTTATAAAAATGGCATTAATTTGCTTAGACCGTGAGATTTTCACAGGAGAGCAACTAGCAGAAAACATTATGAAAATGTCCAAGAGGACTGGTAATTGAGTTGATTAGTATGACCTTGGTTATGAAGGTAATAGAAGAGTGAATGGTGCTTAGACTGAGTTATAACCCTGCTGCCTTGCTCGGAGATGTAGTGAGGTATGTAATTTGCTCCGGGTGAATCCGGCAGCCTGGCCTCTCCCTGACAGGGTAATACACCCTGACTAGCAGAGCTTGGCCGGCCACTGCTTCTGCCCCGGCAGAGTAAACAGTGCAGGGCCAGGCGAGCCATGATGAACTGCGTGCTTCCCTCAGCTCAATATGGCAATTTGCTGCTGGCAGACGCTTTCTGCTAAAGGTTTCTTCTCGAATTAGGAAAATTAAAAGTAATTTTACAAAAACTTTAAGAATGGAAACTTTCCGGTTTCAGACCAGAAAATCTACATCCCTCTGAATTAAACTCCAGACAAAATGTATCTTGATTTATCTACTCACCCAACCACACAGTTCTGGTGTTGCTTTTCGACTCATCATGTTTCCACCCTGTGATAACTCCAGAAAGGCTTTAAAAAGTCAAGGTTTGTCTCGCAGAATGGGGCTTTATTTGTTCAGGAAGTGATTCAGCTAAAGGCCTGAATGCACAAGTGCTGTGATTGCCTTTCTTGCACTAGATTAACTGTGATTATTTAGAACTATTTTAGGTGGTCTCCCTTTACAGGGAAAAAAGGCACCCAAAACAATTAGACAAATTAGACAAAGTGAGGAAATACATTTCTAAATGCTACACTTTGCATTCTTGTCTCCACCAGTAGCCTGGATGAGATATAATTATCTATCAGGCATCCATAGAATAAGTGTTTTGAGAAAAAAAAATAGTCACAGAAAGGAATCTTTAAATACTAAACACCAAAATATATATATTTTTTTAAATCAATGAATGGATCAAAAGCAATGTCTTCAAAGTCAGCGTAATTTAAATATTACCCCTTTCCTTCCATCCCTGACGAGCTGTCTTGCTATTTTATTGCAAGTTTCACAAACGAATAACTGGCCAAGGTTCCCTAGAAGGAAAATGCCTACATAAAAGATTCAATTAAATTAAAATTACTCAGTTCAGTCTGTGTGTGTCCAAGGCAAAGTCTGCTTTACTAGGAAACCAGGCACAGATATTCAGCTAAAAATTGCCACACATTAGACATGTAATTTCAGACCATCTTTCCCTACAAAGTACAAATCAGCTCTCTTTTGGTTTCATAGCTATCAGGATGTCATCATATTCTTTTTCTGAGGAAATCTGAGAGGATGAAAGGAGACGCTTAGGAAATAATTTTGCATTTTCTCTTAGAAATTAAAAATCTTTCATTTCTTCTCGTTTATTTAAGTGCCACGGAGAAATGGGGTTAGAAATGGATTTAGAAAATAATCCAAGACATCTAAAGAAAACTGTAATCTCAATAACATTCCAACTATAATCATTTCAGGGGTAGAGGAGCAAAAGCAGATTCTGTGTGTCCATGGATTTTAGAGACTTGCAGAACTACAAGGCTCTCTGAAATCAGGTGTTATATATTCGGCTCTCATTTCACAGAGCTAAAATCAAACTGAATATTTAATTCTGAGTATAAACTAATGACCTGATCCTGAATCATGTAGCATGAAGATAGATTACTGTTGACATGCAGAGTCCCAGTGAAATCCCTGGGATATTGTGAGAGCCGAGCAGCCACATGCCTGCTACACAAAGCTCAAAACAGCAATGCTGAAATGGAGTTTGGGATGTTAATTCACAGTTGCCATCTTTAACACCACGTTTTTAATATTGTTCCTCCTGTTGTTTTGAAGGTCAGTGGATCCAGAGGAAATTTCCCACTCTCAGAGCAACGTGCATGATATGAAAGCAATAACAGGCTTTAATTTTAAAGTTCTGCTGTTGAAGGTTTATATCTCTAAAACGAAAACAGCTCCAGCTAAGCCTTTGACTGTTTGTAAAAGTTTGCAAGCTACAAGCAGGACAGATTTACTTGTGTTTTACCAGCACTGAGCTGACACTAATTATCCCACTGTGAACTTTGGATGAAATCCTCATCCTGCTGAACTGATGGGAGTTTTGCCACTGACTCCAACCGCACCGGGAGTTCACCCTCTGGCTTCGGCTCCGTGCCACAGCCTAATACTTTCTGCGTAATCAGGCCCATAAAGTTTATCTTGAAAGCCAAAAAATATTAGGTCAACTTACAATCACTCTGACTTTTCCCTCTCTGGAGGGACAGCTTGTTTTAGTCACCACCACCGCCTCCCTGCTGACGATGGAAGCTGCTCCTCCATCCTTGAGGGAGCTCTGCCGGAGCGAGCGGCCCCCGCGCAGCCGCGGCCGGTGCATTCAGCCAGCGCCGGTGCTCATTTATTAGTATGCACTACCCAAATTCAAAGACTTTCCAAGGAAGTTTGACTGCAGCAGGAGCATTCTGATTTATGAAGCTTGGTTATCATTTTTAAACCACAGCCCTGTCCCCAGCCTGACTCGACTGACAATGACATATGCCCGACGTGTTTGTCAGGCCTCGCAGGCTGATTGCTCATCGCCGCGGCAGCTCTTCCCCACGCTGGGACCAGTTACTCCCCATTCCCCCACGGGTGGGCCAGCTGGGCACTCTGACACCCATCTGTAGCTGGCTCCAGCTGTAGGTGTCGGTGCAAAACTCTGCCCAAAGGCAATTACTTAAAAAAGAACAAAAAAACCAAAAAAAGCAACAAATCCGGTTTTACAAAATGAGCTCTGTGGAATTGCAGCACGGACTGCAGCCACTATGGCAGAGGTAGAGATTTCCACACAAACCAGGCTTGCAAAAAAATAGGAAAACAGAAATCCAACACCAGGCATGACTCTATGTGTGTCCTTGCACGCCAGCATGGATATCTGTTTCCTACTTCTAACTATGAACATTAAATGCTCCTTCTCCCTCTCCACCTGACCATCAAATTTTCAAAAAAACCCACTTCAGAACATATTTGAACATGCCTGGTTAATAGGAGAAATATGTCATACAACCAACACATCTTTCCCATGTGGAGAGAGAACATTGTGCATTACAAACATACAGCAAATGTAACTAGAGGAGGTATAGGTGGGTACGGAGATCTAAGCAACGGAAACATGCCTGTCTGAAGTCCAAAAGAATTACATTAAAGATGCTCAAGTGTCATTTTAAGAGTCTGTATCTTGACATCAAGCAGACAAAGATGCTTTCATGGCCTTTCTTCAAGCAAGAAGGCAGAAACACAAGTAAGGATTTTCTTTTATGCTCATCAAGATAAAAAAAGAGTATAAACACTGAAGTATTTATTCTCACAGCAATCTCATGAAACACACTGTTATTCCCATTTTACAGATGAGGAACTGAGTCACAGAAAGACCTTCCAGCTCGTAGTTTAAAGGTGGTTTAAAAACTGAGCTGAGGACCCTGTGTTCATATCAAGTATTTGAGCCAAAAAAACAGAATTCCTCCTTCCTAATAAGGTCAGCTTTTCATTCAGTAACTATGAAGGTGGTGAAGGAATTCTGTAAATTCTTCTGTAAAAGCTCCTAAAAGCTACATGACATTAAGAGGAAAACTAGTAAACCTCAGCTCTAGTAACATATCCACTTAAACAGGCTTCAAAGAAAGTGTGGAAAATAGGTGTTTCGTAGCTGAGGCAAGAGAGAGAACAACAAAATGCCTTCACAAATTATTTTGTTTGTGTGAGCAATGTGCTTTTGCTGAAAGACTGGTGTGGGTAAAAATGGTATATTTTTGGTATGTCAGCTTCAATTACCAGCAGTCTAAGAGTGAAAAGCGACAGCCTTGTCCCAACAACCTCCTCCAAAGGAGACACCCATCAGCCAAAAGCCCTGCTCCCAGCATGACCTTTCTTGCTTTCTGGCTGGGCATAAGGGCATATAGCCATTTTATTTAAACTTCTTCTGAGAAAACTGCTTGTTAGATGTTGATTTCCAGCAGCCACTGCCCTCTGAAAAGAATATTCATGGCTGGTGTTTCATTTGGAATGCTAACGGGATCAATTTGAACTCCCTACACTCTCTATCTCCCACTTGTTTCATACATATTCAAAGCCATTTACATCATTTCACAGAAAAATGTTTATGAGTGAGGATGCACATTGTATTGGCTGTTGTTGGGTTAATTCCTAAACATGCATGGACCTGGTCCTAGCAGGCGAGCTGGATCCCAAAAGAGGAAAGGCTGGAAAAAATCACAGCGCCTGGAGCCAGACAAAGCAGTTTCGGCACAAGTTTCAACATTATACCTAACAAATTTTGTCAGGCAGCTACCAAGAGCACTTCACAGCCTGCTCACCTCCTTGCTGCTTTGTTTTCTCTATTTAAATAAAAATTACAGTCTCTCCTTTCACTTGCATGGCTAAAGGGCCCCGTAATCCAGTGTATCCTTGGCTCTGTCACTGTGCTTGCTGACCCTACAGTGAGCAGGCTCTGACCACCAAATGCGAGCAGAATAAATTATCGCTGACACTCCAATATTTAATTATGCAGCTGTCAGAGCGGCCCTTTCGAAATTCATTTTAATAAAGTGGGAACTTTTTCCTTTCAAGGTTAGAGTCAGGGGAGTCACCTTCTGTGTCAGGCTGAGGTCTCCACCATGAGCTTTGCATTCTTCCCTGAGAAGCCTGTCACTTGGCCTGATAGAAGGACCAGATAACGGCACCGATGTCTATTGGCCTCCCCCGCCCTGCCTGGATGAACATCCTTCATTTAAACCCACAATAATGAGGACCTCAAAGTCAGACTGGCAGCCACAAGGGCAGCTCGGCAGGGGGAAAAAAAAATGGCTTCTTATTATAAAATTCACTCGATGTTATAGCTGCAATCTAAAAGCAATCATGTTCATCTCACCGTTTTAACTGGTTAACCAGAAATATTTAACGTGTTAAAAAATGTGAAGGGAAACCCAATAGTTGAAGTCCCAGTAGCCTGTATTTACCTGCACTGAACTCAGACAAGGAGAGGAATATTGGTCTGTATTTTCCTACCTGCAAAGTATCTAACTAGATCTTTTCGCCAAACATTTAGGAAATAAAACTCTTTATAAACGTGTGGTGCATGACAGGCAGTGTCCACATACTGCAACTGCACATTGTAAGGGTCAGAGGTGCTTTCTAAGACGCTCAAGTGCAAAACTGCTGTGTGCATTCACAGCCCTGCACACACACACAACCACACAGAGCACATGAAACTACCCATGTAATACAGTGCTGGCCGTAAGGAACCTTGCCTTCATGAAAACAGAGATTATTTTAAAATGTGGCTATCCCTCAATTACATCTTCACACTTGCAGGTCCCTGCTTTCAAAACTTTTGATTTTTGTCCTGTGCAGCTGGGAGAAAAACAGATACAAGTTTACTACAGACAGCCCAAAAATGTGTGAGCAAGAGTGTAGCTGACCTAAATTAATAGAAAAATAAAAACAAGCAAAAAAAAAAAAAACCCAAAAATTCCAAATTTTGTTTCTGTGTGACAACACTTCTAAGTAATGTTAATAACAACTTTGACTCACAAGTTCTATTTCTTCCCCAGGTTCCTATGGTGCTACACAAGCACTGGAGATTTAGCTACACAACATTTTCCCCAGTATGATTATACATCTTCTACAAATGGGGAAGTGAAAAACACATAAATTGCATGTGGGCTGGGAATTAAAGCTCTCAGGGAAGCCCCACATCTCCCAGTTTAAATCAAAAGACTTGCTAATGAGAAAGAAGTTCATGGGATACCATCCTATATCCCATAGGTGCTAAGTGACCTATCCCAAGACATAAAGCGTCCCAGGAAAAGAAATTAAAGCTTTTGTAAAAATGCTTTCTTTTTACTTAATTTGATCCACAACGAAGTCACAGCCAAGAGAGAACAATATGACTCACTAGTACAAAATGTTTTTACTTTCTGGATTCATTAGCACTAATGAAGAGCAGGTGCAGGGTATCAGGGGAAATGCTGTGCAGAGCAGTTCCCCAGCACGTTCTCCTGCCCAACTTGTGCCTCAACATTTGGTCTTTTGCTCTTTCCCTGCAAGGGGGTGCACTTTGTATCTCCCAAATAATGCACAAATAATGCACTATACGCAAAGCCAGCAGAAAAAACTACATAGGGCTCCAAAAAAAAGCCTGAGAGTCCACTGAAATTTCACAGCTTTCCCAAACATGCTGGGTTGTGCTACAGGACTTCCCACTAAAAATTCTCTATTAATAAGATATTAAATATCTCACTCACTAGTTGTTTTGAATCTAAGATCAGAACTTCTCACCAAAAATTAAACGTTCACCTCTGATTCACCTGTGTCTTACACACTTCCAAATTTCTAACAACATACATCAGGGGTTACCCCATCCGGCATTAGGCACCTAGAAAACAACCCTTGAGGAAATGTGGTTGCTCTTGCCCTCCTTTTGCCCCAGGGGGATCAGCCAACACTTTCAGAGGCTGAGCTGGAAGCGGAGTTGAACGACCCTTTGGTGCTGGCCACTGCCCTGGGTTTGCGTAAAAC
This sequence comes from Atrichornis clamosus, assembly GCA_013400975.1. Lineage (NCBI taxonomy): Eukaryota > Metazoa > Chordata > Aves > Passeriformes > Menuridae > Atrichornis > Atrichornis clamosus. The sequence goes on along the minus strand of WBMZ01004434.1, from coordinate 474,948 downwards.
ACCGAGGGTGACGATTTGCATCTTAGAAGCCCTGATTAAGTGGTGTGGATCTGGGTTTGGACAGTTATTTATCAGCTGCATGTGAAGTACAAAGCCAGCAGGGCCCGGCTTCCAAGAGGCCTACACATGTTTCTATAAATAATAACTGACAGCCTTTTTTTACCACTTATGCTAAGATTATCTCCTGCTGCTTCCTGCTTTAGGTCCTCTTGCTTTATTTTTGGCTGTGTCATTTAACTTTGGTAGAGACAAATATTTTGACACATTGCTGGCATTTTGATCTCAGCATGTACAAAGGCTGAATGCTTCTTCTCGTTGGCTTGGAGCTCACCACAGATGCTTACTATGCAGAGGACATGTTCCAGGATCTGAAATTAAACCCCTAATGCACAAAGAAAATGTATTTATATTCCATTATGAACCTGTGGAAATAAGTACCTTAAAACATCATTGCTTTCTATATTTTTTAACTGGGCAGCTTCAGTACCAGCACAATACACTTGCAGGTTTCTGAGCAATACTTCACTCCAAGCAGCATGGCTCACCTCCTGGTGTCAATCCAAACAGATTTGCTGAATCCTACTTGTCACTAATTTTTGCAGTGGAAAAATAATTATAGAACAAAACATCAGGAAAAAAAATATAATCCTATCAACCTGGTGTGACATGCACACATAAACATGCCAAAAATCCCAGCTGAGCAACTCACAAAAATGAGCAATTGTTGAATGCACAGACCAGAAAAGGCTTTGATTCCCCTACAATAATAGGGAAAGTGCAAATAAATTCTGAGTCAATGAGACGGCTTACACTAACCTGGCATTGGGAGAATTTTCAGTCCACAAATTCCTTCACAACTGAGTAAATTTAAAGAAATAAAACTAGATTGAGCATTGCTTTAATACCTGCTGGTGTAGTTTCCCACACTGTTCACTGGCTTGTTAAATATGAAAAAGATTTGCCTTGCAAAGCCACAGCGAGAAATACAGTCACAGATGGGTTAATTGTTCGCTCCTCGGATCTTACCATTTTTATTTTGGTTTAAATATAACCTGTTATTATAACAAGAAAACTCCCTGGCCTTGTGTACAAGACTCAAATATAATCAGCGATATCACACTGTCCCTTAATAGAAGGTGCAATATAAAAAAGATCATTTAAGATGCCAGTAGCTTCCCTCCTGACCCTGCCTGGCTGAGAGGCAAATTGCATTAGAAAATGACATGCCATTCATCTCACGAGTAGTTGCAGGAACATTTAGCTAATTAAATGATTAATAAATTTAACACTGCTTTATAATTTCATTTAGCCGTGTTGGAAATCAAACGGTGCACTGCGTGTGCACCGAATGAGATTAGGTGGGAGTTGTGGGTTTCACCGGCTGCCCTGGTAATTGAGATTAGTCTATTACTACAGTGACCTTTTTAACTTTTATACTCTCTTGTTAAAGTGAAATAAAATTTTATTCACTTTTAAGGCATATTTACTTAGTGAAATTTACGTGAAATTAAAGAAATACCGAGCTAAGAAGCATTCATTCTCTTTTTTGTTCTTTTATCCTTATTTTGAACCCTTTTATGGATTCCTGCTTTAATTTGGCAGCCCAGTACCACCACAGCACACTCTGAAACAAACTCCCTTTAACGCTAAAAACCAAAAACAACACCCCCAAATGTTGCAAACTCAAACACATCCAGCATCACAATGATGGGTGTGGAGCAGGGGGTTGGTACACACAAAAAAGGCATAACCTCAATATACCTATATATTTGCACACGTTTACTGGAGCTTTATCTGGAAACTACCTCGGGTGTTGGAGCTCAATGGTGACTCTCTCTGTTCTAGCACAGTCAGCTGAACAATCAGGATGCTGTGGCTGTAGTCAGCTGTGAACAGGGGCTACCTTTATGTCAGAGCAAATCCCCCCGCTTTCTGTTCATCCACCCTTGCACGCAGCTTTAGACAAAACGACCCCGTTTACTTCGAGCATCACAGTTTGCTGTGTAATTATTTATCTGCATGATCAGTGCTTAGACTCAGCCTCTGAGGAGCAGGAGGGGACCCTGAGGAAAGCGACAGCTCATTCTGGTTTCACCCAGCTTATGGTTGGAGGTTGCTGCTGATGTGTGACATGCCCCAGTTCAGTACATCACACCAAAGAAAGAAAAACAATTCACAGGTTTCTTGTGATTAATACTGAAAAGAATTCCTATGATTACAATTATGGAGACTGTGTCTTCAGGTAGCCAGCACAGGTTAGAAGGTTAATACTCAGGTAGTTCCAATAGCCAAATAAACAAAATCCCTACAAGAAATAACCTTTGTCTATCCAGGCACAGCTTGCAGCTATCTTAATTTCTAAAGCATAAGTATCTATCCACACAAAATTCATTTCAGCAGTACAAAGACTCATTTTATCAGTTCTTGGAAAACTTGTCATGATTACTGACACTTAAGCCAACTCAGAAAAAATTTTCAATCAATACATCTAATGTTGGGAGGGATGTTTAATGTGTTTTGGTTTTGAACAGACGTGTGTTTATAATGTAGAAGAAAGAAGGAATTAAAATGCATATCATTGCTGAACACTGATTCCTCTCTGAATCACACAGCACACCATTTCAGAAAGTATCTTTGAAAAGAACAAGTCAGAGCAGTGTTGACTTTCTCCTGAGGTCCTAATCAATCGGGACAGGGATAAAATACTTGATAGACTGTTGATACAATATGGATATAAAATCCATGGTGGCTGAAGTGAAACGTTGCACTGGAAGTGGGATCTGATATCAGCAAGTCAGGGTTCTGCTCACTTACTCCAGTAAGATAAAATTCCGATACAGATGGGCCCAACATGTGGGAGAAACAAACTGTTATCAGCAAATGAATTAAATATAGCAACCACAGCAACAATTTCAACTTAAAGGCCATAAAGGCCAAACAAATTATAGGTGATAATTATAACTGCTATTTACTGTGATAATTAGAAAGGAAAATTATTGCTGGATTTCCAAACCACACCATCACCACAGATGCGAAGAATTATCAACAGGATGCAGAGGTACATCAAGTGTCTTGATGTATTGGAATAAATTCCATTATTTGGGCTCAGTGGCTAAAATCCACCTGGCTTCAGAGGGACAAGATTTCCACCCAACCAAGCGGAGCTATTTTCTGTCCCTCAGAGCTGCAAAAGCCAAGCTCATGGTCCTGAGGGACCAGTAATGTGGGGTAAGCATCATCTTCCCTTTTTTCAGATGAGAGTTATGCAGGTGTCTATAACTCATCTTAATTTCTAGACACTCTTTACCATCAATAAAGAAAAAGGCACTTTTTGAGAACTCTTCATCTTCACGTACCCCAAGGTGAGATGAGCTGTGTTACAGAAGCGCTGCCTTCTCTCCTTGGGACTACAAGCAAAAGCAAAACCCAGTAATTTTATGAAAAAAATCCTGCCACTAAGATGCAAGTTCTTGACAAGAACTGAAAAATAATAAATCCAATCTGAGGCCTCCAGAACTAAGCTTTCTGTTGAACTTTGTGTAGGATGAAAAGCTGCTAAAATGTCCCTGTGATAAATGCATGATATTCAGCGTATTCACAGATTTAGCAGCTTTGACTTAGGAAGTCCCTTGAAAACTGGCTCTTATACTCCAGACTTTCCCAGGAATGGTCTGTTCTGGCATTTATTTTTATTTATTTTTCTTATGGGAGTGGTCACTGGCATTTGGACGGATACATTATTTTCACCAGGGAAGATAATATATGAGGCTGATGAGCTGATGACATGATATGATGATATCTTACAAATGTCAGTGGAAATACTGTTTTCTCTGAAAACGATATATGGATAACAGGAGCTCTGCCTCTAAAAAATGCAACTTGTACATTAGGCTTTCTAAAGACAAAAGTGTAATGTGAAATCTACTTCTTGGAAACAGAGATTACTTATGCTGGCAACTACAGACATGACAGAATCTAAATAGCCATTATCCACTTACAACCATGAGAAGCAGGAAATCCTAACCAATTTTTCCAGGAACTTATGTCTCCTAGTGTCTCCCTAAATAATAAATCATATTCCATCAGATGAGATCCACTACAGGTTTTATTAAAAGAGAGGTAGCCTATAAAAAAATCCACCTATTGCAAAAAATACATAAGACTTACAAAAAGGCTGGCAGAACTCCCATTAATAAGAAATTTGGTCTATGAAAAAAATGTAAAAAATCTCGAGTAGATTGATTTATTTAATATTTTAACTGTTTTTTTGCATTTCTGGTAAAATAAAAATTAGACCTTTTGAGGATATGATTGTACTAAACCTTCAGGAGTGAAAATGGTCATTACTAGAATAAGTATTTTGATCTTATAAATATGAGTAGTCCACTTCTACATATACAGCGTCCACTTTTGCATGGAGCTAAGCTGGCATCCATATTCAGTTTTAACTTAAACACACCTCAAAGGCCACCCCTGTGAGTTCCAATAATGTGCACTGAAGTGGAACCGTGGTCATTGTTTCTTATCATTCGCACTGGGAAGCCGTGTAAGGTCAAGCTCGTGTTTCAGTAAGGAGCCTTTGATTTTAATTACCTCCTATAAAAGGTGAAATCTGGGTTCCAGTAAAGGCAATGTGAATCTGCTTGTGTGAAGCTACGATTGCATCCAAGGTTACTGAATGTGCAGCTGTGTGTGCTCCTACCTGCACATACATGCAGGGCTTTGCAGTCTAGGATTTCACATTACTGATTGCCAAGTAGAAAATGGAGCCTTTAAAATATTCAGATGGGCTATGAAAGGTCTACATATGAGTTGGATAGCAATCACCTTTCTTACAATCATTACATATCCAAAATGAGTATACCCACAGTGATAAGACTGTGTCATCACCAGGGGCAAGAATTATGTGGGTCAAAGCCATGTCAGGTTTCCAGGACAAGATCAAAAGTATTAATGGGAAATAATTTTCTTCTACTGAAAACTGTTAAAGCAACATTAATTATCCATCACCAGCAACAGATCAATTGCTACAAAGGTGTCGTGGCTATGGGTCAGTCTGTGACACATCTGTTGTCTTGACCTCAGATGAGCCACCCAATCCCATCACTTGCAGACTCTCTCAGGGCAGCAGCTGTGCTACCGTGACATGTAGAAAAAACCTAATCATCTTTAGTAGAACTTCGGCTGATGGAACTGATTCCATCTAGATAACTCAATCTAGAGTTGTCTGAATTACACAGTGTGAGTACCACCCACAAGAAAGTTTTGATTTTAGACCCTTGACTTGGAAAAATAGCTGTGTAAATTGTGTTGGAGTTTGGAAATGACTCTTCCCCAGTTACTTGCCAGGCCAGTGCTCCCATCCCACAGATCCCACCACAACACTTTTCCCATTTCCTAACAGCATCATCTTCTCATTTAATTCCGTGTTCTCACAAAAAACAACATGTATATGGAAGCAGAAATATCATTTTTAAAAAGTAATCCATGTATTTCTTCATCCCCATCAGTATTTAACTGGTAGTGACAAAGCAGCTGTTATTTTTCACACTAGAAAAAGCCTGGTGATATCTCAGTTACCAAGAGGTGGCAAAGGAAAGTATTGTCAGCAGTTGGATTAAAAACCTTGAGTTTCACTTCTAACAGTGATTTAGCAGCTCAGAGATGTCAAATTCATGATGAACATGATCTGACATTCTGGCTGTTGAAAATGGGACATATATAGCAAAAGTCAATACAACAGACACAACTATGACAAGCAGAAAGCAGCCCTAAATATGGTCCTGAGTTAGTTGCTGGTGTCCACAGCAGATTGGCAGCTTTGCATGGCAATCTGCTGTTCTCTCTGGACATTCCTGAAGTTCTAGGAGGAATCCATGTGTTGGCTGAACTAATTCTCACACAATCACACAAGAGCAGTCTTGACCTCCCGGCCCTACCGTACATGAAGACATGTTGCAGGATATTTTTACACACTGCTATTTCTGTATGTTCATGAAGTGAATGCCAGGCTCACTCTATCCATGTAGGTCTCACTGCTACTTCCCCCTCCCCCAAAGGGGGATGCACTTGAAAGCATCAGGAATGGCTGTCTCAGGAAAATTGTTGGATACAGGGTATGAGTGATGCTATTAAAAGTAAAGAAACAAAGCATGTTTGGGGAACCCCAGCAAACCTTGCAGCTCACAGTAATGTGAATTTAGCTGCTTTATTTTCTGAGGTTGTTTAACTGGAATATTGATTCCCAAATTAATTTTTGTGCCATCAGTGTCAAACCCCTGCCTTGTAGCCACTGAGATCAACAGAGCAAGCCTGACGCACTGGGCTCTGCCAGGCCTGACTTTACCCTAGCCTGACATATCTTTCAGGGTTATGACTCTGCTCTCACTAATGGGCTGCAATCAAGGCTGCAATTGCTGTGCAGCCCCAACACAGTGGTCTGTGGCCAGTGGGCCTGCATAAACCCACATTTCTACACTGGATGCCTCTGCTGGCTCGAGCTCAGCCCACGCCTTGACTCAGTGTGTAACCTGGCTGCACCATTCAGAGGATGCAGACACTCCCACAAGATCTGCCACTGCCGGTTCCACGCTCCTCATTATAATGGGTGATTTTAACTGCTAATGAGGAAGAGAAAGAGAAACTGAGTACGTGTTTGTTCCCCTCCAAAAGCCTGTCCTGACTGACAGCTCAGCCATTGCCTATCCACTTGAAAAGAGGTCTGAACTAGAGATGGATTAGTGGTCACATAGGCTCTCCAAAATACAGGTTTCCACAAAGCTTAACTATGCCTCTGGATCTCTTTTAAGCATCAAACTGATTTTTTTTTTCTTGCAGTTGAAAAGAAACTGTGTACATAACCTGCAGGATGCTGCATTTACTTCATCAGTCACAGAAGTGGATCTGCAGGGCTACCTCTGCTACCCCTGAATAAAGTGTCACCAATATTAAGGAAATCACTATAAGCAGAAGAGGAATAATCAAGGCTGGGAGTTTTGGTGGGCGTAAAGCCCAATTCTTCACACAAGATGTGCTCCTTAATACGGTTTTAGCGTTGTTTAGTGCGATCCGCTTCAATTACCCAGAATTTGAACCATTTGACCTTGCTACATTAAGCCTCAGTGTTTCCCAAATCCTGTTAATAAAAAGCAAACGGCAGTCCTCTTACTCAGCCTCTGGAACAGGCACAGGGCTACGGGAGGGAATGCAAGTCTTTAGCCAGCCAGGGGTGGTTCGGCAAAGCAGGACGGCAGGAGCTGCTCTCCCTCGGCTCGGCGCAGGTGTAAGCCCGCGTGCGCATCGCGGCCACTGTGGCACAAACAGGCTGTGCATTGTGCTCTGCTCATCCATCACCCGCTCTGTCAACACAGGTCAACTAATCCTGCTCTCCCTGACCTCTGACCAGCCCGCCGAAGGGAGGCAACAAAAATTCAAATGCACTGCTGAGGGAGACAGAATTGTTAAAGCTGCCTTTTCTTCTCACCGAGACAGGGTAAAACAAACTTCTAAATGCTATTAGAGAGCAAACCTCCGTAAATGAGGAGAAGCTGCACTCTGAGTCTTCCCCTTTATGATTAATAAGTTGTCAGGTCCTTCAAGTGCTTTCCCATAATGTAGACATCTTATTGGGTTTTGCCCTTAAAGACTCCTGCCTTGATTCAGTCATTTTATTTCAATATTTCATGGTAAAAAAAAAAAAACACAACAAAGGCAAGCAGAGGCACAGCCCAAACAGACAAAAGGGGATGGCAGACACACAGGATCAAAGCTGCCAGCTCCACAGAGGGAGCTGATTCCTTCTCTTGCTGCGGCAAAACAATAAAAAATATTGTTAAAGGTATGAGGGGTGAGGTAAGAAATACATGGAAGTATTGGGCTTAGTCTGTGTGTCAGGGTGAAGATTTTTCAAATAGATGTTTACTTCTAGGTCTGGGGGCAAATCAAGAGAAGAAAGTTGGCCAAAAAGCTTTTTGTACTTATAGTAACAGTACTCTTCAAAACAAAGGCATTGCACCTCATTTAGAGAAGTTTCAGTACCGGAATGGCTAAGCTAAAAGTATTTTCATGCCTCAATATTTTTTATTTATCACTGGGACAATGAGCTCTCAATATTTTGAAAGGCTGAACAGAAGAAATCGCAAGACTCATAAACAAACGAAGCGAAAACTGTTTCTGCCCTAGCTGTCAAGGTAGTCATATGTATAATGTTTTTATTGAAAAACTAAACCAGGTATTTAAAGCAAATTCAAAACACCTTCCCACTTCCTTCAGTTACCAACATAGTGGAAAATATACACATTCACTCGTGTGTTTTCGCTTGCGGGATTTACCATCATTTCTGTAAACAGAAGGTAAGATGTGGAAATTCCTTTGCATCGAAGAAAAACTGAGCACAGTAAACACAGGGTAAACATTGTGCATCAAGTATTACAGCGAGCCATGTGTTTGCAGGAATCATAGAATGGTTTGGGTTGGAAGGTATCTTAAAGATCATCTCATTCCAACCCCCTGCCATGGGCAGGGACACTTTCCACTAGACCAGGTCACTCCAAGCCCCATCCAACCCTGAACACTTCCAGGATGGGGCAGCCACAGCTTCTCTGAGTAACCTGTGCCAGGGCCTCACCAACCCCACAGTAAGGAATTTCTTCCTAATATCTATTCCAAACCTACTCTCTTTTAGTTTAAAGCCATTACCCCTTGTCTCCCCAAAAGATTCACAGTAGCAACTGATGGCAATGAAAGGGAGGGGTGTGATTTTACAGAGTAACTTCCTGGGCAGATAAAATTGAACCCCAGATGCAGGAGAAGGTAAATGGGATGACCTGGTTTTAGTGCAGCTGATCCATTACTCTATAGCACTCTCAAAAACATTTTTTAAGAAGAAACTTCTTTTGAGAACTCTGCAATTTTGGTAATTCTATCTCTTATCAACTTTGCTTTTCAGCTTGTTAAGAGAGATTTGTTTTTCAAATGTAACTGGCAGCTTGTTCACCCATGGAATGTAAATGTAAAAATTAAGGTGAAGCCAAAAGAGAAACAACCCAATACAAAAATGCAGCAAAAACTGAATTCAAAACTTAGATGCTAAAGTCCAAACCATACCAACCATTTCAAAAACGGAGGCATTCCCGCTCAACCATTTTCTCAGGTTTGAGTTGTGGGTTGTATAAAGGGCAAAAAGGACTGTCCTCCTCACAAGAACACTTTTTAGGCCACAGATGTCAATTGGAAGGCAACCTTTAAACACAGCCACAAGTTGCCAGCAACATGGTAACTGTGCCTCTCACTCACAGTACATAGCAGAGACACAGCAAATGTATGTTCCAAATGAATTTTTGATTCTAATATGTGCAATTTTCTGATCTATCACGTGATTTTCTCTAAGACATAACTTTTGATATGAAAAACTGGTGGAAATGCAGTCCTTAGGCATCGTTCTAGCTCGCATATGTGCACACAGCTTGCCACTGATTTCAACAGGAGTCACATTTAAACAAATTTAAACTAAATGTTCAGCTTCTGGTTGTTCCCAAGATAAACACGAGCAGGCCCCTGTGGTGTGATAGCCGTTAATGCAAATGCACAGCTTTGTTGATATGTAAAACCTTCTAAGAGCCAGAAGCTGGTTATTCTTAGTCATCAAGATGAGATTTGAATCTTTGGGATGTTTGCCTAACCCTGTAGGCTTAATCCATTCTGAGTTACAAATTACAATACTCCAGCAGCCAGTTAGAATTGAATCTGGATCACTGCAATGTGTAAAGCTGCTGGTCAGATTATGGGCTGACCCTACATTTGAAAAATCATCAATAGTATAATTACCAAGTTACTATCAAAATCCAGAATAGAAATAGTTAGATGTCCACAAAGACTTATATATGAAGGGTGAAAAGGCAGGAACTGATTAACTTCACGCTAGAAAATTGAGTTCAAAGTCATGAGACGTGCTCAGGACTGGAGGGTTTTTATTGCCAAGGCAGGAACAAGCGAAGAGCTGCTGAAGGCAGCTGATATTTCATTGATAGCTAAGTAGGAGACATCCTTATAAAGCTGCTGAAAAGAAGTTTAAATAGGTCTTCACAATTCAGGCTGAAAAGCAATCTCATGTAGAAACCACATCTAGTTTTCTGCAATGGCCCTTATTCAAAAGTTGATGGTTGAGATCGTCTTCCACTTGTGTTTTCCTTTGTTGTTGTGTTTTTCGTAGGACACTTCCTGTTTAGGAAGTGAAATGATATTCAAAACTGGGGTTTTACTGTAAGTGATTTCAATAATGTGCTTCTCCTCCTACCACAACCACAACTCCAGTCTCTGTCTCTCCAAAAACAATAACAGTAATGAATGGTGAGTTCATGACTTGTTACCTCGTGATGCAACTTGTCAGCAAAAAGGAAGAAACAGGAAGGTTGGCTCAAGGCTATAGTGGAGCTAAGGCTTGTTTGAGCATTTGTTTTATCACTTAAAACAACTATAAAATACTTGTGTTATGTATATTCGCTTTTTTTTTCCCTAAATCATTCTCACCCAAACAAAGTAATTGGGAGCCTGAATTTGATCTAAGTGTCCCTTTGAGGTGAAGTCTGGCACTGCTCTCATGAAGGTGTGCAGACACAGCCTGGGACCAGTGGCATGCAACAAAACATTTGACAACATTTGTTACATATTTCTATACTTGTTCACCAAAGTCTTTTTCTCACCCTGTAATTCACATTATATTCCTAAATCCTTTTTACTACACTGGCATAAGCAGAATCCAATAAGTGTTTTCTGTCACTTGTAGATTCCTAACTGAAGAAATCATAGTTTTGAGAGAGGTGATCTTATTTTCCAGATGTGAGCATTTTAATTTAACCCAAATTGAGTTCACTGTAAACAGAGCACATAGACACAATGAATTATGAACTAAACTTCAACAACATAATTATAAGGAAAAGTGGCAGAAAGGCTGCAAATCCACAAAGAGCTGCTGGCATGATCATATGTTTTTGTGAAGAGGAAAGAAAAGCCAAGACAATGTAAATAAATGCTATCACAAATGCCCGATCTACCTTCACATTATGGTTTTACTTAGGTGTTAAAGTCACACCTCAGTACATGCTGCAGTAATTTGGGAATTATGTTTGCTTACTTAGTATAAATGATCATGTAGAATTCAGAAAAGAAAGAAATATTTGATAAGCCACCCGTTCCAAGAAGCAATGTACAGCTGGAAGTACCCATCATCTCAAGATAAGCAGTGAGTAATTATCCCTGGTGGTTGTTAAGAGTCTCAAGGTAAATTTCTTCAGCAAAGAGTGGAGACATTTTTGTCCTGGGGAAAGTCCAGCTCAGAAACCTCTCCCCAGGTCTGGATGTTTCCACTGCACAGGACATTGCTCCCAACATGGTTCAAAAGCTCAGGAGAGCTGTTGTGCACTGTTAAATGACTCTTTTCAGGGTAAATGTGGATGTTTTTCATTGTTGGTGAGGGTGACTTTATCCCAGTGCATTCACAGGGAGTTTGGGCTGTCATGGTGCTGACTCAATTTTACAGAGTCCAAGCTGAAGCCAGTGGGGTTTTTCTGGGATTCAGCACCTCTGAATACCAAACCATTTAAGGGAACTTCTTGAAATAGAAAGGAACACATCTCTACTACAATTTAGTGAAAACCAACCCATTTTTTTTGTTTTAGAAAATATTAATTTTTAAATTTTGAATTTAATATTAATTTTCTGTAAGAAATATTGATTTTGTTACTGAAAAGGGGTATTACTTTATATAGCTTGGTGGACAAATTAGCATCTTCCAAATTTTTCAATTTCAAGCTTTTTGACTTTTTTTTTCTGTTCTAACCTTTTGACCTCTAATTATGATTTGAAAGAGAAGCTAGTTTTTAAATGACCACATTACTTACAGGACCTAATTTTTTTTTCTGTCTTCTCTCAGTATCTGTAAAATGCTTAGGGACTCTTTTGGAGAATGATAGCTGTATAAGTTCACATAATTTGTATAAAGAAGTGAGAAAGAAGAATAAAAAGATACCATGTATTTTTAATCAAATTGCCTGGGTTCTTTTTTTATATAACTTGCTGTCTTAGAACATGAAAATACAGGGGAACTGAATGATCAAGCAACTCCCCATTAAAAAAATGCAAATAACCCATTTTTAATTTAAAAGATAAGCTAATTAAAAATAATGGCTGTGGACAGTTCCTGACAAAGCAGTTCAAAAACAAGAACCGTGTATTTCATGAGACTTTAGTGTTTTTTAATTAAGATGATTTTTCATTTCCCCTCCTGGCCTGTGATAATAAAAAGCTGCAATTGGAAATCAAGCATTTCTTTTTTCCCATTGAGAAGTATAAAGAAGCAAGACTGATGTTGACTGATGGGAAGCAAATAAAATCCTAGACAGTTCTACTCGGCGTTAAAAGCCAGCCACAAATTTTTAATTGGGGGAAGTAAAGAGGAAAACTCACTGCTCATCATCCAGCAGTGAAACTGTCCCCTGGCTTTATCTCCCTCCTGACTGTTGGGTGCTTCCCATTTCAGTGGCACTCACAGCTCTGCCTCTGCCAGAAATTTTCCTTTGGCTCATCATTTGTTATGTGACCCTCTGCCTTTCACTCCTGTGTCATCTTCTGACTGCAATTCCTCGTGAACAAAAGAGCTGTCACCAGCTGTGATGTCAAGAGTGGTGATTTTTGATCAAAACATAGAAATACAGATAGTTCTAACTTCTGTTAGTGAGGTTATTTTATCCTGTCCTTAAGGTGGCCCTTCTTAATCTTCCTTACATCAGGACAGCTACAGAAGCTGTAATCTGAGATTAACTGGAGCAGGGCTACGAGTGGGATAGCAAAGGAAAGACAAAGGCACCAATTTGGCAGCCTCCAAATGAAGATGGAAGAAGTCAACATGGAAACCTCAGGCTTCAATCAGGGAACAAGCAATACTCATTTGGGTATGGATTTGGCATTGGAAGAGTGACAGGATACCAGTGCATCCTGCCCTGTCCCAGCACTGCCAGTGTGGCAGCAAGGTTTGGTGTGACAGGACTCTTTGGTGCTCCACCAAACCAGCTGCACCCAGCTCCTTGCAGCAGCATCCAGCCCTGCTGCTCACAAAGCCCATTCTCAGCGTGGACGTGTCACCCTGCTGCAGTCCTTCTGCTCTGAACACCTGAACCAGTGCAAATGGCCAGCTGAGGTGGATTTGCTGCCAGCAGAGTGGCGCAAAGCAGATCAAGTACACTAATCCTGTGTCCATCGTGCTGTTTTCCAAAGATAGCAAGCAAGAACAGGAGACCTGAGTTACAGCAAACAGACATAAACTTAAGAACATAATATCCACCTGATCAGTGGAAGATTAGAAGAGATACATTTCTTGGAAATGTTGTTTTAGTGGTCACAGTCCTAACACGAGGAGGTCAAGGGGGTGAGGGAGCCTGTGTGAGGCTGTAGGTCACTGATGCAGCTGATGACAAGGAAAAGGCAGCAGAGTCATTAGGGAACACATGCAGAGACCCCAAAAGGCAAATAAACCCTCAGCTAGCAACTCCACATCCTTCCAGCCTAAGGTATTTTGTGATTCAGTGATAATTTGTCTTTCCTGTGCATCTGTGCTGTCCAACAGTGTTATTTTACAGCTGTTCAGGCAATATTTTAGGAGCTATTATTGAGAAGTCACTGCCTATTTCTAATTCAGATCCACCCAGGACGTCTCCCACTTACAACCACAGTATAGGAACTCATTGAGTGGAAGAAAATCAGATCAATTGCCATCCACCCTCCGTGCTCTTCAAAGCACTAATTCATATCTCCATTCAACTTGGGGCTTATACCCATGGGGTGAGAAAAATCCCCTCATGTGTGGAAAGGTGGGGTTCAGGAGCAATCAGGAAGCCTTTGTAAGCTTGTAAAATGTAAGAGACATACCTTGCAGCTCACAGGTCACATGTTATGAATAAAGCCCACAGTCATTATGCAATCAGATTTTACAGACTTTAACCGAGGCCTTGAAAGCAACCTAAGGCTTTTTAAATGTGAAGCATCCAAGAAAAGCAATTCTAGAGTATCTGAAGATGCTTGTAGTGCTGCTAAGGAATTCATTCAAGTTGTGTTTCTTGCTGCAAAGTTTATCAAGTTGAGAGAAATATGTGCCTTCAGTTTTCCAGCAGAACATTTAGTGGCACTAACCCTTTTCCAACACTAATACAGAGTCCACAGAAACAGCCTGCTGAAACCATTTCCCCTTCTTGGAATGCAAGAAGAACCAACTTATTTTAAGTTTATTTTTACCAATTTAATCTTCAAAACTTCAAAGTTTGTTTTCTGCTGTAATTTTAAGGGCAAAACCCCAGTCTCCGCAGGATTGCAGCCAAATATGTGCAACATCGAGGTGCACCTGGAGGCCATTAAGACCTGAACTTCAAATTTTCTGGCAAGGAGGGGAGTGGAAGACTCCATCCTCCCCCTTGTCAATGTTGACACCCTGTTTCTATTAGAGTAACCTTGAGCCAGAGGTGTTCAAAATAAGAATTCAAACTGCAAAAAACACATTATAAAGAACTCTGCAGTACTGCTCCAGGGTAGGGTCAGAGGCCAATTACGTCAGGCTGAGATAGAGAAAGACAGAAACCTCATAAAGAACCAGAGAGTTCCCAAAGAATAATGTGAAAGCTTTCAGGTATGTTTAAGTATATTTAGCTTTAAAATGCACAGGAATATTTTTCATTTTCTTGATCATGTTCACTCAAAAATCTTTACTTGAATTTGAAATAAAGTCAATTATTTATTCTTACACAGTGTCATTCTCTTGAAACTTGGGCTCAATTCCGTGGCTTGTTTGGATTTCTTTTTTAAAAACCAAAAATGCTAACATGATTTAGAAGTCCTTTTTACATTCATACATACATATATATTTCCTGGTAAATTGAGACTTGATATAGATATGAGATGCCAGATTGTTGGAAGTAAAACAGAAATTGCACTGTGAACTGCCGTACCAGCTGGTAACCACATTTTCTAGAAAATCTGTGGGTAGGCTGTCTTGAGAAAACAGAATGGGAGCTAAAACTGTTGCTATTTTTGTGTGATAAGTAGATAACTGAAAAGGCAAAACACAACAATTTCACTTCAGAAGTGTTAGTTTCCTAACTATTCATATTTTTTTTCCCTTTACATTGGCTTTGCCACAAAATGCTTTGTTCACCCTTTCTAGCTTACATACATAAGTCTACAAAATTTGCTTTTCCTGTTCTATGTATCTTGTTTCAAGCCAGGCACAGTACCCCCAACACAATGTAGTAAAGGAAAGAAGAGATGGCTGCTGAGCTCAACTTCAGTACTTGCAAGACAGCATCTTTTTTTGGAAATCATACCGATTTTAACGAGAAGCACCATAGCGCTGCTGCCACATTTGGCTTATGTGTGGTTTTTATATGAACAACTTGATTCCTTTTTTTAGCACAAGATCCTGATTCCTCCATTCACAGAGCAAGCAGCCCTTTGTTTCCTCTTAAAACAGTTGAGATCTGGAGTCCCCACAAGGCTGGTATGGTCCTGCCACAGCACGCAAAAAAATCCCTGACTAACTAACCTGCAACTCATGCACGTGAAACTAAACCCAGCCATTTAACTGAGGGGGAGACCGTCCTTGACACCGAGGGCAAAGAACCATTTGGAGAAGTCCGGAACACCAGAATGGTTGGAGGGCACCACACAGTGTCACGCAGGAAAACAAGGGTTGGGTTTGCCTCCTCTGGGATTCACCCCGGGGCTGTGAATGGTGCTGCAAACACCTCAGCTTGTGGCTTTCCCCCACGGGAGGGTGCAGGGGCTTGTGTCCCGCTCCCTACACGTGGAGCCTGTTCATCCTTATCCACCCTCCCCAGGCTCCAACCTCTGCTCCGTGCGGTCCCAGTGCTGTCAAGGGAGCACCCCCAAAACAGCAAATATGGGATAAAAAACAAGTCTGGGCTCTAAGTGTCTGTCTGGCCACCGCTCCCAGGTCACTTCCAGCTAAACAGTGACAGACTTTTGGCACTCAGAGGTAGGTGGGGAAGTCTGTGATAAACCTTGTTTGTCCAGGTGCAAAGCTAAACTGGGGGTTTTGCTGTTTTTTTTCAGAAAACAGCGAGGCTGCACCGTGGGCTCTCCCCTCTGCCTGTCTGAAGGGCTTTCATGCCATCCTCACCAACCCTCCCATCTCTGGGAGCTGTGCAGGGTTTAAGCATGTTGGAGAAATAACTTTTTCAGCTTAAAATGAAGAAAAGACTAAATGAATCCTGTACCTTAAGCCTGGTAACAGGGTAGATTTGCTGGGAATAATTCTCTAGCAAAGCCAGATGGCTGAATGGGGTGAGAGAGGAACGTTTGCCTCTTAAGCATGATTTCATTATTAAGCATGATTTCATTATTATTATAAGTTAAAGAACTGCACTAAAAGCACAAGTTTCAGGGCTAAGACCATATGCAGCCACTGCTGGAAGCACTGTGGAAAAGTGATAAAGGATGAACCAGAGCAGAACTCATTGTGAGGCAAAGAGACAAATCAAGGTTGCGCCTGATACGGTTGTGCCCTGGAAGTGTAAATAAATGTGAAATGCAAAGGGATTTCATTCCTGGAGTCTCACAAAGACTCTGAAAATTAAGAGAGGAAGAGAACATTTTCTCTGCTGCTCCACACACACACAAATGATCCGCCCTATGAAACTCCATTCATTTTTATGAATTCTCCTTCTTTGCAGCACATAACCCTGTCGACACATAGCACCTTGTCTGGGCACCAAACACAAGTGCAAAGTATTGCAGAGTGAAGTGTTTCCCTCCCATGTGTGCTTGAGGAGCAAAGGGAACACAGAGCAAGAAGGTCTACAGAGGGGGCTGAGGTCTCTCTTAACACCCAAAGTGTAGCCAAAAAGAGCAAAGCCACCTGCTTTGGTAGGAGGTGAAGTTCATGCTGGGGGCAGGGGAGCAGGGGCTAAATAACTGCTCTCACGAGTTGTCATCAATTCCAGCTTCTTCCCGAAGCAGTTCAGCTTTTGTAATTCTCCCATCTTAAATTAGGATTTAGATTTTGAGAAAAACTACTGTTTCTGAGGAAAGCCTGGGCACAGAGGCATTTTACTCTGGGTTAGCAAACAAAAGATACTTTAAAAGTAAAATCCTTGAAGGGTGTCAGGAGCAAATCCCCTTGTGTTTAACACTGACCTCTGGAACAAGGAATACTGGAAATAACTGCACTGGTATTATCCAGTGGTCTTAAGGAGGTGAAAAGCATTTAAGCAAGTAACAGGCTCCTGCCTTGACTCCTGCTTTCCTGGACCTGACATTGGACTAAATCTTTGTCAAAAGTCAGGCAAATATAAACTCACATCACTTCATCTTTAACTCCGTATACTTAATTACGCAGAGTCAGTGAGCTAGTGTGTTTCAGTTAAATTATACTGACAGGCAAAACTCTCTGTAGCATTTAATACAATTGAGCAAATGTTTTCCCCCTGAAAGTGCCCTGGGAAGCAGAGTAGGTTAACTGAGTTACTTACAATGTGAAAAGCACATGTAGCATGTCACCAAATATATTCTGAGTTGCATAAAAGATATGCCATGTTCTAACAGCTAACTCTTAAACTCCTAGAAATTAGAAACACCTGCCCAGTCTGCCTCAATGCAGTATTTATTTGTCTGTGAATATTTATAAGCATTTAAATACTAATGTTGTTGGCATTGTTAAATCTTGATTGTGAAGTTTGTAAATATTCAAAAGAAGCAGATGTTTACTAATCCCATTTACCTTTAAGGGGAAAAAATGTAAAACTGGAATGAAAGCAGATTGTTAAACTGTTTTCCCAACAGAAACAACCAAAATAAATTACTGCAATCTGAAGACTATAAAGAGTGACTTCAAAGGTCAAAGGATTAAAGACAGTCTAAACCATGAAATGCATTTTATTAAATTAATAAAACATATGATTTCGCTAACTTAATTACATGGACAAATTAGCTGGAAAGGAACTTCAGGGCTTGCCACCCCAGATGAACGCCGGCTCCGGCGAAGGTGCAGCAGGCCTGACCCGCTCTCCGGCGGCTCACACGGCTCTCTCCCCGCACGGAGCCCTTTCCAAGGGCGGCGGAGAGGGCCGAGCGAGGAGCTGAACGCCTGCCAGGGCTCTTCGCCGCCTTCAAAGCACCCGGGGCTGCTGCGGGACCGGGGCTCCGGGGCAGGCGCCGCCGCTGCCAAGGAGGCCTACGCTTGGCTCTGCTGAGTAACCAAAACACTAATTCAGTTCTCTCTTCATCTGTTTTAAATCATGCTTTTAAGTGTATTTATGCGATAAAGAATTGAAGCTGTTTCTTTTGGCCATCTAAATAATTGGGACACTCTCCTTTTCAAATAGATTGACATTTAAGTACAACAAGCGCATTGAAAAGTGAATTTTGGCTCACAGACCCTTGAATTTGCTTAACTCTTTCAGAGCTTAATAGCAGCTTTTCTCAAAGCCAGGTTTCTCAAGGCCTTCCAGGGATCGACCTTGTTCCCACAGAAGTCAGAGAAAGTTTGATTTAAAACAATCTCAGAAAGAGCACTGTAGCATGGACTATTTTTTCTGAAGCAAAGAAACTATTTCTTCACAAAAGACTGCATTATTCCATTTATAAAGAAACTCTACTCCCAAACCAAGTGACTGAAAAAGCCATCATTTACTCGAACTACATCAGCAAAGATGATGAAATCTAGAGGAAAAACGCCTTTACTGGGGTGGTGACGTCTCAGGAGACAGACACAGAGAAAAAGGTGACAGTGCCATGTTTTGCAAGATGACTCTCATTAGCTTGATGAAAGTTCAGATCCATGTTCACTTGGTTAATTCACCTGCACAGATACAGCTGCAAGGAACAGTGCCTCTGCAGCTCCTTCTGCCATGACATTAAACGTGGCAAGGTTATCATTTAATGCAAAATCACTGAAGAAATGATTCATGGCCTTGGAGGAGGGGGTGGGTCTCTCTTTCCCAATACTTTACAATTTGATTGGACAATACTGGAAACAAATCCTTAAAATTTCTCATGTAGAAAAACTCAATAATGCTACCCCCAGTAACACAAGTTCAAATTTATCTTCCTCCATAAATTCAGTTCTCTACAGATGCATGCTTGGCTGATGCATTTCCCCAATCACTATTTTAGGGTTTAAGTGCCAAACAAAAACAAAACCAAAAACAAACAAACAAAAAAAAATTAGCTTTTACCATTTGAACATAATATTTGTTCATCAAACTATCACTATCTTGTGATAGTGAAATTGCATTTCTCTTCAATAGCATCAACACCATGTGTTCACCCCTCAGAATTCACTAAGTTTGTGATGAAGTGATGCAACATCACTAGAAAATGAGGATTTGTGCTGTTTCCAATTGAGAGAATGTTTTGAAAGGTCCCCCTGATTGCTGTTTGAGTCTGCATATAGTCCTCACACAAAACCACACTTTTTTTTCCTCTTTGTTTCTTTTTCTTTTTTTCTTCCAGATAACATCCTAATGTGTCATCAGCTTTGGATAGGAAAGAAGATGCACATATTTATTCCAATATTTTTGATTTTTCAAGGTCATGTAGCTCAAATCATAAAGAAAAAGCTCTCTGGGGCCTGTGCAGCAGTGGTTGAATATTCAAACAAACAGCTAGATCTGGAAACTATTTCAGCCTGATTTATTAGGGTTAACCTTACACAGAGTAGGGATTTTTTTGTCTAAATAAAAGGAAAGCAGGAAAAAAAAATTAAAATCTTCACTTTTTATATCGACAGTACAGTAGCTTTTTTCTTATGCAGTGTCATCTGGCTGTCTTCCCTGGGAGGAGCGGTTTGGGGCAATGTGTCCTCAGCCAGGAAGGGAAGTCACACCAGATCCTCTCCCGCCTAACGAGAGGAACCTCAGCAGCGTGATAGGACAGAAGTGCCACTTGCTTCTCAGCAGGACACAGGGGGCAGATCTCCCTTCACAGTGTTTAACCCCACCTTCAGCTGTCCTCACCAACCCTTGCTTCTGTCTCTGAGCACCCCTGAGTCAGCTGTGTGCACAAGCCCAGGCTCACACAGGTACCCACCAAAAAAAGGAGGTTTTGCTGCCCCACACCACAACACGTAGCAACACCTACTTTGGCTAATGGTTGCCCTTTAGGGGCTGAGAAGACCATATTAATAGTAATTCATGTTGGGATGCTCTGAATCAGCAAGACATAAGAAAATGAAAATAGCAGCAGCTTTGCATCATTACAATTCTACCCCTTGTGGATTTTCTGCTAGTGGCAATATCCCTGAGCTGGTGTAGACTAAAATATTCTCCTCTTAATACCATTCTCCCTCTCTTCAACTCCTACACTCAAAGAAAGCTGAGTTTACTAAGTGGCACTACTTTCTTATTTTAATGAATGCATGCAAAGCATATTTATACAAGTACTAGAGCTCAGAGGTTTAACAACAAGCTCTCTCATTGTAGATCCCACACTCTACTCACTACTTGTACAGTCTGTATTCAAAAGAACCTCGTACTGCAAGTGCAAGTCAGAACAACAGCAAAACAACAATCCCTACTTTAGACTGTACTAGCTCTACCAACAATCTTCTCATCACTTCTGAAGGTTAGATCTTGGGATTTCAGTCACTGCTAAAACACAAAATAGCAGCAGTGCTTGAGGTTAGAACAACTGCAGGACCCCCACTTGCAGCCCTTTGGTGTAACACTTGTGAGGGTTCTTTTGCCAGGCCGGTGAGATGCTTAACCTTGTTTATCTATGATGCAAAACACCATTCCCCATCCAGCAGAGTCACTCTGACCTCTGTGTGGAACCTCAGTTCTCCCCATGCAGCATAACAATGCTGCTTTGTGCAGCCTGTGTAAGGCCATGGGAGTCAGGATTTACTGCTTCAACAATTTAATAATAACCTTCATACTTCATGGCTTATCCAGTTCGCATTCTAAAACAAAATATATAAAATGCCAGAACTTTTTCCTTGCTTCTTCTCTCTGTTAACTGGTACTCATTATCACTCACTTTCCAAAGACTTTTTTTGACTACAAACACAGGAAGGAAAATTGCAGAAAAAAAAACTTGTTCTGCTGACACAAAGTGAAGGATACAGGTTTAAAGGCTTTCACTGAATTGCCTTTTTGTGCACCATGCAAGAAAAACCAGCCGTACTTAACATCCTAAATATTTCTGTGCCCACATTCAAACTACAGAAAGCAAAAGTTGCAAACCTTTTAACATCTGAAAAGAGATATTAGAATAGTAATTTTCTACCCTTTATTCATTGCAGGTGCAGGCCTTATGGGCATTTAACAGGCATTTACAAACAGCTAAAGCAGTGGCTCTGAGCTGCAGCAGGCCATAACACGGGAAGGATGATAACAGCAAGAGCAGAGTGAGCATTACGGATCTGTTCCTGAAATGAGCTGAAAACCTATGATCCAATTAAATCAATAGAAAACACAGCTGCTCAAGCATTCTAGGGCCCAAGCTGTATTTTTTTTTTTTCTTTTTTTCCCGCCAGGGGGTTCCTTGCTGGCCCCGGAGTGGTACCCGTGGCACGGTGTGGGTGCTTCGGGGCAGCTTGGGAGGTGCCTCTGCAAGCAGCGCTCACTCAGCCTGGCCACGTTGGCTTGGGGGGTTCTGGTGACGACTCCTTTCGGTTTCAGTCCCATGTGGTTTCACACCTCGACCCCACAAGTTCACTTTGAACTTCAGGTTCAAATGAATGCAAAATCCCAACACAAAAGACAGTCAAAACCATTGCTTATTGTGGGAGAACTAAGCCTAGCTGTGTAACAGACGGTTTTAAACAAAAAATATAAATTAATCTCATCTTTTCAGTTAATACTTCCTTATAGCCTGCTATGAAAACAGAACACTGCTCCTTCTTCCTTCAATTCAGCAGTCTCTTTATAGTATTCTGTTTTCCCATGTGCTGACTTCTAAATGTAACCACTGGGTTTCCTATCATGACTGTTCAAATGGGCTCAGGTAGGATGTTCAACTTCAGTAAGATTATTTTTTAATTACATAAGACTATAAATAGCACTCCTGCACTGGACTTGCAGACAAATCTAAATCACTATTATGCTAGGTCAGTCCTTACGTCGCATGTGTTTGATATTTATACCTGTATCTGTGAGACTGGGAAAGGAATTACATTTATAAGTAATTAACCAGTTTAATGAACATCAGTCAAGGGAAGGAACTCAAGTTTAAATTCAAGTCTATGCTCTGCTCCTAATGCCAGAAGAAACTGTGTACATTTGGTTTTCCCAGCAAAGCACACAGGCAGTGACTGATAACAGCCATTTATTCTATCTCAGCTTGCTATGCAAGTATTTGCCTAGGACTTAACCCTGTTGAATTCCAAGTAGTTTTAGAGTTTTACTGTAGGGAAGTTTTAACCTCTCTCACAGCCAGTCCTATTCCAGCACTCTTAATGCTGCTTTGATAACAGCAAAGCACTGGGCTGCTTGTTTCATGTAGTTCAGAATAACAAAGCACTTTAGCCAGCTGTGAGTGAATGCAGCTCTAGCCAGCTCTAACTGGAGCTTGATATCTTGCATACTGGTATTTCTGCATCTGATCAACACATTCAGTTTGGGGATTGCATGAAAAAAGATCAGTCGCTGGAATATATAAAATGCCACAGGATATGTAACCAGTCATCTTCAGGCAAGAAATAAAAAATTCTGTTCACAAAATAAACTCCTGAACCAAAAGCAAGGCAGGCAGCTACGCCTTTGCTAAACTGTGAAACTCTGACTTTTGAAAAATCTCGACCTCCTCCTGTACATAGATGCCATTGGAGAATTTGTTCCAGCCTTTGCATTCAATATACACTTGCCACATATTGATTTTTTTTTTCCTTCAAAGCTAATCTTTTGACTTTCCAACTGCAAAGAAGAAATATTGTCAGACTGATTATGAGGAAGCTCACTAACAGTTCACGCATTTGATGCTCTGGCTATAATGTTGTACAAATCTAATGTCATAAGTCCTGGATCATGTACAAATATAGAAAACAGCATCAAAGATGTAGCTTTTCCCTGGGTATTGGTCTTCCAGCTTGCAGAAGACTCATTCATTTCAAAACACGCTGGA
Organism: Atrichornis clamosus; assembly: GCA_013400975.1. Classification (NCBI taxonomy): domain Eukaryota; kingdom Metazoa; phylum Chordata; class Aves; order Passeriformes; family Menuridae; genus Atrichornis; species Atrichornis clamosus. The sequence continues at coordinate 451,827 of WBMZ01004434.1, read as the reverse complement.
GTAACTGACTGGCTGCACTGAAAACCATAAATGCCCTTATATACAAGCCTCTGTATGACATTATGAAATGCCTTGAAACATTTTAAAGTTTGATTGTAGTGTTTGACATCAACCAGGCAATTAGTGAGACCTGAGACTGTGTGCTGGCCAGACACAACTGACATCAGCAGTACTCTGCAGAAGTCAGTGCATGTCCTGGGTTTATGGGCCAAGGGTAAGTGTATGTCCACAGACACACTTTGCAGTTTTATAACTACAGCTAAGGCTTTAAGGAAAAGTCCATATTCCCAAAATCAATTTAGATCACTGGTCTCTGATATAAATAACAACAGGGGAGAGAAAGAACAGAGACAGAATCATGGAATGGTTTGTGTTGGAAGAGACCTTAAAGGTGATCTAGTTCCAAACCAGGGATGCCATTCACTAGGTCAGGTGGCTCACGGCCCCATCCAACTTGAACACTGTGATGATCAGAGCTGACAATAATACGAGTAGAGTGAGTTTTCCCCCACACTAGCAAAGGACTGATAAACAGTAAACATATTATTGCATTTTAATAAGGCTTTTCTCTAAAGATATCAAAAAGCAGTTGAAAAGTATCATATATGTCCAAGACTGCCATGAAAAGTGCCACGTGCCACGGAGAAGAAAAGCAGTACTGCGGCTTCTACAGAGCAGCAGAGTCAGAGCTGAAGGTGCAGTGACAGATCCCTCACATCCAGCCAGGCTGTAACAGATATTTCAGGAGAACTGATGTCCACAAGAAACACAGGAGGGAGGATTTCAGACATGTCCTATTGCACACAAGCAGGCAGAAATAGGCATTTCCTGGACCTTTCAGTATGTGCAGGAGCTGTCTGCAATCAGTGCCTCCTCCACATGCAGCTAGGCTGGCTTTTGGTAGATGACATATGTTCCTAATTTGTTTCCTGTGTAACCAGAAGGTGTGTTTACTGCTACGAAATCGAGTTAGCATTTACAAAGCATAATTATCTTTAAAAAATGACTTTGCCGTAACTTTCAACAAACTCAAAATAGACTGGAAAAGAAACAAGGACTGCTGTAGCTTATTAAAGTTAACATTTTATTGAGCAGGTGGAAACAGGAGTCAGCTGTCTGTTCCTAGTTTCTTTCCTCTCTGAGATCTCCTGGGAAGGGATGTATTCTAACAACTGAGAAACAAGTTTATTCTGATTTTTTTGTTGGTTTTTTTTTGGTATAATTCTGGTTAAAGGTTTTGATTCACAATAGTTCAGATCAAAACCAGAAATATGGAGGTGTCCTACAGGCTACAAAACTGCCCTATTTCATTTTCTAGCCAAAGTTTATAAAATCAAGCTGAGACTGAAGCATATCATAACTGCAAGACATTAAATGTGAAATTAAGTGACAGATAAGTAATCTAACAAGACAATCTCAACTACAAGAGTTTATTCACCTCTGCTTTTCAGAGTCACATCTCCCTATAATTTATGGCATACATATTTTCACAATTTGATGCAACATTTACATTAGTTTAATCAAACACTTTCAGAGTGCTTGGTTCATTACTTGTGTGGCACTATATCAATTGCACTTTACTTACTTCCCTAATCAAAGAGTATCTGAATTCTTTGGACTGGACAAATGGATATAGATTTTACAGGAACCGAACAAACTAAATGCATATGCATTATTTTAACTGTGAAGCATTTATATTCCCTCATAGCTCTGATTTCTAATCCAACTGGCTAATATTATTCACTGAAAAATCACAGTACAGTAATTTAAAGGGATAATAAACACATAACACAATAAATAGTAACGTTCTAAGCTCTTGCCATGCCAATAAAGCTGTGATTCAGTCAAGTTCAACCATGGATATGGAAGGAAGCCATTCCTAGTCATCAAAACGAAAAAAACCCTATCAAGGCCCATTGATTTCAGTGGGATTTAAATACAAGTTTAGGTTCTGGATGGATTAAAGGTAAGCACACTCCTGAGCTAGAGCCCAAGGACATACACACTAAAAGATGCCAAATCCCCAATGTCACTCTATTTAAAGTTATTTTGGTGAAATCTTGTCATTTCTCCGTGCACAAACCCTTTGTGCATATCACCCATGGCAAAGGGGGGCAGATCATGTCATTGCTTCACTTCTGCTCGAGACTCTCCGAGTGCTTTATCTTGTCAATAGCCTAGAGTTATATATCACAACATTCACCTTATGTTTTATTACCATACCTAACAAGTGACTATGCTGCACATTCAGAAAACCTTTACAACTGCCATTAAGTTCGTCTAGACAGAGGAGTATTTTCCTTAGTTCTTTTCATTACAGAATATCCTTTATTTTCCATTAATGACATCAGTTCACTTTAGAAGGACACTCATGCACACTGGGATTGACACACATCACACAGAAACTATTGGAGAGATTCTTGCTGACTGAGGCATGTTTATATACAGTTGGAAGACAAGAAAACATGCTGCTTGGACACCTAAAATATACTTTTCCCCTTCTTTCCAATATTCAGTGACAATCTCTGGAGTCTACCGCAGAGGCTAGGTCAGAGTCTGCTCTGTTTCCTGCATCCAAGCTCAGTGTGAGAACCTGCCTTGCAGCAAGCAGGAGACACCAGAAGTGAGACAGGCAGGGGTGTTGTCCTGGGATCCACAAGTCCTTTCCAAAGCTGCAGTGTGGGAGAACTGTGTGACAACATCCACCAGACTAATGCCAAAAGGAGTTCCCAAGATGAGTTCTGCGTGATTGAGGGACTTCTAAAGCAGTTACTAGTATTTTGTACCCAAATATAAAAAAAATTAAACATTTTCAGGACATTTCTGGTTCACATACCCAACTGGTCTTTCTTATGAGACTCTAATAAGGAAAAAGGCAGCAGAAATTCAAGCTATTTTACCATATAATTTAGCTTTAGAATATTTTGTGCTTTTAGCATTTTGAAATGTGTAGCCCTGTATCAGACCTATTTTTCACACACACCAGCAAATACGTTTTTGAAGAAAACACAAAAAAAACAGGGGGTGGGAGGAGGCTGGGCAGATTTTACCCCAATATTAAATGTTGGAATTAGCTAATGAATTACTGCAAATCAATATTAAATTTAAAAAAGGGGGGGGGATTGTAGCTTCATGTGGCATCTTTTATCTTAATACTGCAGTTTTGTGTGTCATTTAGAAGCTTTATTGTTTCAATAGCAAAGCTAAGGAGGTTAATTCCTCTTTAACAAGGGGCTCTCCCCCTTTTTCCCTCTCCCCCCTCCTCTTCTCTTTGGCTCGGCCTAAATTTCTAACACCACCTCATGAAATGTAGTATACAGCTTTTAATTGTGCCCAGAGGCAGTACAACTTCAGAGAGGGTTTGGAGCAACTGGCAGAGGATTTGCAGAACAGCTGTGTTCCGGGAACATGTGCAGCAGCCCCGTCAGCACCTGCACCCGCTCGGCGTGCCCGCCCCTGCTCCCCGCGCGCTCCACATCTGGGATTAATCACCCCTTTTAAAGGAATTAATACTCTTAACGTTTTTATTTTATTATACCTGTAGGAACATGATGCTATATTAAAATCTGCAGCTTATAAGTAGTATTTTGTTCAAGGCAGAGTTACTGGGGGGAATAAAACCTCCCTGAGCTTTGCCAAGAATGAATTGTTTTAATATCCCAACATTCAATATTATTTATTATTAAAGTCGAGCGCTGCTTTGGTGAGTAACTGGCTTTCTCAAGCTTTAACCTACTTTTCCCCACTGAACTCTACCTTACAGGTTCAACATTTGCTGGAAATAAGCCCCCATAATTCCTCCCCCATCACTATTTTCTCAGTGCATGCTATTCATGTTGGAAGATTTTAAAAAAAAAAAATTCCTCTAAAAATGTGATATTATTTAAATGTCATTCAATTCCAACAGCAGTATTTGCTTACAGAGTTCAGACAGCACAGAACTCTATTCATGCATGAGTTATGCCACATTAACCATTTACGATAGATTTTCATGTTAATTCTACAGGGGAGGAATCATATTAGATTTGACCATTTTGTGTAACTTATAATGGAATTCAGCAACATGAGTCCTGCTCATTATGGTGGTGGGTTCTAGAGAGTAAAGCTGAAAAGAAGAGGAGGGAAATCAGCTCTGGTATTAATTCATTAAAATGCACACATTTCCCAAAAGTCAGACACTCGAGCGACCACTTCTGGGGTAAAACCACAAAGATCTGCCACTATTTCTGGCATTTTGGAGTGCACTAAAATATGGTCTTAGCAGTTTCTCTGAATCAACAGCTCATCCTAAAACCTGATGGCCCAAAGTCTACAAGCAATATAAAAGTACCATGCTAATACTTTCTACATTATTGTATAGAGACAAAACCACATCGTGTTACGCCTTGTTACGTGACATGGTAAGTATGACATACACCATTCATCCAAGAATTGGAACAGAAATATTTATTCCCCCAAACCATTGGGTAAATACCACCCCAGATTTCTCAACATATATTTACTTAATTTGAAAATTTAGTCCGAAAATTAAGCAAATAAGAAAAAACATCCAAAACTGGTGCAAACATTTTGCCTTAGGAATAATTTTCCCAGTGATATCTACAGTGTTGTCCCTTTCTATCTCATAATTCAATTGCTTAACCTTGTTCTACTGAGCTGGAATTGTTCAGTAGCAAAATGGCTCTTCAGCCAAAGCCATATTGGTCACAGCCACTCTTAGGATAATTTTTCTTGTAACTTTAAACCTCAGCATCCTCCTGGTCCCCTTTATCTGTGTTGGGTACCTTCCTCTTGATGCAGACAGGCTGCAGCACAAGACTAATTGCATTTTTGGCTTTCTATGCCCAAAATCTTTACCACCTTTGCACAGTTGTTCTTCCAAGCAGATTCTTCTATTTCTGTCATAGTGTACAATATATTTATAGCCACTGTAGCCTAAAAATCTAAGTACTTAATTAAGTACATTAAATTAAATACATATTTTGGAAATTACCATACTCTGCCTGAATATTATGTACATTACGTATTTTAACAGGGAAGAGGGGAAAAGGCAAATCTTGTTTCTCCAGCCCATGTTGGCAGAGCAGCCTTCCTGACTCACTGAATTTCTCACTCCCCCTCACCTTGGGAACAGCCCCCAGGAAAAATCCACTCAACTGCTCAGGATCCCACAGCACCTTTTGTTGGGACTTATCCCTCTTAACGGAGGTGGTGAATATATGTTTTTAAATTTACTTGTTATTTCTTTACTATCCTAAGATGGCTTTGTTGCAAGGGGATGACAGATGTGTGTTAATTTGAGCCTTAGCTCCTGTCACCCTGATTTTAATGGAGCTGAACAAGTTCATACGCCACTAACTCATTGAGGAATCATAATCAGGCTGATTTATACAGTGGGAAAACCCACATCTCACACTGAACCTGCAGCACAGGCTTAACAAAAATGGAAACTAATGCAGGTATTGCTGCCCATACAAGCCAAGTTAGTGGAGAAAAAAGAAGATACTCAATTAAATCAGTACAGCAAATGCACACTTGCACAGTTTTGGTTTTGGAGCCAAAGTACACGGCTTGTCCTAAAAGGTAATTCCCACCCTGTGACCAGGAAACGAAAACTGACGGGCGGAGGTTGGGACAGGCTGAGTGTAATTTTAAGTATTGATAACTGGGGATGGTGACAAGGGGTGAAGAGAAGCACAAACCAACATTCCTCTTTTTCCCAAATTCACTGAGATAGAGTGGGTAGGTGTGGTTGTTTGGTTTTTTTCCTTCAAATACTTTCCTCGCTGCTGTTGGGATGCACAGGGAGGGAGCTGGCCCTGCTCTGAGCAGGAGGGGGGACGAGGTGACCTCCAGAGGCCCCCTCCAGTCTAAATTTTTCTATGACTCTAATCAAAACCCTCAAGAGATGCTGAATCTGGCAACACCAAACATACCCAGGAAATGTAAAATTAGAACTAATTACCAAGACGTTTGTAAACCAGAAGCCTCTGATGCCATTATATGGTCATCTAATACTTGGACAGAAGCCTTTGCTGCCTGAAAAATGTTGGATGAAGCAGACTAATTGCAAAACACTATTTGCTGCACTGCCAGCTTTTCCCTATGGAAAATAAAATTGCAGAGATCTTGGGAACTGGTAAATTTGCCAAGCTGGAAGTCAGGTTATGAATTTAGAAAACCTCTTTTTTTTTTAAGTATCAGTAATTAGATGGAAAATTGAGAAGTAATTAGATGGTAAGTTGAGAAGTAAAGCTGTATCTCAGAACTCTAGGAATAGATTACAAGACAAGCAATGTTTTCAAAAGCACTAAAGTGATGTAGGAGCCTATATCTTGCTACTAAAAATAAGGACCGGGGCCCTTAAGGCATAAAAATAGCTCTGCACTAGGAATTTATGTCAGTGTAACAAAATAGTCTTTGGACGTGATTCTTTCGACATATCTCTGCCATCAAAAATCCCAATATGTGTAAACATCCTGGGGAAAAGTGCTTGTACGAGTTAAGGAACTCCTTAAAGTACTTTTTTTTTTTTTAATCATTAGATGTATCTAAAGCAAAAGTGCCAGTGTAAATGACTGCAGCAGAACCTTTTGTACAGTCTAATATTTAGTCTAAGTCACATCTGACAATAAGGTATTTTTGTACTTTAGGAAATTTTACCAAAGAGAAAGGTGAATGCAAATTGCTTAATAAAATGCCTTAAAAAACCCAAAGAAGATCCAGGAATACATGTATAATTTGTTTCCCTCCAGAAAAGATTTAGCAGGACTACACAACACCTAAGAGAAGCAAAAGATTCTAAAAGGCCAAACCACTATTTTCCCCCAGTTTTCAGTTTAATGTTCAAGGCATTTATTATATTTTTTACTACTTAAAAGTAACAACAATTTTATTAACAGCCCAGAAGCCTCCATTTTCTATTTGGCAGAAGACAGAGACACTCTTGATGGAAAATCACATTTATACTGAGACTAGACATGGTCAGATTTACTCAGTGTTAATGAAGATGATGCTTCCAGCCAGGTTTATGGAAGCAACAAAACCAAAAAATGGCCAGAAAAGACTGACAGTGTGAAGATTTAACCTTTGGTTTAAAACCAGAGTGGCAGAGCCCCGTGCCCGGGGTGTTATTCCCCTGTCAACACCTTCCCATGCAGCACGCCCTGGTTGCACTTTGCCAGTGGGACCTCCCAAAAGCTCTGTGCCTGCACTGGCTGGGGCAGGCACAGCAGCACGGAGAGCAGCGAGGTGTGAGGAGCACGTGTGCAGTCCTGACTCAGGTATTTTTCTCTGTATCCTAAAGGGAAGATGCTGATTCATCATAATTTTCCCCCTGTAGAGTAGATGTTATTTATCCAATCTGCCTGAGATACTTGTCAGTGCTTTAGACTCCACTTACTTTGTCTGACCTTGTGATTACAGAAAGTACAGATGCTATTTATGATTAAGGCAAATTCTGTGCAATGCTCATGTTCCTGGGTGTCTCGTAATGTGTGCTCCAGAACCATCTCATAACTCCACGATTTTCTCACTCTACAAAAATAATTTTACAAACACTCACCCTCTTCATGATTGTCACAATTTCTGCCAGAGAGAGCCCGGGGCTGGTAAAGTGCCAAGCAGGGCTTAAACATACTCAAGAGCTTCAAAGAGAAATGCACACAATGCTATTGATGTCAGCCTCTCGGTTTAATACATGCTTAAATTCACAGCATTAAAAATAACCAATCAAGGGGTTTTCTTTGCCATCCCCACTCTCAGAGTGAGCCCGAAATCTGTGTTAAAAAAGAACTATTGCTTCTGCAGGGTGTTCAGTACCCTCAAACTCACAACGTGATTTTCATTAGAGAGCAAAATGTTTGGAAAATTGTTATATGAAGTCCATAAATCTGAAGATGAATAATGAAAATGAAACTTCCCATGAAATGCCCCAGTGTTCATTTTATTTAACATTCTCCATTGGTGAAAATAAATTAACAATGAACAAGACTTGTTTATGCCTGCCTTACACTATTCTCTATGTTTTAATAGCAACTGCATATTAATTTATCAGGAACCCATAAATTATAATTAGCCAGGAGGATTAACAACATAAATCCTTGAATTTAAAACCAACCTGCCCTGCTCTCTCTTCCCTTAGCCCTAAAGTGAAAAAGAGCCATAAAACCCATCACCGCTGTTTGATCCATTAAACTCATGAGACACTCTTATTTCAGCTGAGCTACTGGAGGTAGAGGCTTTGCAAAATCTCTTTTAAAGTTACAGCAGCCTTCCTGGAAGTGAGAGAGAGCCTGCACAGGAAAGGTTCGGCCTGAACATGGCAGATGACTCTTGCTCTTTCCACTGCATCACCAGCTGACATCAGGGAGGCTTCTCAGTATGCAGGAAATGGGCAAAAGATCTTACTAGTTAAATAGGTGAGGCATAGAGGTATCACTTCCTAAGCACACCTTTCTGAAGATAAAAGGAAAATCTAACTGAAGCGGCTACATGTTTCACTGGATGTGCCGCAGGAAGGATGTTCTGTGGGTGCCGCAGATGCTCTGGGATCGGGAAGTCCCCCTTTCACCACAGTTTTAATACCCTTAAGCATCAGCTAAGGGTAAAACAAATAACGTCCCCACATAACTGTAAATCAGCCAGGGCGTTGTACTGGTACTCATTATCCCAAACAATTTAAAGTGCTTTGGCAGAAATGCACAACCCATTTGCACATGTAATCAGGAACTTCCATCACAAACACGAGCTCGAAAACCCACTTCCTTCCCCCCTCAGTCCTGAAAGACTTACATGACAGATGTGAAACACTGAAAGCTGACACCCGTCAGTCCCACCTGAACGCCCAGGTGGTGCCGAGAGGAGGGTGCTGCTGAGCTGCAGCTGGGAGAACGAGCCCACACCAATGCACAACGAGGTGCACCTCGTCTTTCTAAAGGACATTTTAAATTGCAATATCTGCTACTTCAATATATTAGGCAAGCAACAAAAAAAAAAGTTTTCGGCAGGGTTTATTTTTGGCACCAGACTGCTTTGCAAGGGTCAGATCGCCACGTGAGACACCCGAAGAAAATCTTTAACAGGCGTAGAAATTTATATTAAAGACTCAAATTTTTTTATTTATGGCTTGAAGGAGTGTATGTGCTTTTGAAGACGCCAATCCCTGATTGTCATTATAGCAGTGCTGCACACAGGGAGCAGGGATTATGGAGCAGAGCCAAAGCCACATGACTGCTCCTACGGCACACACAGGAGCTGCAGTGCCCGTCCAGAGAGCCTGCAGCCATCGGGTCACCCCCTTGGTGGAATTAACACATTTCAAAATCAGAAAAGCAGTGTTGTCAAAGGCAGAAAAATACTAAATACAAACCTACACCTGGTGAGCACCCAGCACAGGTTGCCCAGAGAATTCCACCCCTGAAATTGTTCAGGGCCAGGCTGGATGGGGCTTGGAGTAAACTGGTCCAGTGGAAGGTGTCCCTGCCCATTGGCAGAGGGGTGGAACAACATAATCTTCTAGGCTCCTTCCAACCCAACCCATTCTATGATTCTGTGAGCTGAAACAGAAAAGCCCCATAGGAGGAACTGAGAGTTTGCTCCTCTCTACCCAAGAAAGAGCACTAAGAAAAGACTTTTCTCGCATGGTCACCAGACAAGAGGCCACTTTCTAATACATCCATAATCTGCTCCCCCTCCTAATCTCAGGAACCTGTGAGGGACATTTACATGGCATCTAGGCTTTAGATGGCCAAATTCCCAGCTGGTCAATGGAAACAACCTTCTCCCTCCCTGACAGCTGGAGCTGGTATCTACCAGACTTGTCTTCCTGGCCTTAGAACATCAACAGAAAAAAGCAGTCACTGAGAAAAGGGTGAGCAGAGAGGAATGGCAATAGATACCAACGACAGCCCATGTCCCTGAGGGGTGGGTTTGGGGACAACTAAGGGTGGTAAGCCTCAAAGCCAGAGCCTGGCTCTGCTCAGAAGCCCTGATGTGAACATGTTACCCCTCAGGTTTTACCCTGTTCATACCACACAGGTCTCCCAAGCTGCGGAAAATCTGTGACCTGAACCCACAGAACAAACCTCTTACAGTACTGTTGACTGAGAATATTTTTTCCTCCTCATGATTAATGTTTCAGGGTCTGACAAAATACAGGGGCAGCATTTTTTGAGCTTGATATCAGTTATCCAGGGAAAGGCTGCAGCAGGCACACACGCAGTAGGAGCAGATAAGGGGGCTCAGATCAGCATGTGATAGACCTGCGTGCAGCAGATGAGCTGAACATGACACGGAGCACTTCTGCTCACTTCACACAGCTGATATTTATCACAGCTCCTTTCAAATGCTTATCTCCATCCTTTGGAGTTCACTTATAGCATGAACAAGGTGAACTCCCAGGTGGAACACAGGTCCAGATGAGTCAGGGGAGGGTTCCATTCAGTAAAACCAGGATATCACCTGGTTTAGAGAGATAGGGGATACACAGCTCAGCAAAACGTGTTTCTGTAGGACTCTTATGTGTGCAAGTAGTATAAATACATTTACTATGGGATACATAAACAAAGGAAAACAACAAACCCTTTTCTTTATGCACACACACATTATATATATATTCTAAACACACATGCACAGACACATAAAACCCTGCCTGACTCTTCTGGTTGCCTTTAGCAGTAAAGGTAGAGCAAAACAGCTTTCATTTTTCCTATTCCTCCTTCCTCCTCAGAGAAATGAGACCTACCAATTTAAACAGCTATGCGTAGTTGTCCTTTCTAAGCACCAAAGTGAATGATTTGACTAAGATTATGCAGCCAAGGGGTTATGCACCTCTCTTAATCAAAAGAAAACACATCTGGAATATAAAGTATTTGTCCTCTTGTATTTAAGGGAGAAAAAAAAAAAGAAATTGGGTTGTATACAAGAAGAGAAAGAAAAGTTGTTAGGCATAAATGCAAACAGCTTTTCAAGTAGAGGCTGGAAATAAGCATCTTCTTAAAAAAAAAAAAATCACTGCAGCATATTGTAAAGGAAGCTCCTGTATTCGTTCCACGAGGGAATAGGAAAGTGCACTCTCTGTACAAGGCTGCAGAAGACGGAAAGCTCTGTAAGCCCATCCCAACTCCCTTAATTATTTTAATTGCAGCAGTGTGATGCCAAGGTGCTGAATTACCCCCTCAGGCTCTGGCTGCTTAGCCAGGAGGTACTGAATTAAACTGTCAGAACATGCAGAAAAATTGCAATGGTGCCTGTCAACGGTATTTGTTAAGAGACACGGGTGAGGCCAGTGACTTGTATAGAAAAAGAGCTGCCAATGCAAAGTCGTCAAAGCACAGCACTGGAACTAATGGGGTATTCAGAGGTCTTGTTCTACTTCATTGGTTAAAGCCAACAAAACTCCTGTAATATTTGGGGCGGTTTGCTATTTATGGCTATGGTAATAAAGGACAGTTAAAGCTGCAAAGCCAGGCACAGTTAGTGGTCCCCACTGCTTCAGTTCTAAAGGGCTGAGGGGGCACTATTCCATCTCAAGCCCTGATTTTAAAAGAGAGAAAAAAATTTTTAAAAGGAATCAGGAATTTAAAATATGAAAAACTAAATGCAGAGTGGGCCACAATTTTACAATACACTGTTCTAGTTAAAAATAACTAGGTTTTGGATGTCTTACCCAGATGATTTTGAATTCAGTTATGTCTTAGCTACAAAGGACTGGCATACAGCTGGCAAAGTGGCCCAGGTTTAGCATCCTCTCTTCTTGACACGTGGTACTTTCTTTCCAGAGACACTTACCAAAGCCGAAGGTGTGTTTGATACCAAAATCTGCTTTGTACCTTCTAAACCCACGCAACTGCAGATAGCGATCAAAGCGATCTGAAGAAGTCCTATTTGCTGCGGCTCCACACGGCTCCCTTGCAGCTATTCTTAGGAGCAGAATCCTGTGCTTGTGAAATTGAAAGGCAGATAACAATGGCTGGAGCCGGCGCGTGGGCAGGTGCCACGCAAACACCTCGCAGCTCCACACGTGTGCGTCAGCTACGACGGCTCGGTGCCCCGCGAAGCCTCGGTTCCCTCTGGGGAAGACAAAGCCAGCTGGATTTCGGGATGGGTGTGAGGGGCACACAGAGCTCTAACCGAAGTGATAAATGGTTTCCGCTTGGCGGGCTGGCTAAAGGTGGAATACACCTGTCCGTGGGGTTTTCAGAAAGCTGCTGAACAAACCTAACTTCTCAGTCCTTCCATTTCTGAGGGGCTGAGTACAGCCCTTCTAGAGACTGCAGAGCAGGAAGGTACACAGAAAAGGAGAAATTTTTTTGTGTTTGCCAAAGCCATGTTTTCAGGATCGCAGGGAAGTGGAGATAGAGAAAATGAGCATTTTCTCACTTATTGTAGGTGCTTGTCCCTGTCAATGACCATTCAAACAGCTCCCTGCCCAGACAGAGCTGTATCCCAGTTTTCCACAGTCTAAAGTGCTTTGAGAAGTGCCACATGTCCCACCTGGCTTCTCTGTGCAATATCTCCCAGCTCAGTATGCTTACTGGGATTCTTCCTTAACAGGTCTCCATTGCCATAATCCTATATTCACTTAATGTGATTTCCACTAAGAATACAAATTCAAGAGAGGTTAATGATCCATTAGTGTATATTTTTAACTAGCTAATTTACATATTGAATAGCCTGTATTTATTTTATTAAAACCAGGTCACTATATTCAGCTGACTGAATTATGTGAGATATCACATGGACTACACAAGAATTGTTCAGTAATTAATTTTTCCCATACATGATATGTAGTTACTAACTATATTTCTAAACAATTAAAACTGTGAATGTTCTCCTAAAGAAACTGAAACCTTTGCTGTTACAAGGGCTTTACAACTGCAATGCTCTCTGGGCTGAAGGGTTCATTTCTGTAGTTCCTTTGGAATAAAATCCATACTGCTCCTGGTACCGAACACAGTACACCAGCCTGCAGGAGATATGGCTCAGCTCGGGTTACAAATGCTGCTTCTAAGCTGTGTTTGATGGCCAAGCAAAGGTGCACAATCATGAACTCCAACACAATCAAGAATTCCATTCTTGCCACCTGGGAATTAAAGGACAATCTTCATTAACTTTAATTAAAGACGTTGCTTCCTTTCAGGCGAGTGTGACAATCCAAGTGTATATTAAACAGCTCAACCCACGTATTTCCCCCAAGCATTACCCGTGGGTCAGTTCCCTTGGCCCACAAATTTAACCTACTCCACCACACACAAAGAGGAGAACGTGGGGTGATGACTCCATGGCTCTCCACCTCCACTCCATCTCCATCTCTCCAGCTCAGCAGCTTCACCAGAGTTAATTATTAAGCCACTTGGATATTTTCTCAGCATGCAGTTTACTACAATTCCATAGCCTGTCACTAACTTGGATATCTGAAGAACATGAAATAAAAGAGATATGAGATATGGGGACTGCCCCCTCAGCTGTCATGATCTCAATCACACAAACAGGTCTGGGAGAGCCCAACCACTCTCCATTTATCAGAGGACAAGTCTGAATGGGTTTTACTCTCCTGCACTGAGGACAGGTGACCCAATTGGCATTTACAAATAGCTAAATTGCTCAAAGCTTTTAAAAGGTAAGCCATACATTGATTACCTTGAACTCAGAAAATGCCTTTGAGTAGATTTAAACACTTCTGAGCAAGTTCTCAGGATTAGCACTGTTCCTTTCTTCTTGGGATAGTGGTGGCACATTGTGAAATGCCTCTTCCATGCTCCTTGCCAACATCAAAATCTCTTCACGCTGCATTTTTGAATGTCATGTTCACAAGAAGACGAGAGGATTTCTGGTTCTCAGTGGGAGAGTGTTATGTTTTTCCAAGTGCAAACAAAGGATATTAAAACACCCGTAGTGCTCATTATACCACTGCAGCCCACCAGAAACAAAAGTATGGATTCAATTTTCCACTACATAATGACTATATCGTGTACAGAACTGGATGAACTAATTTATTACTTAGGAAAAGTACTAATTGCTGGGCCCTTCTGCCTTTGGTTGCAGTGACACATGCAGAGAAAGACCAGCTCTAGGGTCAGATACAAATAAGATCTGTCATAAAGGATCACTGCTGTTATTCCATCAAATCTACCATTAGCTCAAGCATTAGCCACAAAGACTATAACCAAAGACAAGCATCAAGAATTAAGATATTGTTCTGCAAGAATAGAAGAAAAATAGTATTAACATTTCTTGGAATTCAATTAGTCTGAAGCGTTGTTTTCAGTGCCAAATGAGGTGCATTTTCTCTTGAGATTTGTTTTCCAGGGTAAAGAGAGCCTTGTCTCTGACAGGATTAGAAATCAAAATAGCTGAGTTGGATTAACTACCTAACGATTAACAAAACAAACACCTTTTTTTGTGCTGAAGAGATGGAAATGTGGAGTGAAGGAGACTTCCTGGACCATCAAGTCTCATATCCGTATTATTGCAGACACCACATCATATAATTCTTTTCACACACATATCAAGCTTATCACAATCTGGAGTAATTTCTACAATGATGTTTTCAGCATGATAGCATCAGCCATGTGGACAGAAAAAACAGCAAAATTTCCTTGATGCAAATTCTGTTTCATATGAAATTTGCAGTCATAGTACCACAGGATTTCTGGGAAGAAATGTCTGGGTTCCTTTCTGAAACAATGTTTGAAGATTTACAAAGTCTAATTTTTGTCAATGACATATCAAAACATGCAAAACATTGCAGAGAACTGAACAGCTACATAAAAATCCTCCAATTTTTTTTTTTCTGCTGAGTTGGCTTCATTTTATCAATTAAAAACAAAATATTGCATTTAATGCCAACTATTTGTTCTGTATGGCCTTACTGTGAGCCTAGTGGGGCACTGAAACCCTCTTCCTCACACTGCTTCTCAAACCAACACTGAAGCTGAACAATCTTTTGTCTGAAAATCAAATTAGCACTTTCCTAAGGGTAGTGTAAGGCATTTGCATAAGTGTGAAAACTCAATCAAAAGTAAAGTTTGAGTGCTGGGCATTTATATCCTGGGCTAGCCAGAATAAAGCAGCATTAAGTTTCTCACTAAGACTCAGATTTGTAAAGATATTTAGATGCAGATAAGGTGCTTAGTGGTGCATTCAAAAAAGCCTAGGACTTTTCTGTCCTGATGATTCATTCTAATATACATTTCATTTACAAGTCAGCAGTACAAACTTGTGGTAGAAGTGATGTGGTAAAAAAATAAAACACAAGAAAAAACAATAACTGAGGGCAGAAATCCGGGCACAGTGAAGGCAATTGTGATGGTCCCAGTGGCTTTAATCCATACAAATTCCTCTCTCTCAGGCTTCTAAAGATTTCTTTTGCTAAAAGCAGAAAGCAATAGAAGAATTATTATATTTAATGGCATGCCACAGGACAGCTGTGTTTAGAAGAAAGTCCCAGGCTGATTTTCCTTCCCTCAGTCCTGTTTTCCAGCACTGAACCCATTGAAAATGAACCTAAAAATTGATTCGAGGAGTTCTCTTTCTCTCCTGAAGTTTGATTCAAATCTACAGTCTTCACATATTTCAGGCTGATTTGGTGAGACCATAGCATGTCTCAGCTCTGAAGCTGCTTCTTGCAGATTGCAGCTGTAGGGAGAAATACGTCTACATATGAAGCAAAGTGATGGAGTGAATCAAACTCCAAACACAGCCTCCAGCTAATTTTTTAATAATCTGAGTGCAAAACAGGGCCTTGAGGGTAGGCAGAGCTTTTCAGTAAACCAATCAGAACTGGATTTTATTTAAACAACAGTAAAGTCAGTCCCAGAGAGCTCAGACACTTGTATACAAAGCAGCCGTGTCTCACTGAAAGCCTGTACAGTAGCTCAGCATCTCAATTTCAATCACAGTTCATTCCCTGCTGGTAGTTTTTGTCTGCAAACAAGCTGAATGTGAGCTGACAAGGGCCCCCAGAGCAAATAATACGAGCACTGGAGGAAGAAACTCACACGGACACGATGCTGACAGTTGTGCAGCCAATTCAAAAAGACTGCACAACGAGAACCCCAGCCCTCGGCTGGAGCTGCACACCAGAGCCCCAACAACACACAGAACCTGATCTAGGGGGCTTCACCTCCTGAACCACAGCTTACCTTGGCAGAGTGGGGATGTTTGATAGCATGGGGCAAGGCCTTGGGTCTTTCTGCCAGGCCAGAAAGGAGCAGGGATGTTGTGTCAGGTTTTCTAAGCAAAGTTCTGCATCGCTCCATCAGGGAACTGGGTTGATACGGAGGTGTCCAGCCTACACATCCTGCCTGCTTTGTAGGCCTGCAGTGGATCTGCAGACAATGTGCCTACAGAGACTTTGTAAATCTGAATTATTCGCAGTCTTTGTAAATCTGAATTCTTTCCAGGAGCTGTGTGACTGGCCACAGTTTCTTCCAGGGATGCTGCTCTCACCTGAGGAATACCAGGCTCCATGCTTCTTACCTACATTTTCTTACACATGAGTGCCCACAGGTGGGGAAAAAAACTTTCAGGAGGGACCAAGATCCAGATGCTACACCATATCACGTAGCACAATCTGTCCTCCCTTTCCAGGAAATCTAGGATGGACAGGTAGCAAGCTAAAAGAGATGCTGGGCTTGCACAACTGCCTGTGGGAAAGCTGTACTTGAGACACCAACTCTGACAGCTGCACTGTGCTAATTGCACTCATGAGTTGGACACACACAGCTCAGCAGACAGGTATAGGATGCATATCCTTAAGTTTGCAAAAGACTTTGAGACAAAATCTGATGAATAAATGGAAGCCACCAAAATGACCAACTATTGCGGTTGAAACAGACCCACCTAAATTGCTTGATGTGGAGATGATTGATATTATTTCTCAATCTCTAGCTTTTCAACATCATTACCAGCTTTAAATAGACTTTTAATATGCTCATATTCGCTGGTAATGGCATCTCTCCCTTATACGGCAACTAACTGGAATATAACAGCCAGGGATTTACTGAAAAAAAACCAAAACACTATAGTGGGTCTTTTTAGAGAAAATAATAACCATTTTATTTACAGATAAATCCCAAAAAATAATTTGTGACCTTCAGGTCCAGTTGTTGGACTGCTGCTCATTATTGGATTTTTAATCTGAGTAAAAGAACTGTTGTTTTAGAGTTAATTTCTTCTAAGAGGTCTGATTTTGAAGAACACGGACAAAACCAGAATATAGACATTCCTCTCATTTTCACTAAAGGACATGTGACATATAGACACTGTCCCTACAGATACACCTTTCTTTATGTCATTTCAAATACACTTCTTCAGCCAGCATCTCTAGCAGAAGAAAGGAACACAAGGCTTCATTCTGTACTTAGCCTGTACCTGCCACAGGAGCTCAAAAATCAGTGTACAGCTGCTGTCTTTGGAGATGAGCTAATATCCTCTTTACTTTGCCTCATTCAGCCAAACCAGAGTTTATAAAACAACAACTTTTTATGAGATTTCCAGTAACATTAATTGTTGGTCACAAAACTTCAAAGAAAACCAGATATTTATAGCTCAATTCATGTTTCTTTTTCTTTTTTTCCACACACTTTTACCACAACACTTTCCAGCTCGGTTCCCATGAGCACGCTGCAAACAGAGCTATACCCGCTTCCTGCTGCGGCAGCCTCCTTAACCACTTCACTCCTGGTGCTTCTGCTGCCTTTTTCTTTTTTTTTTTTTTCCGTGTTCATGTCCTTTCATTGTTTTCCCCAGTGTGTCACACTTGCTTTTTCCCACATCACTTTATCATTCATCTCTGCTCTCTTCAGCCACCCGCACAATCATTAAAATGGTGTGGGAAATTAACTACATATACAAAAATACATAGACCTATACAAACACGCATCCCTGTGTGTATATATAGATCTATACACATAAACTACACTGGGAAAACTTTTACCCAAAGGAGAAAAACCTCCTTTTCAGTAGAAAAATTACTTGCTAAATGAACTCATTTTTATAAACATGGAAGAGGGAGGTGGAAGGTTTTCAGATACATAAATTAAATATTTCCCTATTCCTCTGAAGAACTGATATTCATAGCCACTTATTTATTACAATGTAATCAGCATATTGATTATATTAAGCAATCCCTGTAAATCTCTATAAGCTGAGGTTAACAATGGCTTTTCAAATGCCATTAACCATCACCTTGCAGCTTTCTCTCTATTATGTACCATAAAGTTAATCATGTGCAAGACAGTTTTTCCAGGAGAAAAATCTGCTATACAGTGCAATGATCACCTTGGTATTTTCCTAGAACAAAGAAAAGGTCTTCCTTAAATAGGAAAAAGTCTATGCCATCACAGAATGAGTGCTGGGCAAGATAATCATGGGTTTGCTGCAAAATTTCTCAGGTTCTCATTAGAGCCTAAACTTTCCAGACCTTTATTTTAGCATTAAAATCCCTGTGCCCATTATCATTAAATAGGCCAAGACCTGTGTTTCTGTAGCACGTGAGCTGCTCTGGTGTGAGGCAAGTGCTGGAGGAATGACTCTCACAGAGGAGGGCAGAGCCCCTCCACCCTTCTCTAGAGCAGCTGCCTCAAAGCAAGGAGGTCTTGGACAGGATCAGAAGGTCTCAAACATTTGGAAACCAGAGTCACAGGATTTTACCTCTTGGTTGCACCAAGATGTGTGTGCCATGCTCAGGCAGCAGCCAAGCGTGGGAGCCCTTCCCTCAGCACTCACGGGGGGTTAATTCCTTACACAATAATTCCCCACACAAGAGGAAATGAGATACCCTGTGCTGTGCCACTGGCACGTGCAGGAGGAGGCTGCTTATGTAAATGTAAAGATAGATCCATAAATCACACCAGGCAAAGTCACTGGCCATACCTTACACAGCAATAACTCCTACAGGAGATCATTAACAGAGTCAACTATTGCATTACATATAACATAACACTGGTGTCATACTGAAAGAAATTTAGGCTGTCCATAACATTATTTTTCATTTGCTTACCAAATCAATATTTATCTCCCTCTGTGGTAAATTAGACAAATTTATTTAACATGGAAAAGTAACCATGTAGCATGAAGCAGGAACCTAATATTAAGTCTGCATATGATATTCAGGAGTTCAAGCCCTGCAAAGCATTTCACAGCGAAAGCACTCAGAAAAACATTTCAATTGATCTTTCCTCCCCCTTCTAAGTTTCTTTGGCAACTGATTTGAAACATAGGTGCCAAATTAGGGTAGCTCTAAGGTTTCTATTACTATTTGGCACACTGAGGAGCCAGTGATTTAAGACAATATGAGATGTCCATTAGCTGTAACAATGAATTCAAATAC
This sequence comes from Atrichornis clamosus, assembly GCA_013400975.1. Taxonomy (NCBI): domain Eukaryota; kingdom Metazoa; phylum Chordata; class Aves; order Passeriformes; family Menuridae; genus Atrichornis; species Atrichornis clamosus. The sequence goes on along the minus strand of WBMZ01004434.1, from coordinate 432,491 downwards.
TTAGAAGCCAGGCTGTAAATCTACCCTTTTGCAAAGATTAACCACTGTTTGCCTATAGTTAGCAACTCCACCTTTGAGGGTAAAATGCTTCCCTCCTGCTGGTTCCTGTCCCCGCTGGAAACAGCCCAGGAGCTGCATCCCAGAGGAGCAGCCGGCACAGGGAGCACAGACAAAACATTTGGGAAATTCAGCCTTTGGACCCCGGCAATCCCAAGGGATTAGCTGAGTGCAGAGAGAGGTCGGGTGCCTCTCGGGTGCTCTCAACTCCCTCCCGCACCCCCGGGGGCACCCTGCCAGGAGACCTACCTAAAAACCTCCTGGAGTCAGGGCAGGCTCTGAAGGGAAATTATTACAGCACAAAATCTCCAATAAACTCCCTTTGCCACCATCACACAAAAAAATTTTAAAAAATTTTACAAAAATTTAAAAATTCCCCCAGGGATTCTAGTACTCTGCAGACAATCCTGAGGGAAGAGACATGATGTACCTTCTGTGGTACCCCAAAAAAACCAATGAATGAAGAGATTTTTATCTGGCCTCGTGCACACGGTTTGACTGCTTATGTCTTTCCCCTCTTAGGCCAAATGTGGCTTTTAATTCTGATTTTTGCTGAACCCATGCACATATAAGCTCTATGCCACAGGAAAAGGCAAGATGAAGCTGCTCTGTACCTAAACTATCCAGGATGTCTGAAGTTCAGCAATGCAGGATGCTGGACATAGGGCAGCTCTTATTTCTTGTAGCTGATGAGTGGTGTCTTGCTGCTCCATGTGCTAAGGATGGCAGATAGGAAGTGAGAGACAGCAACGGATAAACAGAAGACTGAGTAAAAAACCCCAATATTTTGTCTTCCTGATGTATCTGGATTAACAATATGTCATTCATTTATCCACTGGACAGCTACACCATAGACAACAGCAAAAACTAGCAAGGAACACCAATTTATTGCCTCCATTCAAATTTTGTAGCAGGTTTTGGCAAGCAGCTAAAGTTGCTAATATAGCACTTACTGTGTTGATGGCCCTAAAGTCATTTGTAATACCATAAAACAAATTTGTATGATATCCGCAAATCAATTGCTTCATTTAGATGCTATTTCTTACACAAACAAGTAACTGTGGTCTTGGCAAAGAGATATGTCAGGCATAAAATGGAAAAAAGGAAGAAGAAGGAAAGAAAAGGATACAACTGTCTCCGCAGTGTTCTCTCATCCTCCCTCCATCCTTTCACAAATTTTAATTCCCAATATCACTGAAAGTAGAGTCAAAAGGAGTGCTCAAAATGCAGTTCTGCTGGATGGTGCAGGCAGGTCTGTGGATATCATCTGCCTCAAGATTTAGATGCTGGCAACAACAGCAAATGCCAAGACAGAGTAGAAAACGAAACAGTAGTGCTCAGCCATGGAAGAAGAAGAAACCCACAGCACAAGGCCAAGAACACCCAACCACTTCCTCTGAGAAGCTGCCACTCTCCTGTTTATGTTAGAACTCATGTTTTGGGCACCCTTACCTCAATAGCCATGCTCACAGCAAATCTTTGAAGGTTTCAGAGAAAAAAAAAAAAAAGGAAAACATAACTTTAAATGAAATCAGCTAATAACATTCTTCTGGAGGCAACAGTGGTTGTGCTCTCAATGCTCAGCTTCTAATTATTTGGTGGAGTGTATAAATGCAGGAGTTTAACCTCCTGATTTACAAACATGAAGTAAAGATGCTGACACAAATAAGAAGAGTGTAAGCACACACCTCCCCTGCCCCACACAGGGCGATGAAAACTCAGGAGTGCACTGTTCACGGTTTCCTTTGGAACATTATTTGTCATGCTATAAAGAAAAATGAGGGTGCAGGATTTCCACGGCTGGAGAACGATGACATAACATCTTCTACATCCACGTTTTACGATCCCTCCCTGTGTTTCTCTCACGTTCCCCCACCACAAAGCTGCTCACAAATGATGATGTCGTAGATGTGGTGTTTTATAACAGCAGTGAGTGGTTAACCAATGCAAATCCCACAGAGAAAGCAAGGGTGGGCTCCCAGGGTAGGGCTTGTTTAGGGTTTATTGCTTCTTTCTATGAACATGCAAATCAAAAGCAACTGAAACCCACCCGATTTCTGTATGGAAGAAACTTACCGGCAGTTTACACAAAAATGAAAGGAAACATTGGCAATGTATACACAAAAGCCAGAGCAGCAAAACCTCTCAATGTTGGTGAACAAATAACAACAGCCCTTTTGGCAATATTCTCACTGAACTCCCAAAGTCTTCTGCACAAGAAGTTTTACATTCATACACTTACGTTTAAAAAAGACAAGAGTCGCAATTTGCAATAATCACAATTTTAAATAAATGTATATGACAACCATCAGCTATCCAACCTACTGCACAGAAACTTTGAAAAAAAAAAAAAAACAAAACCAAAGACCAAATGCTGATGCATTTTTCTTCTACAATGACTGTGGTTTTCACAGGGACACAGTAAAGTGCCATCAAGTACTGTTTTTAATGAAGTCAAGCATAACCTTTAAATTCTGAGCAGTATCTCCAATCAACATCAAATGATTCAGGGGAACACTAAGCTACGGATATTTTTCTTTTAATTAATTTCTCAGCTGAAAGAGTTTGGAAATCTGATTAAACTTCTTGATCAGACTTGTTTATACCATGGTAACAAAATAAGGGCATCTAAACTCCTTTGCACAACAGTGGTGTTACAGTAGTGCCTGCAGAGCACTCAGGCACTTCCACACCCTGAAGGGTTGGTGGAAAACAAGTGGGGAAACAGGGTCAAAAACTGCTCCAAAAAGTTGGAAGTAGGAATAAGGTGCAAGAAAATAGTTTAATAAAAAGAGAAGTACTCCAAGATTTGGTCACATGAATGCATGAGTGAAGCCCAGAGATCGTTGAGGGTAGACTGCAGCCCCATGGCAACGAGTCTCCTTCTTCCTACTGGGGCTTTGGAAGATCNGGTAGACTGCAGCCCCATGGCAATGAGGCTACTGGGGGTTTGGAAGACCAAGAAAAAGGCAAAGAGCAGAAAAAATTGCAAATCTGGGGAGAATCAAGCATGGGCTGTTGGGACTGCAAGCTCAGCTCCCACACCCCGCTCAAGCTGGGAGGAAAGCTGGGGTCAGCCCTGCTGCATCCCCATCAACACTGGGGGTCTCAGGGCTCAGTGGGGCAGGACTGGGATGGGAATGGACTGGGAGTGGGATTTGGTGAGGAGGGGCCAGGCTCAGAGGGGCAGGACAAGGCCCTGGGGAACACGGCTGTCCCAAGACAATGCTGGCACAGGGAGCGGGTGGGGCTCTGAACTGGGATGGCTTTTTAGTTCCTAAACAGAAAAAGTTTTATACTTTATTAAATCTACTTTTCTAGTTATCTAAAACCATTAACACGATTGTTAAAATTCACAGCTTCCAGTTACTAAAGAAATGTGATTGTTTTATCTGGATTTCTATTATACGAATAAAACGTAACACTGTCTGGATAAAATGGCCCCAGAGTTTCATTAAAAAATAACAGCCTAATTCCCTAATATGAAGTTATTTTAAGTGTTTTATTAATATTGTCTTCTAAATGCACATAAGTGTGATCCTCCTTTAAGTGCAGTATCTTTAGGGCTAGTTGTAATTGTATTTTTCTTATCAGTTGCTTGTGCCTGCATTTCAAATATTCATTGCTTACTTCAGGCACTTCACTCAGACAAAGAGTGCAGTGAAAAACTATCTAATTTGGACACTATTTGAATATCAAACTTTTCAGTTCTTAATGCAATACTTCTTGTCCCTATTAAGTATCTCAAAGCACCACTAACAAAATTCCTGGGGTGCCTACTTATCTTGCCATAAGTTTCATCTGTTAAAACAAAACTATAAATAAAAATCAATGTGAAACATGAAAAGCCTGATACATGAAATGAAATCCTCATCCCAATCAAGTCCCTAGCAAATTAAATTATGTGTAAAGACTATGACTTGTCCCATCTAACTTTAGCATCTGCCAGGGGTGCCTGGTTTCAGATCCTACACACCCGTGAGGCCCTCAGTGGAAAAAGGAAAGAGGCACTTCTGGTGGGCAACCCTGACTTTATTGGCTGCCTGGCAGCACTTATCCTTGGCTAGAGGGTGCCAAGAAGCCCAGTTCTTTCCTGAGGTACATTGTTACTTTATATTAAAGTGGAGGTATCTGGGCTGGGGCACTTCAGCTAAAGGAGAGAATCACATTTCTCTTATTTAACTGGTGGTAAAGGAGAAAAGGTTGTCTTTTTTTTGAGGAGGAAGAAATGGTTGAAGGAATTTCTGTTACACCTTTATCGATGACAAGGAAGGGAGAGAACCAAGAAGAAAAAAAATTAGAGAGGCAATCAGTTCTTCCTTGGTGCTGGGAACTGGGCAGAGCAAACAGCAGCACAAACTGCACATCTTCACAGTTTCCAAGCCTGGTAACCGGCATCACATTACAAGATGTCTTTGAATTTGTCTTTGCAGGGTCACACATATACAGCTGGGAAACCACAGGAGGGTGTTGTGATAATTTTACACAAAAATTTACAGCAAAATTATAAAATGGAGATGCGTGGCAAACATAATTTTTCTATCACTATCCAAATGCAGCTATAATTAAACATTAATTCTCTCCAGTGACTCCCTCTGTGAGCCCTGTACTCCTGAGAAACTTTGTCCTCCTTCTTGGAAAGACAGTGGGTTGAAGAATCAGGGGTTTTCTACCTACTCCTTTATATGACCTTTTCTGCATCTTGATATTGTTTTAGGAGGGCAAATTGGGCCAAGCACACCTGAACAGAAAAGTTGGGCAAAGGGATTTTAAACCACACTTTATTTTGTGAAGTTTTATCCTTGGCCGTGTATAGTAAATTGATTGATTATTGCTGAGTAGGGTTTTCCCTTTCCAGAGAGAATCCCAAAATCAAATTTACTAGAAGAAGGTGGGAAAAGCACAGCTCAGCATTCAGACAATCCACTCCTGTTATTTCTATCAGGGCACAGGCTCCTGCCAGCATCCCTTTGCTCCGGGTGCCACAGAACAGCCATGGTCACCTCGCCAGACTACCAGGAGCCCTCCAGGTAAATCTATATGCTGTGCCTGACTGGGATAAGTTTTTGTTACAGAGCTTATGATTTCATAGACCCTGAGCTGCAGCCATCCCAGAGCAGAGGACAAAAGGACAGGGTCACATTGCCTTCCTGACTGCACCTGTGTGAGCAGAAGAATTTTTGCCTTCTTGCATCAGGGCTCCTGTGTCTGTATGTAATATCAGACTTGAGGGACTAATGTTTACAAAACTTTGGATAAATGCAGTTTTTCCCGGATTTGCTTCCCTGCAAAACAGTTTTAACCAAATGATAATGAGAAAAAGAGAACAACTTTTCTCTAAGAGCACAAAGTGAATTTCCCCTTCATGCATTAGCCAGCTGAAGGCAGCAATCCAAAGACAGGCAAAAACAACTACTTATATTGCACTCTTTTCCTATGTAAATTCCTGGAAGACCCTGGCCGTAATTGCTTCATGTTTCCTGTTTATTTTCTACATCTTACTGAGCAAGACTAACATGCAGACAATTTCTAATAAATTTTTTCCCCAAAGTTAAGTTTTTTTGGTAGAATTTCCTCAGCTGATTCTGTGACTGTTCTCATGAGCAAAATGAAGTCACGTAACAATATCAGATGGATGCTCTTCCTATGCCTACACATACTAATAAACAGATAAATAATCCATCTCCACTTACAGAAGCTTGTTTAATGTCAGAATAACAAAAGCACATATGAAGAGTTTTGTTGGGGAATTGGGATTTCCTTTTGCTATGTTTTTAAGCAGTCCTGTCTGTCAACAGAATAAAGCTGTTTTGAACACGTTCCCAATCATTTGGCTTTCTTACTAAGGCTGGTGTTTGCTGGTCATGCCACAGCTTGGTAATGATTAATGTGGAGTTTACAGTGTCTACAGAGTGCGTAACAGAACTGGCAACTCCAAGTGATATTCATCATAGTGCCTCTCATGCCAGTGCTGCACACTGAGGCTTTCTACAACCAGATGCAGACTGTATCAAGCAGAAATCAACCAAGTCAGAAAATATTCCCTTTTCTCTACTTCGTAATATTCTAGAAGGGAGAGTTACTTGTAAAAATGTAACCGGAAACAAAATTAATGTTCAGATAATTTGTATCACTCTGTGATCTCCTGACAAATTACCCACCAAGAGCTCTAAACTGAAGTAGACATAGCACGTAAAAGAGAGAGAAAAAGAGTAATTTATATTTAATTATAATATTAAACTATGTGCATCGAAGAGTGGGTCATATTTGAGAAAGTTTTATCACAAGCAAATGGGTTAACACAAATACAGAATCATAGAATATGCTGAGTTGGAAGGGACCCATCGGGATCATTGAGTCCAACTCCTGTGAGCCAGCTGCTCACCCGTCGTGTAACATGGTTATCCAGCTGTGGGCTGGGCCTTTTGTCCAGAAGCATCCTGTCAGAGACCATATCAAAAGCTTTGTTGAAGTCCAAAAAGGTTCTAATTGTGGAAGACCTGAACCAGGGTACACTAACTCACTGGGAAAAAATCTAAGCGCATAGCATTCACCTGCTTGTCCTGGATGGCTTCTCCCAACCCACCAGTAAGACGGACAAGGCTGCTTTTCCACATAACTGTATTTGCCAAAAGGTAGTGCAGAAAATTCCCAGAGAGATCAATAGTGTGGTTTTCTAATGTGCTCTTAATATGCTTCCCAGAGGTAAGCATTTTCTGTAAAACTTAAAAAAAAACTCAGTAAAATGCCTTTGTATTTGCTCAGACCAAACAGGAGGAGCTTTATCACCACAGGCTTGGCTGATTAGGGCAGGTTGTGACATGCAAGAGAGTGGACAAAGCTGCAAATGTACTTCAAGAGGAACATAAAAAAATATTTCATGGCACCTTCCACCCATGGAGAAACTGTTGTTATTCCATTGGCCACATCCCACAGTCAGCACTCTGCAACCTGAGGGACTCCCAGGCTTCCTGGCATGCATCACCCAGCCTCAACCATTTCCTTTTAATCCTTCTTTTGAAATGACACACATTATTGACACTTTTTTCCTAATAGTTTGCAGCATTTTCTAACAACTTTACAAATGTCAATCACACTTCATTCCAGAAGCCCTATCGATTTCCTCACTGTATCTGGTCTGGTCTGCTTTAAAGATATTCCACATCACATCGAGCAGATGATAAACAGAAAAGCTGCTGCAGGACCTGTGCTATGGGGTTGCACTCATTTCTCAAGAAGAACATACGCTCTTCTTTCCATCGTGTGAGAGCAGAAAGTCAATCCCAGTATCAAGGGCATTTGCAATAACTATAAAGCATTTGGATCACAGATGATTTCTTATGTGTGAGTGACATATACACAAAAAAACCCTTAATTTTATTCTATATAAGCTCCACAGAACCAGCAGCATTGTGGGGTGCACACTGTATTAAGAAAAACCCTTAGCACACACAGCACTTGACAAATTAGTGTCTGAAATCAGGGCTTCCCGTGGTTGCGTAAGAAACACACATGTTCCTTAATAAAAACAGGTACTTGATTTATTATTAATTTTTCACATCCTTGGACAAAAGCCAAAAATATTTCAGTAAGTATCTGCATGGTAATAGTCATAGCCAGAACTATTTCACACACAGATAATTGCTAAGGAAGTTTCAAAACACTGGAAATTATCTTCTAACCGACCTCTAAACTTCTATTTCTAACTCATATCTCGGCTATAAAAGTTATCTTTTTTTTTCCTTTTCAAATATACTTACTCATTTGCAGAATTCTTAGTGGAAAACTTTGTATCTATTCTGGCAAAAGGAAAACCAAATTTCCTCCTGATGCAATTTGAAATGCCCCACAAAACTTGGTTTAAAAATGTGATGTGAATGCACGTTGTTGCAATGAAAAATGCTGCACTACCATGCTGAAATGCACAGTAATTTCTTAGAAACATTCAGTACATATACTGACATCTCATACACATGTTAATTTTCCTTCCAAGTAATTTACGTTCAATTTAAGAAGAAAACTAGAAGTACCGCATTATTTCTACTTTTTTTGACCATTCCCCCATTTTTGTAATATAAACTCTCAAACCCCACATCAGCCTATTGAATGGGTACGGCCAACTGCCTATTAAGCATTTGTTCCACACCAGCCTGACAAAGTTCACTTTGAGGAGATGCTTGTTCTTTTATGAGAATGAAATTCGCAACCATTTCTTTCTTCTCCGAGATGAGTGTGATTTAAAATAAACGAGCTTCCAACCAGACCCTGGTGTTTATAATTGGATTGCCTGCAACTGTCACTGTAATGACAGCAAAACACTGATCATAAAGATACAATGGTCCACCACACTGAAAGAGTTAAATTTGCAATGTCTTCCCCATTGCCAGTCCTTTAAGGAAAAGTAGAGGGGTTTCTTTTGTCTGGAGAGGAAACTGTCACTTTGTGTTTTCAGGTTTGTAGAAAAGCCTTTTTTAATGTAAACATTCATTAAACTAATTTGAAGTTGTCATTACTCTCCTCCCCTGCTGCTTTATATCAGATTATTCCTAAGTGCTTGGTGAAGAGCCCCATAAACACACAGTCTATTTCCCTGCAGGGTATAATCACACAGTTTGCACTGTGATTTATGCTCTATGGAGCTGGTGAGTGTCCTAAACTTTGAAAGGGCTTAGTTCTTCAGCAGATGCACTACTCCCTTTATAGTTAAACAAAGTTCAGCTAACCCTCCCAGTCTATTACAGACATTGTTTAGCTCTTTCCCTTCACAATAAGGCTTGTTAAGTGCTGATTAAATACAAATCGGTGACACTTTTAATTAAGAAAATGGGAATTCAGAAATAATTGCCTTTAAGTTTCAATAAAAACATTTTACATGGGTTGCCTTCCCTTCCCCCTTACTACAGCATCAAGAAACATCTCTAATTTGGAAAGGAACAGACTAGAAATCTGATTTGGATTTTGGTAGAAATACTAATTCTCACTCTAGAGGATCTTTTCTGACGTCTTCTATAAAAGTCAGATCCCAGAGGCAGCTCTACAATGCCGACTTGAGCAGAGAAAGGAAGATCATTTTGCTCTGGAGACTGAAAACCTGAGGATAGCTGGTGTTATCAGCATCTGCTGTGCTCATGAATATCGGAGGCCTGAGAAAGATAAAATTTCCCTCATAGATAAGATAACCAGCGATGATTTCAGTCTACTCCACTAACAAATGTTAATCTAGAAAATACAGCAATTACTTCGATAATAAAACACTCTTCAGTCAATCCATTTATACCCTTTAGACAGTTTGTGCGTGGAGCGTGCCAATAACGAGCTGGAAATTGAACATTTTCCTCACGCGAGGAGTCCCGACGGAGCCTGAGCAACAGAGCGACAGCCACTCCACAGGCCTGAGGAATGGCTCAGGCTCAGGGCTCCTGGGGCAGCTGCTCACACAGGGATGGGCTGCCCCCCTTTCCTCCCCTCTGGAATCTGCACCCAGCCAGGGGCCCTGCCTTGGCTGCTCGAGGCGCACAGCACCGTCCAGCTGCATGGCACATAAATCGGCCAGGCCAGAGCCAGCAGCAGCCTCTTCTCTGCCACTGCTGGGTTTTTTAGGAGAGCCCACAGCTACCTCCGTGAGGACAAAGTTCAGCCCCCAGCCTGACTGTGCCATCAGTAGGTAAAGATTTCCCTCTGTGTTTTCAGGACTTGGGGACCAAGAACCAAGAACAGAAGGCCAGCTGCTGGCAGTCACCCCACAGGCTGCTGTGGGATCCAGAACCATTTTTGGCCATTACTGCAGATGTAATACTGTGAAGTTCAGAAAAACTAGCAGGAGTACCATTTAGATGGCTATTTTAAAATAAAATTAAACCTTTTAGATCTCTTTTCTCACCTCTCCCCTTTCTGTTATGATAGCAGCTAAATCCAGGTCGATGCTACAAGGAGAGTACAAGGAGAGTACTCAGCAGAAACTACATTTTATTTTCAGTAATTTAAACCTTAGTGTCACCTAGTTAAGTTAATTAAGGTTCTCTATTTTTCATTGTAAATAATGAATTCAGTTAAAGAAAGTGTAATTTAGAGTATATACACAGGACATGCAAAAGTAAATCCTAATAGCACATTTAAAGAGAGTGAAAAATAGGACAGACATTTAGTATGAAACATATTCCTTGCAATTAAAATCAGAATGTGCTTTTCTATTTACCTGCTTGAGACTAATGGATTCAGCTAAGATACATTTCACATTAATATCACATTGTATTTTCTAAACATAGTGTAGCTGTTAACATATTTATAGGTTAGCAGTAGTAAAGACCTGTACTTGGATGTAACATTTAAAAGAAATATTTGTCAGAATACCAGGAAGAGCTATTCAAACAAATTAAGCCTAAATGCTAAAAAGAGCCAGTGACAAATCCAGAAGTGCACAAGTGGCACTTTAAGTTCCACAATATCAGCGTAAACTGATGTAAACCTACCCGCCCAGCGAAAGGAAAGGTGAGAAAGTGGCAGGAAAAACAACTAACAGAAAGGTGTAAAAAAGATTATGTGTGGTGGGAAAGTTTTATCTGGCACCTCTCAGATGCTTTTCCTCTTAGCACACCTTTTCTCTCTTCTCCCTGTGAATGACACCAACTCATACTATGTAGAATTGACGAGCAGTTTAATTTGGCATATTCAATTCTAGGAGTCTTAGAAAAAACCCCAAAAAATCTTAAATTGTACCTGTTTAAATCCAGCTCCTCTAGTCACACGATGCTATAAACATTTATCAATCTGACATGGCAAGGCTAGGCCCCCATTATTATCCTTTTGTGACCTGCACAGCTGCTCCAAAAAACAGTTGTCTCCAATTATGCCCACAGATAATGGTGGGTAAATTCAGCTGTGCAGTATTAGCTCAACCTAAATATGATCCCATTTGACTAATTTCCTAATTCTTAGCAGGGTGCTTAAAGAACCTATTATCATGCAGACTCAAGGAACACAGAAGTCTAGTTATTTGCATCTGTTCTGTGAAAGGCATTTATCAACTGTGCCACTAATTTGTTACCTACATATCCCAATCACAGGCACTTGGTGCTTAAAATAATTGCATCTGAAATTTGTTTAAACTTTTTATGTTGCATAAATGGGTGTTTGTTTCCAACCAATATATCTTATAATTAATCTTGAAATAGAAAAGGTTGAAATTGGGACAAAAAAGATATATTCCTTCATGAAATCATGTGTGTATTCATTAACCCAGCTGGAATGCTGTTATTGGCACAGTTGCTGCTACTTGATTGAACTGTGATCATAAAGGTTATTAAATGGGTTAAAAATAAGGCAGCAGAAAAATGGAAATTACTTGCATATATAACCATGCTTTTCGCAAGAAAAAAAGCAAATTGTGCACATGGTTTGTATGCTGTGGAGCACAATCTGATGTGCTTTACACCGTTTGAGTTTTTTGAAATCTGATTAATCTTCTCAGTAGCCTAATATAAACTCCTAGAGCTGCAGGCATATTGATATTTGGATTTTCTTCCTGAATTTGCTTCTCTCTAATCTTCTTCCTGAACACATCTGTTACTAAATCAATCTTCAGTGTTTCTCTCTGCAAACTTCACACGTCTATTTGGACTTTCTTTGACTTTCTCATGCCTCAGCTGAGTCTTCCCTGTTGTATAACATACAGGCACGCAGCAGCCCTCATCTCTTGTCCTCTGTAGCATCTAAAACAAATTTGGATTCAATCTTCAAGAGCCTTCACAGATATCATTCTAGTTTTAGCCAGAAACCTACATGAAGATGTATTTCACTTCCCTGTATACTGCCACGCTTCTTATGTTTCCTTCCCTCTCAATACATTTCCTACATTGCTCAACCAACGAAACTTCTTTGACTCCTTTCCTCATCTCTGTCAATATTTCAGGAACTTTCCATGTTCAAGCACTTACTTATACTCGTACTTTATGAACTGCTTGAATCTTCACCCCTCCTGACCAACTTGTAATGCTGTGCATCACACTGCTTGTGCTAAGGTGACACGAACGTGATAGCAGCACATCTATTCATGAGCAGACCCATGTTAAAGGCTCACTGTTCTTGACTAACTCAAGGGTAACTACATCCTAGAAAAGTGACATTTCTCCAACGTGGATCAAATTTCAGATTTTAAGGAATAAAATTTTCTGCAATTACAAATAAACTAGAAACAAAGACTCTGAAGGCATTGTAGGGACAGAGGAAGTGGCAATAGAAAGGCAAAAACGTGCACATACTCAAGCATTTATAAAGGAAGACCACAAGAAACCTGGCTGAAAGTGATGGGAAACAATAGGATTCATAAAAGAAGCTATACCTTCAAAAAGGGAACCTAAATCAAATGGCCTGTGACCAGATCCTCAAGAATAATCAACAGTGGTGTAAAAAGTGATGCAGAGATGCTGCACAGGCATTTGCTAATGCACAGACATGCACTATCTAAAATGAAGGTGATGCATTTAGGCAAGGTTCTGCCTTCTTCAAGTATCACAAGTCTTAAGGGGCAAAAGTTGTAGCTGGAGCTCTGGGGACATAGACACTTCAAATGTCTTTTATGGGGGAGAGAGAAGGAAGGGGAGAAATCCTAAAACAAAAGAATAAGATGAGATTCCGTGTCCAGATATGAAGGCAGAGATACCACAGACCTACCCACACCTGTTCACATCAGGGGAGATGGATGACCAGTGTGCCCAGACACAACTGCAGCAGCCTGGCAAGGGAGCTGGGAGGCAATGACATTTTCACAAAAGCTCCTCTGTCACACCATACACACATCAGTCTGGGCTATTCCTTGGCTTCTTTAGTCCTACCTATCACCCTAATTTTTCAAATCTCAAATCTCTTTTTTCTTCCCTGGCCAGTGAGTCTTATCCTTTTCTATACTGTAAATAACCAACATTTTACTGCTTGACCCCTGACTTTACAGTCTTGAGCCTCAGGGTCTTGTAACTTGATTGCTGAACCAGACTTCACCCCTGACTTCCTGATATGGTGGTAGGCTTCATCGCATTCCTGTGCAGGGACAGCTTGTAACCAGATATTAAAAATTCTGTTTATTACTTTAAAATTCTTTTTTAATAATTAAGTGCCCTTTCAGTGCAGTTTGGCAAACCTACTCACTCGAGTGTCCTGTTCAGAGCAGAGTTGTAACAAAAGCACTCTCAAAGAAAACTTTCATACTTATTCAGACATTCCCTTGCACATAGGCACATTCCTCATGGGTTTCCATCCTGACCTGGCATGGAGATTAATTTTGCTTTGGTGATGATTTAGCCTTTGATCCCCTATTGAGCCCCAGGACAAACTGATAGTTGTGAGGTTGTTACTGGGATGTGAATGCCTTGCTATTAGGCAATTGACTGACATCCCATCCTGTCTCACATAAATCCTGTTCTCAATATTGATAATAGCTTTTAATTCCTGCTGGCGTGAGCAGGAGCTGACTGGATAACCAGGAAATGAAAGACATAACCAGCCCCTTGAGTGATCCTACCTCTTGAAGAAAAAATAAAATTGATGAATGACAAAATGCAAACACTGCATTGCATCAGAGAGACAATAATCAGTGTAACCTAGAGAATCTAGATATATATCCAGTACATATGTGGGGAAAATGCATTTTGCAGTGAGGTAGTATTTGTCTGGTTTTAGCAATAATATTGTATTCTACCAATAATTTGCCTGCCAGTGAACAGGACAAAGAAAGGATAAAATCTAAGATGTAGTGAAAGCAACTGCTGGATGGCAAGAGGTATTGTGACCACACAGTTATGCGTGTCACAGCGGTGTAAGAAAACCTTGGGTGGGATGACTGCCAATAAAACAGAAGGGAACTGGCCAACATAGAAACTCTGCAGTGACCTTGTCCTGTTGGGCACTGTGAGCAAAATAGGACACCCAGAGACACCGACTGCCCAGGCCAGGGTGTTTGTACAGCAGCTCACAGCAGCTTTCTGTGGGAATGGTGCACAGTACAAAGCATGATCCTCATAGCACAACTGCCACTGAAGCTGGAGATAAATGGGATGGAACACATCAGTACTAAGTGCAAGCTTTGAGGAATTTGTTTAGGTTAAATTCCACAAATTTCAGGATGGTGATAATAATGGTCATTATGGACCAAGCATTTTCCAGAGAAAGTGCCTTGAAATTGAAAACACACTAAACTAATGCTTAGTGAGAGCAGTTGGTAAAGTGTTACTTCTCGTGAATTACAGTTGTCTTCTTTCTTCTCTGATAATTTGCGACAATTGCATCCTAATGCTATTTCATTGATTTCCACTCCACTTCAGCTCCCATGCTGGGTGCAGTCAGGGTGACAATACACAAACATTAACCTGCTATGGGGAAACCTACTACACACACTTCCTCCATAGAAAAATCCTATAGAATTTAAAAGGAGTGGACTTTAACATAGTTCTACAGATGCTCCCTTAGAGATCCATGGGATTGAATCAGAAGTCACATTGGCCATGTAAGTTACTGTTTCCTTAAGCTTTCGTGGGAATTCTGATACATTCATTTAAAAAGATGATGCAGAGAATTTCTTGATATGTGTAAGCTTTTACTTTACAAAATGATCTACCTCTGTTCTGCATATCTGCTGTTGCTGATAAGGCCTTTAGCATCAACTTACCAGGCCAGAGACAATAACAGCATTAATCTGAACACGCTTTGACTGAATGGCTGCCATGACGAAGCTAAGAACTACTTTTCTCTGCAGGGAACTTCATTTGGAGAGTGGGAAATTCCCACTAAACAATGATGCCAGGTGTTGGAAGAGAGAAACGTAACACGGGAAGGCTCCCAGAGGCAAGTGAAGATGTGGGAGATGGAAGAGGAACCTGCTAAACTGAGAGAAGAGCACAATACACATTGACAGGAAGGGTTATAGAACAATCCCAGTCGTGGCATCAACTGCTTTCAATGGCCAGTAAAACTGGGAGGACTGGAGATGGCAAGCAACGAGTTACAGAAAGATCCTGGCCCACCTGACCTTAGCTCTAACATTTAAAAAATGCTTGAGTGATGAGAAAAATAAAATAAATAAGCACAGAATTCATTTTTGTCAGCATCTGTGTATCTCACCATTAAAAATAAACACCAATGGTGTCTTAGATTCCTCTGCAAAGCCCATGTTATTTATATGTTGTACTAACATAGATAAACTACAAAAGAAAAATTATCAAACTCTAGGAAAAACAAAGACCTGTGGGAGAGCAGAAATTCTGGAACTTCCAGCAGAGCTTCTAGCATTTTGGATAAATATTTGTCGAGCTCAGTCCCCTCATGGGCAAAACCACAGAAATACCCAGACTTTCTATAAGTTTCAGAACCAATGCTTGTAGAGAAAACTTCCGTGTCATCATTGCCTGTGCTCTGGCAGGTCCTCAGACACCCACTTCTCTTCTCCCTCCCAGCTTTGGTATGGACAATTCCCACCAAAATATTTGTACAGCTTCAAGATGTGCATTCCCAGGCCTCCAAACTTAGACTAGTGCCCACCTCTTCCCTTTATGCCTGATGTCACAGCCATTACCAGGCAAGTGGGGTGAGAAAAAGGTATTCCTGTTTAAGAAGTAAGTATTTATTTTCTTTCACAGTCTGTCCAGCTGGGTTGGCCACCACGACACATTTTGCACTTCTCCACTAGTCAAGCATGGTGGCTTAACATTAATAGCACAGGATGGAAAGTCTACATTTGTCCTTGTGAATAACAAATTCCTGGTCCCTAGGACACCAAACTAGGTAAGACGTATGGAAATCTCATGCACAGGAAGATCAACATTTATATTAGTATGCATTTGTCTACAGATTTTCTATAGCTACGCTGTCCTTTTTCCTCAGCAATGACATACAAACACATCATAAAACAGGGAAGTATCATAAGGGAAAATACATCTCTAGGACCAATGACCTTTCCTGAAAGCTCAATGGCAAACTATCTGAAATAAGAAAAATCAACAATCTGACTTAAATTACTGAGTTATGCAGACACAAGGGAGAGATTCTGAAAAAAGCAGGTACAAACCCAGAGTGAGGTTTTCACAGATGTTACCTTACTAGGGTTCCCACTACATTTGACAGGATAAGCCGGAAGAGAGCCTATTTTTGGATCTTGGGCTAAGCTGTTAGAAGCTATTTTTAATTCTACAGTAATGATCAGTACTTTCATTTCCCTTAGCAAACCAACAAAAAAACACAGAAGATAAAGTCATAAAATAGGGAAGAGCAGGCTGCAGGGAAAGACCCAAGGAGTTAGCTATAAGGTACTAATTGCACAAACAGAGGACGATGCACATATTAAAGGAAAAAAAAAAAAAAGGAAATTTTTCAAATCACTAAGTAATTTGAAGTGATTGTGGATGTCACCAAAAATAGCCGACCATACTAGGACAGACACAAACTCCTACACTTGTGATGATCTGTACAGGGTTTATATTTTCCACAAGTTAAGCAGTCAGCACTCCATATGCATGTCATGCTCAGATGTATGCAAACTACATAGCTGTCAATTTATCCATAACTCCACGTTCGTACTGTATATAATTAGAGTTACACCAAAGCATCACTGCAGAGACGTTGGTTTTCTGTCCCCCACCTCGCAGAACGCAGTCCCTGTTACACACAGACAACACAAGATACGTCCCTCCAATTTTTGTTGTCCTTCAGTCCACACAGTAGATAAGCAGAGGTTCTTTACAACATTTCCCCTTGCTGGGCTTCAGCACTTTAAAGCTCTTCGGTTGCTTGCTTTCCTTAACTGGCAAATTTCACTTCTGAAATTCAAGCTCTGAATTCATGAAGCACACCTTGAGAATCTGGTCACCGGATTAACTGTGCCATTTGCATAACTGTAAACTTAATGTCGCACTTCCAGAGCTTGTATCCTCTAAATTGCACTTACTGATGAAATACAAAATCCTGTAAAAGGGTTTTCCAACCTAAACCAATTTGTAAAGTTGCTTTTTTTTTTATCTAAAACATTAAAGAAATTAAAGTGATCGGCATATAATTAGATTAATTATTCGTATCTTCCAAGTTGCTTTAATTCTAATATATAAAAAAAGATTAAATATTCACTCAAAGGATTAAGAAAAAAGTCAAGCAGCAGCAATACATTTACATTACCTTACTGTGCAAATTATAAAACTAATTAGTCTAAAGTTTCATAAAAATGAATTGGATCTTCATTCACACGCTGACACAACTTTACATATTCAAAATTGACACCCATGTTATTTTCTCATGTTTCCAGTACGACTCAGCCTCCTGCCTCTGCAACTGCCATTGTGCTAGAACAGCTCTACTTTTATTCTAACTAGTGAAAATTAAATCTTGACCTAAATTTATAAAAAGCTAAAAATGTTTCAGTGAATTGCATGAAAATGAAAAGTCCAACAGAGCCTCATTATAAATCTTACAGTGGTACTGTTGAAATAGTCTGAAATAATTCTTTATGAAAATCTAAAAATTGTTTTAGTTGCTTTTTTGATGCTTCTTTCTGATCTAGATGTCTTTCTTCTGGAAGCACATGTAATTTCCAGTGTGCTGCACACTATTTTCTCCTCATCTCAAATCATGTGAACATTCATTAAAAGTCCAAGGCTGTGTACTATAAACAACTCTACCCCTCTTCTTTGAAAATTGCTCTTGTCTGAATAAAAAGAGATTTCAGAGGAGTACAATGAGAACCAAAGAAAAGATTTTCCTAGCCCAAATTTTTGCAGAGATGGTGCTGTAGGGCAGTTTCTAGGAGGCAACGGGTACCCTTAAATATCATTAACACTCTCTATGGTCAGATAATCCTGTTCTGGGTAGAAAAAAAATAATGAATAATAATAATAATATTTCCATTGGCTCATGCACCACTGAAAAAAACCCCAACAACATTCGTATCTTGAAGATAATGTCTGTTTTGATCTTGTGGGCAAAGAAAGAAACAGATTGTTCTGGTTTCTTAAGGTGGTTACTCACTCTTATCTAAGGTAAAATGAAACCCATTGCTTTTAACAGTTTTCCAAAGAATTGCTCTACTTATTTTTAACCACATAAGCTATGTAACACTTCAAAAGCTGACTGTGCTGTATCAAAGAGCACTTTTTCATTACACAACGCCTGTTGGAAGTTAAGCAAATTACCTTTAGAAAATCCTAAATAGGATATTCACGTCTGAGGTGTCCAGTAACACCCGAAGACAAAAGTCAAATTTTTCGAAATGAAACTCTCTATAAAATGATGGTTAGAAACGTTCCTTGGACTTAAACCCTATTCTTTCATGCTTTCAAACAGCTGGACACTCATCCCGTCAACAGCGGGGCAGTTGCATTTCAGGAGCTGATGAAGGAGGAGGCTCTGGGCTGGGAGAGTTTTGCTCCCACACCTTGGTTTTGTGAAAGGTTTGCGGAGTGCTGGCTGTAACTGGGAACCCACTCTGCAGCTCAGGGCTGCAGCCAGGCTGGCACAGATGCCAACGGCACGCCAGCAAAACAGGCAGGCTTTTCCAAAACGCTTCTCTCCACAGTCCTGTTCCATGCATCATGCAATTAACTTCTTGATGGGGTTAGGAAGCAATATTTTGTTCCAACTGATGGAAAGATCTTTACATGATCAGACAGCAATCATCTTGGATGGGCTATAATAGTTCATTTCAACACGGAGTGCCCGGCTATTAGGCATCTGGAAGTTCTGATGATAATAGGAAAGATAATTAGGCTGGTTCACTGACAGCAGAAGGAGCACTTGCCCTGCCATGCAGACAGCTAAAAGTTCGAAGAAATAAGAAAAACTAGAAGGAAGGTAAATTCACTAGAATAAGCAGTTGGTACTTTAGAGCATAATTATCAGAAAGAAAACACGTTGTTTAGCATACTTTATGTTAATGGAGGGCTAGCATGGCCCACTGTGCATAATTTAGCTGAACAATTGATAAGAAATTTTAATACATATATATATATATGATTACGGCTACAGAAAAAAAAGACAAAACACAAGAGAGATCATAATAGGCACGCATGAACTCTGAAGGCCTAATTACATCACGGGGGAGGGTAAGCAGTTACTGCTGAATCAAGCAGAAAATTGGGGTAATTTGTAAACAGGTAGAGCTGTTATCCAGGTGCGCCAGCATGTGCGTGGGGGCTGGCGATGGGGCCTCGAACTGAGCACTTCCATCTGCACTGCAGAGCAAACTGCACAGCTGAATGCTTCCCTCACCAAAGCAGGCTACAGAAAAAGGGCCAAATAGCCACCCCCACCTCCCCGCTGCAGCCCCCTGCCCAGGTTCCAGCCAGGAGCTGGATAAGGCAATGGAGCGGGATGTTTGTGGGAAAAGAAATACTGTCTGTGGGTGAAACCTGAAGTCAGTGCTTGTGTGTGTGAAGCTCAGAGATAAAGCTCAGTGACTTGGTGTTCTGCCATCAGTACACTCCCTACTCCACTGACAGTGAAATATTTCACATGAGGCTCCCCGACAGCAGAAGGAACCACGCATAGGTAAGATGCTGCCAATGATGACTGGTCAGAGCATGGTCTCTCCCCTGGAGCAGACAGGATTTCTTTAGGTGGCCAGTTATGGGATGGAGGAAGGGAAATCAAGCTGCTGGGATTTCCAGCAAGAAGTATTCTGAAGGTACTTATTTCTAGTATGGATGGATGGATAGGAGAAGCTGTCTTCCACCATTCAAGTGTCATACAAAAAGGTTTGAAACTGGTTTTAAACAAACATATGTATAAGAACATGATATTTTAACAAGTGCCTATTGCTCTCTCTTGGGGTGGGGTGGTAGAGCAGTTAAAACATCTCCTGATGCCTTCAGAAGAGGAGTTGGAGTCTCACTCTGACCTCCACCAACAAGAGGAACAAAGGAATCTGGGGAGTGCCACTCAGAGGAGCATTGCAATTTCATACTAACCTGCAGAAGGACACTTTCACTGTGCAAACAAGTCCCTAGCCCTGATGCATTAAAAATTTGTGAAATAAAAAATGCTTTGGAATTTCTGCATCTCAGACCAAGTGCTCACACACGTAGATTTTGCAGCCTGCAGGTTTAAGCAGAAGCTCATGAAATATCTCCTGACAGCACTGCATGTGAGATACTCTTCATGGCTTTGGAGGGGCCACTTCCAGCTGTATCGCTGTGGTAGATTCCTAGCAGACTTTACTAAAAAAAGCAAGAGTGTGCAGACCTGCCACACATGCACAGCAATCCTGGCAAGCCCAGGGTGTGTTTTTTCCCCATCAGATTCACCCACTCATTTCGTTAGCAAAATGCAAAGCAAAACCAAAACGGGCCTGTACCTTTAGAAAGAGCCAGGCCTGTCAGAGTCCCTGCTGCAAGCACAGCCCTGACAGCACCTTCCCTGCAGGACTCCCCACTGTGCCTGTTGGATACAGAAAGGTCCCAGGAGGCATCGTGTGGATGCTCCAGGCCATGCTCACAGACCTGGACCCTTGGGAAGCCCTCTAAGGTGTTTGAACTCTTTGAGTTCATGGCTATTTATGTGGTATCTTCGCTGTATTATGTTTTCACAGGTCGCCAGGATGACCAGCCAGGCCCAGTCCCCAGATCCCATCTGAAGCTTGCAGTGGTATTCAAGGATGAGGAACGGGCATTGCAAACTGCAGAAAGCTAGGACTGTCTTCTAATGATTTTTTTTACATTAAGCCTCCCTCCATCTGTGCCTCCTTGTGCCAGACAAACCAGTAATTATCAGGAAATCCCTTCACTTTTAATCTACATCAGTATGAAGGCAATCTCAGAGCAGCCCACGGTGACTGGAAGCTATTATTTTCATAGGAAATAATAGTGACTGGAAGTGATAACTCACGGTGCTCAGTGTGTGTGTCATCATCAGATAACATGCAAGGCTGTACATCCCACCACATCGTTCTGTTGTAGGGCTACGATAGCTTTTATTAAAGGGGAACGATTGAACCAGGAGCCTTGTCAAGTCTGCAGGGGAGGCTGTGGGGGCTGTACCAACATGGAACTTCCATTCATTATTTATGGTCATAAAAAGTTGGGGCCTTGAAATTGGCAGCATGAGAAGCTGTTTTAATTTGAGCTATAATTCTCTTTTGTACTTTCAGTCATTGACTGTGTTTCAGATAAACATTCATTCGGGAGGCCAAGATTATGGTGTGGAAAAAAAAAAATAACAACCCAAGGATATTTAGCTCTCCTCCCACAAATTCTTCCTGGAAATATTCTTGCAAAATCCTCTGCCCACTTGAACAGTATGCTTATGATTAACTGCAGATGAGCCCAGCAGCTTGCATATGCAGTTAATTTGCTCTAAATTTCCATGCTGTATTATAACACTAATGATCACTAATAATAGACAAACCCACAGTTTATTGAGTAAGTAATTTGAGACATGATGATTTTTATCGTGTGAATAGGATCAGGCTGACCAATTTAAACTGGGCAGAAAAAAGATAAATAACGTGTAAATCAATCACACCACCAGCATGCTCTGTTTCTTCACAAAATTGTATGGATTGATTGGTGGAAAGAAGGCCCTGCTAGTTACTACTGCTAGGAAATGGAGTCAATAAACTTCTCTGCTCAGGAGTAAAGGGTCAGATGGGGAAGGAAGTTTATGCCTAAACTGCAGAAGTGATTTCTGTCACCTGACTGCACGGGCTGAGATGAATTTGCATTTTGTCCCGATGGGCGAGGCACGCCTTTGAGGAATAAGGAAGACAGATAACGTATCATGCAGCCAGTAAAAAGGAAACCATGCTAGACACAGACAAAACTATGTAAAAAACAGTTGCACTCCGGCCTGCAGTCAAAGCTAACTTCTAAAATCATGTAAACAAGATTGCCATCACGTGCCGTCTGAGACGGCTACTCTGGAACTAAAATAGATGCTTGTATTTGCTTTTCTTTCATAGGAATTTTTAGTTTTGATTGAAGCATTTATTTTTAACTTTAGAAAACACTGGAAGTTCATTAATTAAAAAGCCTATCTGGCACATTTGTAATTAATTGCTTTAAAGAACAGTTAAAAATAGAAATAACTAAACTACATTTAAGAACTTCAGGAGTGATTAGTGTACTGGAATGATGAGAACCTGCCTGTGGCAGAGGGACTTGCAAGGTGCTTTGAGAATTTTGAATCAAGTTTTGTTTAATATAAAGAATACAAAGAATTTTTAGAGAACAAAGGAAACCAGAGGAAGAAATTCCTTGGATACATCTTTCTTTGGACTTGGCTATGTGAGCCTCAGACACAGACTTCACTCCAGCAGAAGGCAGCTGTACATTCACATCTCCAGAGCCTGCTGATAATGCTCAGAGGTATAGACAGAGCAGAAAGTTTTCATATAATGTCTCCACAGTACTCTTCTGGGAATCAGAGTTAGCATGTGAATTGAACTTGCACCCAGTTATCTCATGACTGCAGCTTACCCTCAATCACAAGACAAAAATACTACAAAATATACTGTGGGGAACAATTCTTGATTGTTTCCAGGGCATGGATTAAGTGTAGCCAAATGACTCTTTAACTCACAGTCTTTTATGGCCAGCAGGCCAGTGAAATTCTTCATGTTTAATAGAAAACATGGAAATGGATCATAATATATTCCACTTTCTTACACATTTTTACCACACTTTGCTCAAAATACTCTTTTTATTTTATCATTTTTTATTGAAACACAACTAATTTCCTGTATGCATATGTAGTGTCATGTCCTGGAGTGATTCTGTACTGACAAGTCTAGCACATCAGAATCCATAAAACCTTGGAATTAAAACACCCCAGCTTTGCCTATTGTGCTTCTCAGAAAATGTTTTGTTAAACATTGCAAATTCCCCTCGTTGAAGCAAGGAGATGCTTTCTCAGAAAAGGAGAGCAAAGAGAAGATGAACACTGAGAAAAAAGGAAAGAACATAGAAGAGACTGAAGGATGATCTAATGGGTGGTGCCCCTGCCCTTGGCAGGGGTGTTGGCACTAGATGATCTTTAACAATACAAACAATTCTATGGTGGTTCTATGCTGAAACAAGACAATTTGAAACTTCTACTTCTTCACCCACGTTTAGACAAGATAGCACTGTATGAAAATGACCATTTTGGTTTCCCTACTGGTTTTTCTCTGGAAGCCTAGACTAGATGGAAACAAAGACAGTTTTGTGCACCCTCTGCTGCACTAGAGGAAAAGACAGCGAGCAGGACAGCGTGGGCTGAAAGCCCTGCTGATGCTTCCCAAGCAGAGAAAGGCTTGGATAAAACAAGGATTCCCCTTGGCAGCAGAGGAGGGCAGACTCACGGCTTCAGCCCCAATTCCAAACCAAAGGGAAAAAACCTGAACAAATAAAGTATGAGATACAGCAAACAGAATCAGAGTGGATACTCCACTACCAGCCAGCCCAAAGTGACCAACTGCTGCAAGCCATGTCCTGCTCAAAACAGGACAATTTGGCCATTAGCTCTCAGGCTGTGGATTCAACCATTCCTTAGTTGAAATATGTGATATGTGAGCAATGTTGCCCTCACCCCACCTGCTCTAAGGTGACTGCACTCCCACCACTCCCTCTGCCTTATTTATTTGCAGTGTTTCTCCCGATGGGCAGCCAGGCTTAAAGCAGCCACTTTTATCTTCAAGTGTAATTCTCCATTCATGCAATTTGAGAAACACTTCGCACCTTGTAAACTTTTAGATGGCAGTACTGAGCCAAAATGGACTCGATATTTTTAAGGACTCATGGACCAAGTGTGCCTGAAGTATGAATGAATCATCTGCATTCAAGCCATAGTACTCGCTGTGAAATATCTACTGACTCAGTGCACTGTCAGCAGAATATGCTTAAGCATATCCTTTTTTTTTTTAATTATTTAACAGATTTTAAACATTAACTTTAAATGAAAAATACTAGGATAAAACCAGAATTTCTAATCCAAAGTAAACTCACGTTTTATTAAAAATAATTAATTGATCCCCTGGTAATTCATAGGAGGCATGCTATGTTTCTTACATTTCTATCTGTAAACATAGATATGGATAATTAATCTGACTTGCTAGAGGCCATGTTTTCCTAGGCTAGGTCAGAATGAGATCACCTAAAGTCATGGGATATGTCCATATTGATGTACAAGCTCAATCTCAACAGGGCAACCGAGCTGCCCTACCTGCCCCCCAGACCATACCCTGTGGGTCATCACAAAGCCTTTCCCGCCCTGCGTCCTGCTCCAACAAGGCCCCAGCCTGCACCACAGACCCACCTGGGCCACAGGCTGCCCAAACCTCCCGAGTAACCTCAAGGCACATTTTCTCTGCTGGCTGGAGTCAGTCACAAGCTCACGGACACCTTCCCCATGGCACCCTCCTGCCTGAGCCGTGCTGACCCCACTGCTGGCGAGGTTCCAACGAAATCTGAACCAACAGCCCGAGCCTGGATTCAGGAATCCCAGGAAAAAAGCAGGGAAACAGTATGGTTTGCTTGCGGTAAGGCACCAAAGAACATCTGAGAGTAAATGACCTCTCAGAAGCAATGTTCAAGCAACAGGATTTCCCAGACCCTAGGCAATCAATTCCTTCCCAAACACCTCTGAAGTGCAGCTTTTCCCTCAGATATTAAGCTAAAGAAATGTCCTTCCTGAACTGCTCACTTCTCTTCTCATGATTTTTCTATAATTTTTCTTCAATTTAAACATTTTTAATGGAAGCTGGCTTATCTTTGCTAGCCTAGAAATTCAACCAGAACTTCAAAGCTCATTTTTTGTTTGTTTTCTTTTTTACCTCCAGCTGTAATAAAAGATCTTGAAGGTGTAGTGTTCATCTCTCTGTCCTCAATGTCATGGGCTTTTGTTACTCTGCTAATGGTTGTATGGGGAAGAGGAAACGCTCATCAGTCTCTCAGAGGGTTTTCTATCCTATATCCACTGAAGTAAGGAGGAGCAATAATTTTATTTTAGCATGAAAATAGCTCACTGGGAGCCTGCACCAACAGCCACAATTTTGCACAGTAACTTCTAAGAATGAAAGTCTTGTTGAAATAATGGCATGGTGTACAAGCAGTGCTTCAAGACCTGCAAAATTCTTCCTGGGCTGGGTGAGGTTTCAGAAGAAGACAACAGATTTCATTTCTGTGTAACGATTTTTTGTGCTACTCATTTGGAGAGTCAAAGTAACAGTTGTGCTGGGAGAGTCTCAGCCCTACAAGTGCCTGTGGAAACAGTTTTTCATTCCTCCTCCTTTTAGCACAGCTCACCCTTGGTTTATAGGCATTTATCATGTTTGGGTAAAAGCTGTATCTAAAAAAATATAAAGACAAAGGGTTTTGGAAAACAAAACAGTATTTTAAAATTTGCTTAAAAATTAGTTATTCTTAAAATGTTAATGAATTTCAGTTTGGCTTGTCCATCTTAAAACTCCAGGGCCTACATCCAGGGACTTAATACCTGCAATATAATTTTAAAGCTGCTAAATAATCCCTTTATGGCAGGTAACAGAGCACTGGGAGGCTTGGAAAATGGAATTAAAATTAACTCAATTTTTAGCAATGTGAAGATGTTAGAATTAGAGTTGTGAAGGCAGTTAAGTATATTAGTGGGATGGATAATTAAAAATTACCTTCCCAAAAGAGGAAATCCCATCTATTACACATTTGTCAAAATTTTGGAATGGACAAGAGAGATCACAACCTAATTCCAGTTGTTTTTATATTTCTGCAGCACTCTGTGACCTGTACTAGAATCTTAGATATGTGTCAGAATGTAAGTTATGCAACACTAAGCCTAAGGATGTTTTTCAACTGGATGTTTCAATCCCTAATCTGAAATTTTTGTGGCTGATGGAAGCAAAGAGAATGCTAAGGAGGACTCGACATCACTGGACTGGCAGATCCCGCAATTCATTTGCTATCTCATGTTCATTAGCTTTCCCTGTTATTCGGGGAACAGAGCACACTAGGAAAAAGTGGCACGTTTCGTGCCTTCTAGACTTGATTAAGATCACATCTTTTCAGCAGCAACTGGCACATCCCTGGGCTCTGACAACCAGAGCAGGATGTAGCTGTGCTGAATTTCCAACCAAAAGCACGCAGCTCTCTGCAGAGGGGCAGCAGCAGGAACGTGCAGAGGCCTCTGCAAGCAGATGTTCAGTGCCACTAGAAGGAACCCCAGAAGTGGGAACCAGGTCCCTGCAATCAGTTATTCTCAACATGAATATTCACTGTAACGAAATTTTCCAAACCCCTTTCGGAATTAACATTCAAAACAAGAAGCCTGAGAACAATGACGGGTAAGGGAACTGAATGGGGATTTAGGAGACCTGAACCTACTCTATTTCCAGCTCTGTTTCATCTACAACCACTCAGATTTCCTGTGCCTCATCTGATCCCAATTTAAAGTAAGGATAACAATACTCACATGCCTTTTTCAAGTTGAGAGGAATATTGAGGGAAAAAATCTTACCTTAAGGCTGGGTATTATCTTGCCAGCCATGCTATTGTCTTTGCAGCTGGTTCTTTTGGGAAACAGATCATGCACCCTAAAACTCATAAGGAAATACTGGCCTTATATTGGAGGACTAGCTCAATCTTTCATGTGGAACCAAAATAACAGAGCATTGCAAAACTCTGCTACCAGCAAAAAATCCACAAGTATTAAGCTGGTCTAGAAGGAGGGGGACAGAATGAGGGTAATCTGGTCAATTTGTATCATAAATACAGACAACTATTTCCTGTGTTATTAATATATTAATTATTCTAACCTTAGCAACGTTGCATAGAGTCTGCTTATGGTGTTTTCAAACACAACTCCATCTAAACAAAGCCGTCAGTGTGGAAATTATGAAGTTACTGTTTCCTTCCAGCCTCAATCATGCCACTAATTCCTCACTGCTCCTCTCTGTGTGCATCAAAATGTTCTGCCAGTAACACAAGGACATGTGATCCATCTCTAAATGGGAGGGGATTCTGGAGATTTAATACAACAGTGTGTAACCCACACCTTTTTACGACAACTCCACCGTAAGGATCTGGGAGGTTCATTTTCAGTGATGCCAGTGGAGACAGTTCAGGAAAAATCCTCATGTAGGATCTGGAATATGAATCCCACCATGCATTACGTGGCAACGCCTGGTAAGAGGTCAAATAAGCTTGGGGCCCACTTAGAAATGCTGGAGAGGGTTGGTTTAGCTTCTGGTCAGTAGTACAACGATATGCAGAAAGTACAGGTTGGCTCATATTGATTGAGTATCATGTGGAATTTCCACAGTCAGTGAAATTCAATTTAATTACTATATTGTGTCTTCCATCTACAGCACTCTCTAAACCTATAAAAATTACATAAGTGCTGCAGACAAAAGGTCTATTGAGTGAAGAATGTCCTTGTTGCCTATGGGTTAATGAACCGAAACCATGGTGTAGCCAGGATTGAAAAATACTCTACCAAACAACAGAGAACATTCTCAGAGCAGCCTCCCCCACAGGACTGAAGAGTAAAGAGCAGAGCTATAGATCTGGCCTTCTTCAGAGAGCTGGTGTGGCACGTGGTAAGGAATAATGGTTGGCACTCACTCAGTTCCTTTGTGGTGAAGCCTGTAGAGGCATCTTAACCTGTCACAGCTAATGGGTTTTGCTACAGATGCCAAGGCATAACATGGTGAAAGCATTTGAAGAAAGAAGCATAAAAATATCTAAAGCATTGATAGTCTCAGGGGCAATTTTAAAAAAATAAAACTTCCTTTTCTTTCTTTCTTCTTTTTTTTTTTTTCCGATTGGTTTTCAGAAGCCCTACAACCACTGGAGGAGAGCAAAGATAATGAAGAAGCAATGAAATAATTGAGGGGGGAAAAAAGACTGTACAAGTTTTTTTAAGTAATACAAAATCATTACAAAGTCCCAGCTAGACATGCATTTTTAAACAATGGCTGTAATAACGGAAAATTAGGCTCCATGACTTATTCATAGGCTTCTGTTAACACTGTTCTCCCTTTCAGGTGGTTCACTTTATAAATAGCATCTTTAGGTGAGATGTTATTTTTTTGCCATGCAATATGAAAAGTATCTGCCTGTTCTTGTGAATTAGAGATTGATTGTTCTGCATTCTGTAACCACATCTGAAGATACAGATTTCAGTGCAGAAATGGAGGAATTGCTTCTGTTTGGAAAGGTAGAGAAAACCCCAAGCAATAAATATTGCACTTTCAACTCTAAAACTGCAGTTGCCTGTTTGATATAGAAATCATAAAAATTTAAAGGAAGAAAACAGTATTTGATGAGTCTACAATCTTTATACTTAAGGGATATTCAGAAGACCTATAAATCCTCAGTGGAATTAATAACTGAGACTCTTGAAAGCTCTAAAAGGAAATATTAAATATGCAAAATCTTGGTGAAAAGCATAATTAAGGCCATAAATGCCTAAAGGTTTAAAGGGCAGGCTACCTCTCTCAAAGATTTTCCAGTATAACATTTATATGGAAGTATAACACAATACATTTTTAAGCAGCATTCTATATTGCCTTTTTTGCACAATTTTTTATCTTTTCCTTTCAGTGTTAAATAGTACATTTTAGAATACAATTTCCAAGATCTCCTGAATTAAATGGTTAAATGGTTAAAAATTTCACTCCTCCAACTTCTCAAAGTTAATAGTGTCTTCTGTGCAGAGGAAGTGGCATTTACTTATAGGGCTGAAGTTTTCCCTTGTCTTTTACCATTAATTTTTTCCCCCGATCTTCCAATATTCTCAAGTTGGCTCTTCTCCAATTTCCAGCAGTTTTTAGTTGAGGAGGAGGAAGCCTCCAGACCTGACACAAAAGTCCTAAGACCCACAATTGAGTTAGCCCAGCTGTCAGTGGAAGGAAATCTTCCCTCCTTGGTTCCAGGCATTTCAACACTTCCCATGAATGCTTACGGGAGTATCTGGATGAGATCTATAAGTGTATACATGTCATGTGAGCTCTCCTGAAAGCTTCCTCTTGAAAAACACACAACAATACATCACATCGCTTACTGCATGATCGAGGACACTGTGTTCAGTAGTTCTGAATACTTGTACTTAATTTAAATGTTTTGAAGACAATAGGTGCTTGGTACCTTCGGCTGTCAAGTCATTGTGTTTTTCAGAATATGCTCCCTTGATAAAAATAATGATCTTCAAGTGGAGAGGAAAAGAATGAGCGTTTGGGTTCTTTTGGGGTTTTTTTTGCAATCACTTCTAGATAGAAAATATTTTCATTTTGTACAAAGTGACTTACAGAAAAATAACCATTCATTATGGCACAGCCTATACACAGTTTTTCTCTCTCCAAACTGGCACTTCTTGATGCTAACCCCACCCCGTGTATTGGGAACACCTTCCCTCTTGGCAGGGATTTCTGTTTGCCTTTACATCTAAGCATTTCTGCTCACAGCAGGTTGTGAAGTAATGGAAGTTAATATCACACAATTCTGATAACCATCTTGCTTTCTCTTCCTCAGTTCCACTGTGACAGGAATTTAGCAGCTAAAATACAAAAAATAATCCTGGTAGATTTAAAGATTAGTTTTGTATCATTTGAAAGAAGTTATTTCAAGCCTCTTTTAGACAGTTTCATCGCTTTGTAACTCGAGAGCTTGACAGAGTGAGGCAAGTGAAGTGGAATAGAGATATTCACATGACAGAACTCTAGCATGATAGAACAGGGCCCTTCCAATTCTATAAAGTCCAAAACTGTGATTTTTCTCCTGGAATGATTACTCACTCACTAGACCAGCCCATGCTTTTTGCCAGAGTCCTGGGACTGATCAAGTTGGAGACTCCAGTTCAAAAGCATTCTTCCTCTTCCACTCCTTTTATGTTGTTGTAATGTATGTTTTGCACTGGAGACCAAATTTCAGGGTAGAGAGAGAAGAAATAGGGCCATCCCAGCTCAAAGGCAATTACAGACATTAAAACAAAATGAAAACCAAAACTAAAGTATCAGCAATGAGGCAATTTTAAGCTGCATCCTTTCAGGGTAATTTTGTTGTGAGCATCACTAGGAAGCCTGCACTCTGTCAAGACAGGTCGATAAAGGCTTTTTTAGAATGTCAGTCTTTTAACTGCATGTTTGTTGTCCTAAATGCTCATCTATGTATGTAAATATTATATTAAAATGGTAACCACACTCTTAAGAACTGCTTTAGCCACATAGGCACAGATGCCTAGGTAATACAGGAGCGTTTAGTTCTGTCTGGATTAGGATTAAAAAAGAAAACAATGGATATCATCAGAAGATCAGGAGAGCTCTCCCCTATGACCTTCCTAAGGATGGGAGGAATTTTATGTTGCCACTGGGGGATATTTCATGTTACACAATAGTTATGATACCCTGGATCACTGGACTCTCACAACTATTTAATGCCAACAGGAGCCTGATTATCAGGTTGTTATTTTTCTTTGCACAGCTGCTGATCTCCACATTTTACACATTTATCCATGAAGCAGTGAAACGGGGCTCCCTGGACAACTTTTGAAGAACTGGGCTGTAAGCTTGTTTGCTGCTTCATGGCACCTGCTACTTGGGCATTTAGCTCCCAAAGTTTCCTCCAGCTGTTTTCGAGCTTCAGTTTGCTCTTGGTCTGATTCAGAGCATGACTTAAAATACAAGC
Organism: Atrichornis clamosus; assembly: GCA_013400975.1. Taxonomy (NCBI): domain Eukaryota; kingdom Metazoa; phylum Chordata; class Aves; order Passeriformes; family Menuridae; genus Atrichornis; species Atrichornis clamosus. The sequence continues at coordinate 401,820 of WBMZ01004434.1, read as the reverse complement.
CTCAGTAGCTCAGTTTAATGGATGCCTGTTCTTGTCTTAAACCACCCACATTACCAGTGTACATCATGCCAGCTCCAGTACAGTTGGCAGATAAGGCACAGAGATATGGGAGGCCACCCTGGGCCACAGGTTTAGAGCGTGTATGGGAAATACGGTATTTCTGACACTCTTTTAAAATGGAAAAGAAATATGTGAAAAATAAGGGATTTTTGACACCCTTTAAAAGTAAATAAAAAGGAGTGAAACCTCAAACATGGCTCTGAAGACTGCAAGGGGATAAAACGTGGGATATCTCCCAGCAAAGTCAACTCAATGGCATGTCAGACGGGCTGGTGAGAATATGATATATCAAGCTACTTTCCTTTTCATATTTAGTCTTTTTAAAAAGAAGCCATCCTAGAGCATGCAATAGGTATTTCTGGCCAGGTATTTCTAACAAAAGCCACTGAACTGTCAGCTCAACTTTACTGCCTACAGCAAAGCATGTCAGACAAGAGTGATGCATGGCACACTTTTCTGTGCATTAAAAAAACCTTAAATCCAAAACATTTACCAAAAATTCAACCACTACAAACCATGATATAAACTGTTAATTTACCATTTCATCTTATTCTCATTTTTTCTGAGAGACACAACTGAGAAAGTAAAAATAATCCTGACCAGATTCGCAGATGAGGTGATAATTACATCCCTCCTACACAAAATCCAGCCAAATAGAATTTCTTCGGGAAAGGAAAAAAATGTACACTTCCACTTCAACCCATAGGGCTGTTGTGTGATTCTTCTGCATTTTTCACAGAAGCAGGAGCAGCAGGTGTTACCACTCCTCACACATGGAGTCCCGTGGGTCATGGATGTGCCTGCACGTTCCTCCCCTGGCCCACACCAGCTCTGGCGGAAAGGCAGTGGAGTGCCAAACAAAGAAGTCTCTAATCTCTCCCCTGCACAATCCTCTACCACAGCCCACTCAACTCCCATTTCAGAACCAGCCCCAGGTGAGTTTCTCTCATTCTCTACCCATTTAATAAGCCTGACCTCCCAAGTTCTTTCATGGTGCAAAGAATGTAATTAATAAGCCACTCAATCCATCATATTGACCTGCATTATTTTAAATTAAAGTTAATGGCAGCAATGAAAAAAGGATTATAAGGTTAAAATATATGTACTGAATACCTTTGTACCATTTCTTTTTAGTCAGAGAGATAAAATTTACATGAAAATATAGCTTTGCCACAGCCAAACCATCACTAGGTACATACATCATGAAGGTCAAATGCTTTCTCCTGTGCCAAACTTCTGGTAGCTGGTACTAACAGATCTCCAAAGGTCTGCAACAGTGTTGTCATCCTTTACGCAGATACCAATTCAGTAATAGCTCTAATTTTTTTAAAATTATATTTATATTTTCCCTCATGACACTCAGGATTAGGAAGAGGATCTCCCTCACCAGGTAGGAACATTTTGTTGTAGGTAGAAAGGCAGTCCATACAAATCACAGCTCAGTGCTCAGCTTACAAAACTACTCATGCTGCTCAACATGGAAAAGGTTGTCGATGGCACATAAACAAAAAGTCAAGACAAAACCAAAACTAAGAATGACAAGCAACAAATATGTGATGTATCTTCCCTCCCTAGGGAGCACTGATGGAACAGACAATAGGCTTTGGAGAAATGTGTATATTTAACTGTAGCAGAATAAATATCTTCTTGGGTACAAATAATACTTCATAAATCCATTGTAGGAGTAACTAATGCAATGAGCCATCATAGGGCAATTGCTACTAAAGGATTACTGAGGAAGCTGCTGAAAATCTCTCATGCTTGACATGGCCCAGTGATTCACTAACCTGGCAAATGATTTCCCAGATAGAACTACACCTTTGCCAGCATGGAACCCCAAATGCCAAGAGCAGCTTGTCAGATGACGGCTTCATCCCCAGTGACCACTGCAGGACTGACAGCCTCTAAATTACTGCCTGACAAGCATTTCATGTGCCATCTGACAAAAGAATGAGAAGGGAAAGGATCATGTAACACCATCCACTCCTTGGTTCAGCCTTTCACTTCTTTAACCCAAGGAACCAAATGAAAAATATATGACAACAAACAACCTGCAAACAGCTCCCCATCTATTATACAACTGAAATCATAAGAAATGAGCTTGTTGAAATAACAAATGAAGTTGCAATTGCTTTGCTTCGCATAACTCCCATATGTTTTTAGACATGTTTTGAAAGACAACTTTTTGAGATTAATAAATGCCGTGTGATACACTCGGTTCTTGTCCACTGAGGACTGGGCCCAATCACAGCTAAAAGCTTCTGCCACTTAGAATATGAATGGAGAACATCATGGCACAAATGGAAAAAATATATGTTTGTGGTTATGAGAATATGCAAATGTGCTGCCTGGTCTCCATAATGTCCTTGCCATGCTCATAGATTTCAATTTCTCACAGGGAATTGAGTTTTACAGATAGAGGGCAAGGAAGCTGAAATATCTTCCAGGAAAGGCAGAGATGTTCCATACCTTCACTACCTGACTCAGATAAAGTAGGACCTACCAATTGTTTTGTTGCCTGTTTTACAGTACAGCTTATTATTGAAACCTCACAAATAGAACAGTGGTGTTTGGGTACTGGAAAGAAACTTTTTAGAAATAAACAAAATAAGAATGTTCTCATTCACGGTTGTTTCCCTTAGCAGTGGGGAATGTGTAATTTTCTTTCATCATGAGGAAGATTTGCATTTTGCTTTCCACACAATCACTCTTTGTTTATTAAATGATCCAAGGATGACCCATCCAATGTGTGTGATCCAGGTGCAGCACCATATTTCCCATGTGTGTCCATCACACAGTGTGGAGGCTTGCACAGCTACTCTCCAGTTTTCCTTTTCCTTGTCATTACTGAATTGCATGGGTGTTTCTATGCGTTTTTTTTTTTTTTAAATTAATCTGAAACTGGTCTTCACATGCTGCATGCAATAGGTGAGTAAACAGTAGGTGAGGGTTAGGGAACGCTTGCTTGGCCTGCAGTGCAGCATGGTCTGGGACACAGATCACACCCTTAGAAATAAAGTATTTGGTGAAGGAAAGCACAGGTTATGAAAAAGATCAGATAGAAAAAAAACAGCTAAATGAATAGAGAAAGAAGTGTTAGTATCTCACGCACATTTGTTTTTATTTAAATTTTTATGATCTTTGAAAAACACCTTGTGAAAGAGACAGTGTGTCTAAGATACTGTTTTACTGCCAAGTCATCAGTGTCTGCCGTAACAGAGCAAAAAGAGCAGCAGATGATATCAGATATACTCCAATGCATAGAAACTAGAAAACAGAAAGATTAAATTCTACATTAGAATGATTTTACACACAATATTTGTAGTATACATAATGTATTTAATTCCAAATGATGCAAGTATTTTGTTTTATAACCACAAAATTCAATACTTCCATGCAAGTCTATCTTCTTGTACAAGTGCTTAAAAATCCCTGAGCCTCTTCTGTAGTCATCATCAAGCATCACTTGTACCTCATAGCATAAATATGAATTTTTCAACTAAGAGCACTGGAGAAAAAGAACTGACTACAGGAAATAATGACCACATCCAAACCATCTGTTAGAAAAAAAGAATGACTCAAACCAAAATGATGAGAACAAGAGGAGACTACAACTAAAAACATATAACTTATCACTAGCACTTCTCTAAAACCCTAAAAGCAGCTATAAGCCAGAGTAAACCTATAAAGTAAGCAATCTGTTTGTCTATGTTTAGAGTACAAAAAATATTTTAAAAATAAATGTCTAAATGCAATAAGCTCTGACAAAAAAACCCATATCCCTAAAACATTGAAAAGGCTTCTTTAAATCTGCTGAAACCCATCTATTGAGATCTGTGGAGATCAACATTTTCCCTTTTCTTTCATTGCATAATTTTTCCAGTGTTAAAGATGTGAATGAAAGGAAGGCTGCCTGAGATTACAGAAGGAATAGGAGGTGGGGTAAAGGGACTCCCCGCTGGAAAACAACTACTTGTGGAAAGGACTGAACTCCCAGGTGCTCAGTGAGCATGGGAACAAACCAGAGACTATAATTTTAAGGCTGATCCCATGTTATACACCAATTTTTATTTCATGTAGGAAGCACCAGCTCTTACAAAACCCGTAACAATTGGGCAGTTGATCCCACACCAGTGGGACTTTGCTGGGAGAGATCTGGAAGTGTTTTACAAATGTTGGTATGCAAATATTAACAAACATTAAAAGTGAGTTATTGGTTTTGTTGAGGGGCTTTGGTGGGGTTTTTTTTGTTGGTTGAGGGGTTTTTTTGTTTGTTTGTCTGAGTAGGGAAATAAGGGTTAAAGAAGAGGTTAAGAATCTTTCTAAATTTAATGATAAATAAATGGCCACCCAGAGAGAGAGAACAAGGAAGAACCTATCTGTAAGCAACACTGACATTCTGCAAGAGGTTCAGTGGTAAATTATCCTTCTGCATACTGAGCATGAACAGAAATTAGATGTTACAGAATGGAAAAAGTGGACACTCATGAGCAAGTAGCAAAATATTTGATGTACAAAAGGCACTACTGAAAATTACCATGTTCTCCTAACTGGTTAATTCTTCCTTAAAAATTTGCTACCACTTCCTAAAAAAATTTGCAAATGACCAATTGGAGTTTGCATTTTAATTCAGTTGTTTCTGAGATTTGCCACTCTTTCTCCCTTTTCATTCCTTCCCAAAGCTGGAGTTCACAAGCATTCTGAATGGAACCCCTTTGGGTCTCATCACTGGAATCAAAGGAAAACAAATGTCTGGGGGAAAAGGTTATTCTGGAAATCAGGTCTGCTGAAAGGAGCTGACATATTGCACAGAGATGCAGCCTGATTGGTTGTAGCTGTCATTTTACTAAATCTTATAAAGGAATGCAAAACTATATCTTAGCTATGGCAGTCAGAACAAGACTTCTTAAAAATAAATGGTCTTGAAAACCATTTGGCCAATTTATACATCAATTAGGTAAGACTCTTATTCACTGTACACTTCTTATTTAACTAGTAAATAGCAGCTAGAATAACTTGGCTGAAGACTGATAACCAGCTTCTGAAGGCTGAAGTATCAGAACTGGATCCTTTCTCCAAGCTCAAGAACAGCTTATCCTTAATGACCGCACTAGTTTTATTTCATAACATCCCTGCATGGGTTTTCTTGATGTATTTTTCCAATTTTTCCCTTCAGAGAGAAGATCAGTATTAATTTAAGTGAGCTGAGAAACGGCTCGGATGGATGGTTTTGGTTACTCTCCAGTGACATCCATGCAGTTTATTACATAAGCAGTTTACTGCAGTGAAGTCATTACACTGCGTCCAGCTACAGAACCACGTCTGTTTGTTTGACTCCTCAGCTGCTGTTTAACCACTTCCCTCCAAACAGGTGAGCGTGTTTCCTTGCTATAGCAATCCTTTACTTTGCCATTTGTTTCCAGTTGACATTTCCTTTCTTTCTTTTAGTTTTTTTTTTTATTTTTGTTAATATACTATGGATGATTACATAAGTGATTTATTACAGGCACCTTGCTGTATGAGGGGCAAAACTTGTTTAAAATAAATCCAACAGCTACAGCAATCCCTTAGGGCAAAATGTACATCCACTTAATTTCTCTACTGTGTATTACACACCATATAATTGCTTAAAACAGAAGCTACACATACAAATTTTGCTTGGCACCAAATACCTGGCTTCAGAGAGTACACTCGAGTTACATGCTGTGTTTTGCTACAAATCCATTGCACCACCTAAAGTATTTCAAAGAGATCACTAATAGAAATATTTTGAACTACCTAAAATAAATCAGCAAGTAAGCAAACCACAGAATTTTGCTAAAGGTTATATTAAAATAAGCCGCAGTGTTCCTGAAAGATGTTTTATATGTGCATGGCTTTAGCATTCCTCATGCCCTTTTTCCAGTGCACTAAATAAAATCATGAGACAAACTTTAGAGATGGAAAATATCTGCTAGATCATTTAGACCATCCCAGTGCCAGTTCAGGATTGTTTCCTTTATTTTCTAGTGTTTTGTCAAACCTACTTTTAAATACGCTGTATGTTCCAAGTAATGAGATTTCCACTACTTTCCCCTGGGAAATACATTTATATAACAACTTTCTTCCCCAAGGATCCCAAAGTGTTTTATAAAAATATACATACAAATCACTTCCCCACTGGAGTACAATCACTTATGAGGCACAGGGTGGCAGCCAGGAGGGAAATGATACACAGTACTCTGCAAATTTATAGCAGGAGGGAAAATCCTGCCCAAGGACAGAGGGGCAAATCCCTCTACTGATGACAAATGCCAGGAACTCATACAAATCCACAGACAGCAAACAGAAGCATGGTTTCAACCTGCCCCTGTAGAAACGAGCTTCAGCACCTTCACAGGCAAAGGACGTTTTGGACAGATTTTGAATACAGGATCCCAAAGACCTGGAGTAACCTAACAAAGTAAATATTTTATCCTGGTAGGAATACCTGAACAGAGACTGGAGTCCTAAAACAGCTACTGACTTGAGGTCTGTGCTCTGACCATTCCATCAAGCACACACTGACACTGATGCTAGGGCAGTCCTGGCTGCTCCCCGTTATCCCAAGCCCGCTCACAGCCCACATGTCATTTATGTAGTGCTCAATATTGGCAAAGCAGAAGCCACCCATAAATGCACCGGGGACTGCCTGCTTCTACCCCTGGGCAGCCTGGGGAGGAAGGGAAAATAGGAATCCAGGAGGAAGGGATGATGGCTTGTTGCTGGCAGATCACCATGTTTGAGTCTGAGTGCCATTGTGCATTAAAAGATCAGAGCATTATAAGGGCTAGGAAGCAAAAAATGCCAGAAACTACATCATATTTGGAAGGTTAACAGTTTCCAAGTTCAAACCCCTTGGGTGGAGTTCAGGGATTTTCAGTGCAGATGGTTTGTAGGCAGAGGTTGAAGGTAATGAGAGGGTCAAACCTTATTATCAGCATGGTTTTAGCAACCTTTGCTCATCGTAGGGGGAGAAAACAGGACAGCCTGTGCTCTGAATCTTCCTTCTGTTTGGTTTTGGGCATGAGATTGTTAACAGACCTCCAGTCTCCTTGCTCACTGCCAGTGCTCAGCTAGGAACTAGTCCCATATGCAGGACATAAGTGACATGTACAAGTGACTAGAGCATCTTCCTGTCACTAGCGAGGCCAGATGCAGCTTCTTGGATTCTCTCCACCTGGAAGTACACAAGGTATTGGTAAAACTGGACCAATAGATTCGGAAGTAAACTGATTCTGAAATTTTTAGGCTAGATGAAGAAAGGAAGCATTTTCCACCTCCCCTAAAAATGAATAATTTTCTGAACCCTCATGGTAGGACACCACATCAGGCAATTGACTCTTAACCAAGGAACTCACAATGCAAAGTCTTCTGCCCTGCTCCATGCGTGTTATTAACCTAAAAATCAAACTCATCCGTTGTGCGTAGGCACTCCCACTCCCCCAGGCTGCAGCACAACGTGTCAAGACTAACCATGGGGTGACAAGCCTTCACCCACCCTTGCCTCCGCCAGGGATGCACCATTCCTCTCTCGTCACTGACGAGCTCATTACTTTCACTTAAAATGCAGAAATGAGGTCTTATCCTAGAAAGAAAATTTAACAGGCCCACATAAAGTCCTGTCCCATCTGGCTCTCCGTTGTGCCTGCAGTTGTACAGGCAGGGACAAGACATCTGATTCAGTGCTACTGAGAGTCTTTGTGCAGGTGTGAGGCTTTGATCCTTCCCAGTGTTGAAGGAACACAGATGTGATTTCTGAGGGCTTTGCGTAAGTGTCAAGCTTGTGAGATTATGGGCACATAGTGCAGCTCTTAATGCCTACATTTGCTGCCAAGATGGCATTGATAATGGGTGTATTATCAATGTAAAGGTGGGGAGATCAGTCATTTTCCTGGGGATGAGCCCAGCTCTTCCAAAGCTCACTCTAAACAATGAGCTGATACTGTCAGATGAAAACGAGCACGAGACATGACTGAGCAGCAACACATGGTCCTGCCCTCCCCAAAACCCAGGTGTCAAAACCTGGTCCTGCATTCATGCAAAAACTTTGCGTATTCACAGTTAATTTTACAGACACACAAGCAGATCCTTTGGTCACAGAGGGGGCCAGCTCTGGGTCAGAATGACTCCAGACAATGTCCTGATCACTGTAAGCCCATGTCTCAAGCCAAAGGAGCTCATTTTTCTGAAAACACTGGATTACAACACTTTAAATCCTGCCAAGCAGATACCTACATATCAAACTCAGTTACAAAGACAATATCCAGGCAGACATAGGGCTGCAGGAAAAGGTGGTGTGCTTCAGCAGTTTTGCATGACAACAAAATGAACAGCAATACATTCAGGGTGCTGTTGAGTTGTAAACCATGACTGCTCTATTTAGGGGTTAGAAAGTCTGCAATGTGATAGAGCCAAGCAATATCATTTTCCATGGGAAGAGTCATGCAGATACCCACACCCTCCAAATTAATTTATTTACATCATTTTGTTTCCAAAGATCCTCCACCGTGTGTATGTTGAGAAGCCGCCCAGGCCAGACAAGCAGATGTTCTACAGACCTTGGATCCTGACAGCCCATTCTCCAACCATTTCTGACAGCTAAATAGTCAGTCAGTGCCAAAGCAGCATATTTAACGTAGGGTTGCCAGAAATCAGATACCCACGCCTTCTTTTCTTAAGGAGTACAAGGATTTGAAAAGCAGGAGAAGTAGCATCACCCGGTGCCAGATACACTTACATCCTCCTTGTACACAACGTGAGTATCCTGTGAGTCCATCATGCTTATTTGTCATTAAATTAGACAGAAGTGATGAAGTAGGCTGTGGAGAATTCTAAGCTGTGCACACAATTACAACCACACACATTTATATCCCATACTGTCTCAAGGAATAATAAATAATAATAATAAAATAAAATTTGGTGGCAATTACATTACCCAAATGAAGAAAATCATGGCTCTTAGCTAAAAAAAGAGAAAAAAACACCCTGAAAATTTACCAATCAATGGGACAAAAGAAGAAAGCAATTCATCCAACTGATGAAAACTCATTTTCTAATGCCTAATTTACAGGGATTAAATCTGCTTCCACAAAGAGCAACATTTTCTAGATAAAATGATAAAGTCGTAAGTGGAAATTAGTTCATTTCCATTGGAGAAAGCATAGCTACAGCACAAAAAAGATGATTGACTCTTCAGTCAATTTGGACTTAGAAACATAGAATTAGTAGGGTTGGAAAGGACTTTTAAGATCATCAGGTCCAACCACCAAACCAGCACCACCACCGTGTTCACCACTAAACCATGTCCTCAGGTGTCTGCCTGGCCAGGACTTCATTCATGGTGGACTGAGGGATGCTGAGCTGTTCACCCAGTACATTCAGGAATTTCACAGAGGAGCTGGGAACAGGAAGGAAACCTTTGCCACTTTACCAATAATTTGTCAGACAAGACCACTGCTTTATACATTTTTGAACCCCCGTGGCCTCCCACATTACTTGTAGGTGACCAGTAAACTTCCCTCCAGTGCCTGCCAAATGAAACTGCGGCTCCTTGAGAGCCTCTGTGAAAAACTTCTGTGAAGCACAGTGCTCATAAACACCTTCCTGCAATTCACAGAGATCTCTTTAAGAAATTAACAAAGCTGTCACAGAAGTATAAATGGGAAATCATTTTTTAAAATAGAACCATTTAAGATCACACAATTTCAGAAGCCTTTTGCAACATTTTATAATTCCTTTAGGCCACTGCAGGTCTCCTTTACACTTGTGACGATGCCCCTTTCAATTTGCATTTAAAAGACAGTAAATTGCAGGGTTCATAAACATTTTTATAGTGATTTATTGAAGACTAGAATGTCACTCCTGTTCTTCACACTTTAGCAGTCCTGGGAATCGGCTGCAGGGCTGTATGTGTAATCTTGCTTTACCCATAAACTATACAAGAACAAGCCAGTTCTGAAACCTATTATTTATTTATTTTTTCTTGCTTAAAAGACATTTGAGGCACTATTTTACATCTATATTTATCTTTCAGTTATAAGATGACCCATTTTATTCAGCCTTCAAGTTATAACCAGGTTTCCACAATTTACAAAGTACTTGGTTTGCAAATTAGAACTGTTCAGAGGCAGGATTGCATTATGCCAATGAACAAAGGATTCTTTCTCTTCTCTTTTTAATAAAACACACAGAATCCACAGTCTATTGGATTTATTATCACCACTAGATAACTTTACCATACAGGAATGTACTGAGACTTTTTTTTTTAATTTAAAACCCAAACCACAGAAATGCACTGTGAAACTTCAGAGAGAGAATATTCTAAAGGTTCTGCTCCTTCAAAGACAAATGCAGGGAAAATGTTCATTGCAATTGGACCTCTGATACTCCTATCCTCCTTCACAAGCAACAAAGTCACAAAAGAAGATAAACAGTGCCAAGAAGTGCTGTTTATAAGGGCACTGTGATCTTTCCTGCATCCCAGTGGAGCTTTACCAGGGGGAATCTAGAAACCTCCCTGCACAAACAGTGTAGGGAAAACAAAAAAAAAAACCAAGGGGAAAAAAAAAAAAAAAGCCTGCACCTCATTTGCCCTTCCAGTGACCAGGAGGGAGTATTTCTTTCTACTTTTTTCACATTACAATAATGGCTTCACAGCTCTTGAAAAGAGCGCTAGTGCACCAGCAAATGGTGCATGACACGCTGAAGCCCTGGTCTTTGTCGCAACAGCTCCGCTCCAAAGAAAGTCCTTCCTTGCCTTCTTTTCCTTGCCATTAACTGTGATGAAATGAGTTTTTCCCCCTTTTGATTCCACCCCCCTCACTGTCTATTACAGTCTGACCTGATTGCACTTATGCACAGATTATTTCATAGAGACATCCTTTTATTCAGGTTTGTGAGTTTGCCTGCAAGGTTATCTGTTCACAAAGCAACGCCTCATTCCTCGTGCTCATTTTTTTTGAAATCTGATCTCATTGATAAGAACAAGACCATTCGCATTGCATTTGTCAGATAAGTAGCTCCATGCCAGAGTAATAATTTTTTGTGACTATTGTCAGGGCTCCAGTTAAAATACATCAACCGATAAAAATGCAAGTATTGTAAAAATAACCTTGCATCAGAAGTGTTGGCCCTCCAGTTTTTCCAAGGCACGTTATGTCCTTTCCCTTAATAACAATTTATTACAGTCAGAGCATCTTCACTTTTTCACAAGAATTCTTTTTAAGAATTATTTTAAAAATATTCCTATTCCAATGCTGCCATTGCATTGGTAGCACTGAACCTGAAAGGAAATAAATAAGTAGAGGATCAATGTTGCAGTGATTGGTTGAATTGGGTTTTGATTAATTTTAATCAAACGGTTTACTCAATTCTGGTATGCGACTGTTCCCAGCAATAACAAACAGATAAATCTCGTCACCAGCACGCACCGAGCAGCAGCGCCGGGAGGATGCGGGCACAGCTGCAGTTCAGCCTGTGTGATCCAACATTAGGGAGACTTTGGGATTGCCAGGAAGCTGATTATCTTCAAGTTTGTTTGTGAGAGAACGCTCTGCCCCAGTGCAGCGGAGCTAAACCTGAAGGGGCAGCAGGAGGAGCGCACACAGAGGTCAAAGCCGCCGGAACGGGGATAAAGCAGCCGCGACAGGAGCCCGGCTTTCGGCAGCGCCTTGTCGTGGAAAGCCACGGAGGCACCAGCGCACCGCCTCACCTGCAGAGCAGGGCAAGGTTTTATGTAAATACTGGCAAAAAGCAAAGGCGAGAAGCCCCGCTCCTCCCTCTCATCCTGGGCGCGGGCGGTGGCAGGCGCACAAAGGCGCGGGTGACGGCCGGAGCGGGCAGCGCTGGCAGGCGGCGCCGCGTTCAGCAGCCCCGGGCCCGGCTCGCTCTCGGCGCGACGCTGCCGCACACGCGGGCCTGCAGCTGATAACACTGTAATAGTCCTCCTTTGAGGACCGGGGCTCCTGTGTGCTGATTACCCATTTATCACACCTGGCAGCCCTGCTGAACTATAATTACTCTTCTCTTATCCTGCTGCACTGTCATGTCCGAGAGGAGAAGAGAGGCAAAGGCTCCTGCTAATGACACATTACCCTCTTGACAAGCACTTGAAGGTTTTATTGTAAATATTCAAGATATAAAACATCTGAGATTCCCTTTTTAATTATAAAAAGCAATTTTCCGTGCCTCCCGTTCGCCACCAATAGTAAAGTTTAGGCGCCGTTATCCTCTGCTTCCTGCAAACAAACCCATCTCCCTTTGTCGCGTTAACTCATTGCGAGGAGGGACCTCCGGTATCTCGGGGAAATTATCAAGTGTAACGCCTGGAAAATGTGCCATTTGAACACACATCACTCTCCTACAAAAGTTACATTGCTGCCCCAAAAAAAGGGGAAAATGTGCATTTATATTAAAAAATTAGGAGGAAGGGGAGGAGAGAAAAAGTCCTGAGCAAATGGGTGGTGAGCGAGTCTCTCATTGGGTGGTTCTCGGAAGATGTGTCTCTTATTGAGAGGAAAGGTCTTTCTTAAACTAAAAATTAAAGATATGTGAGTTGCTATGGTAAATCCAGCCTATTTGTGGGTCTCCAGATGGACGGCTATGAAGCCAAAGACTTATTTCCCCCCTGCTCTCACTATCAGCTCTGACTTGTAGAGGTTATAGAAGCCATGAGATTCCTCAGAAGTGTAGGGAATGCTAAATACTGAGATGTGGAGAACTAAAAACCTGAACAAGCTTTAATCTGAGATACACAAGAGAATCATTAATACTCCAGCCTCTACCGTGATGGTACTGAGCATTATTATATATATTATTACATATTATATGTTTATTGCCTACACGCAAATTGGCATACAGTGCTCTAGAAAACAAGTACAGCAGAAATCCTGGAAAGCTTGGAACTTGCCTAACCTATACTTTTTCACCCCAGAAACTTGATAGCTAGGCAGATTTCACTCTCAGCTAAAAAAATACCCAAACAGATAGCAAAGAAGCTATAGAAAAAATTAAACTGAAAATGGAAATGAATCCGTTCATGTGCATCCAAAAGTCTATCAAGAAAACCAAATTGCAATGTATAACAATAAGGAGTCTGAAAGCATTTCAGAGGGACCTGAGTGAAGACAGGGCACTGTGCAAAAGGAATCCATGGACATCACATTCCAAACCTTCTCGTTACACTTCTGAGTAGCTGCAGTCTGCTCGTACTTGGCTTATTTACTTATCTTCCTTGAATTCTAAGAGTTGCCCCCAGTGAGAGGAAAGATTATGTGACAGATACAGGAACTATCCATTAGAAATTGGTGCTCTGGGTTCTCGCCTAGTTTGCTTAACAAGTGTAATGGCTCTGATGGCCACCCTGACAAGACTGGACGTGGGTTCCTTGTCAGGAGGAAAGTAACACGTCGGTGATGGCCGGGAAGCAGCAGTACATGACATGCTGCTGTGGAAATTGCAAACATTTAATGAACATAAACGTCCTACCAAATAGACATGCACGAGGACAGAGAACAGCAGTAATAAAAGTCACTCACACTCACACATAACAACTCAAGGCTATGCTTGGAGCATGCACATGATTTTAAAAATGGATGCAGCAGCTATTTTCTAACAAATCACATGGATTTGTATATACTACTGACTGCTCTGTAAAATACATTGAGATAATTAGATAAAAGTTATTAGCGGTGAGTGATTCAAACTAATATTAAACTACAAATTACTGCTATTAGAGGTGAATGATTCAAACTAATATTAGACTACAAATTACTGAACCCCCACAGTCTTGGTATTCTGTGGTTCCTACTTTGGGGTGAAACAGTCATTAGCACTTCACATGCTCTTAATAAGAGAAATTGCAGCGGTCAGGCTTAAAACGACCATTTTCTCCGTCTTTTCACAACGATTTGAGGTTCCTAGTCTGAAATATTAACAGCCTTGCTGAACCAGAATTATTCTGCTTCTCTCGCTTTCTGCCTGCTTCTGTCAGAAAGCCACGGAGCATAGAATGGCAGCGCACAGCTAACCAGATAATTGATATCTCCCCAGCCTATTCACTGTGGGAATCTGTCAGTTGAAGTCTAAAGACACACACGCACGCTATGAAAATGAACTTACATAAGTCTCCCTGTGAACTGAATGCAGCCAGCATTTTGATGTTTAATTGGCTGGGTCCGGTTTACCAGCGCACACACGTGTTCCAGGAGCTGCACGCTGCACTTGGGCTCTCCCTGACAGATCTATTTAGTGGAAAGGAGGTGTATTTTCCCAAGGTAATTGCTCAGAATCATGCTTCCAGAGTCAAACTGATTCAAACTTTGCTTATTCACTCTTCGCAGACACACAAGTAGGACTATTTGAAAGCAAATGAAAAATCCATAGATCAATGCACGGAGCCTTCCCTACACAGTGCCACGGAGGGAGCCTATTTCAAACAGGGCTGGTTGTCAGCGGCAGTTACTGCCAGCATCTTTTTAAATATACATCTTTCAGAGCAATGCAGGTCTTTGAGATAATGAAAGATTTGCAACTACCATATTACCCACCGAGAAGAAATACATATACTCAAATTGGGCACACTCCCACGCGTAGGTTCCTGCTAAGTATGGGGAAAAAATAATTGACAGTTATTCAAGTATTTGTGAATATTTTTTACCTAGACTTATTTCTCTAATTAATAGGGTATGTCTGATAAAGTGTGATTTTTAGAGGCTTTTTCCTGTGGGCTTAGTGGCTCGATGTGAAAGCATTTGGAAATCATTTCCCTACACCTGACATGCCATACACAACCCCAAATTACTCATTTTTCACCTCTTTGGCTTCAAGTCAACAACTTAAAAAAGGCTTATACTGTCTCATCACATATATGTCATGAAGACTATGGATAAATTTCATGTTTTACTTGTCTACATAGCAGAATGGGTTCTAGGTCTCTCTATTGCTGAAGCAAATATCTATTCAGCATTTCCTAAAGTTTGACATGAATTTCATCAGTTTAGACAATCCAGATATACTTGGCTTTCTTTTCTCCCTTCCCTCAAGACTATAAAGAAATTGAATGATTTCCAGAGTTTTGGTCTCATTCTGAATCCAACACACAGCACTGTAACAGCTAGTGGGAATAAAAGAACACTATCCTAGCTGAAACCAGGACACCAAGTCATGACTCAAAATCATTTTGACAAAGAGGCTTTAGCACTTGTGCTACTCAAGGAAGGACACCAGCTTATGAAAAATTTTAATCACAAGGGGAGACAAAAACTATCAGCATCCTTCTTAGCACTGGCCAGCGTGGGCTTGCACTCCTGTGTAACACAGGGTGTTTGCACCACAACTTCCACAAGCAGCCTCCTGCCCCAACCGCTGGGATCAGGACACCATTCCCACTGTGCTGACAATACCTCTTATAGCTGGCAGCTTTTAGAGGCAGTAAAACTTGGACAGAGAACACCTTCAGCTGTCTTGGGGAAAGGAAACACGACGTCTTCTTCACCCCCTGCGTTACCATCCTTTGTGGTTTCTTGGTTGTAGATGCTACTGTCAAATTTTCCTTGTCTTAATCCATCCAGGATTTTAAAAAGATGACATTGTGACACAACTGGAGGGAGAGCTATGGGGTCTATAGGGAAGGATCAGCTACGTGCTCCCAGAATTAAAGCACTTCTTTCTGACACCATTCCCAGAGTGTCCCTTCAAGCCCTTCCTTTTCCCAGATAATTATACAAAGGACTGGGTGTCACTCAGCTTCACACCTTCGTCTCCTGAACCACAACACATATCAGAACCTGCAGGGCCTGCTTACAGTTCAGGCAAACATAGGAGTATTTTTCCAATTTATGTCTTCTTTTTCTCTTTTGAAAATATAAGCTAATGGAAAAAATATCTTACAAGTTATTAATACACATTAATGATAAAACTAGCGAGCATTAGTTCCAGAAGGGCACATTTTCTGTAATGATGAAGAATGATGTATAAATTAACACTACAGAGCTTCATGGGTCCATTTCTGGGCCAGCCATGATTAAATTAACTACAAAAAGACACTTGACACAACCAGTGTAACACTTGAGTGACTCTGGGAGTCATGCAGGGATCTCACTGAAAACCAGGATGTTAAACAAACCTGTCTTACAACAGTGACCACGTTCATGTCTGTTATTTAAGACAGTGGGGTGCTTATTACATTGTTAATGTTTCAACAAAACAAAATAAATTGTACCTTCACCTCCAGCCACGGCTCTGATAATAAACTGGAGTTTTTTTCCAAATGCATGGCCTTGGAAAAATAAACTCTTCAGCTTTTCACAGAACCAGTTCTTAAGAAGGCATAGCAAGTTTTAGAGATTCCAGCTATTAGTCATTTAACACATATTAATTTGACTTATCAGATACTCATATTTCACCACCTGATCTGGAAGCTGCTTAATCAATTAACTGGTTTATTCCTATATATTTCAGTACATTTTACTGAATTCAATAAATGACTACTTTATCAATTCATTTTGTTAACAGGCTGGTTTCTTCATTGGACTTAATTTAATTTGATTTCACTGTAACATCTGACGTATGGGGATATTAAAAAAAACTAGGGTACTTCTGCACAAAAGCAACTTCTTGGAAACAGGATAAAGACATTCAGAGAGCTAAGCTTTCAGCTTAATTTTTTTTGCCTCCAAAAAAACAAAGCTACTTGAAAGAAGAAAGTTAAGAGTAAGTTAATTGCTTAACAAACCATAAAAAAACATAGAAAAGAACTAAAAAGAGAATAGGGACATTCAAACTAGTGAAAATTCAGGACTATTTTTAATAATTGGAGTTCTTAGGGGCATAAGAATTATATATCAGTTTAAAAGCATGAGTAATGTTTTGAACTTTACAGCAAAAAAAAAAAATCTGTTTCAATTCTTTTCTCCCTGAAAAGATAATTTCCCCTCAAAGGCCACAAGCTTCCCATAACATGTTTTCAGAACTACAGAACTGAACACTCAGAGTTGAAAACTTTCATTTATAGAACAAAAAGGCTCAGGGAAAAAAAAAAAAAGAAAAGAAAAGCCAACACCCCATCCCAGAAATAAACCTGCCGTTGTCGTATCCTTGAGAGACTGTAGGATAATAAAACCTCATTGTTTTTTGTTTATCAGATGATATAAGTTATGAATTTTTAAAGGAATGTCTTTTACACCAGACAGGTTATTTCTGTAGGCTAATTTTTCATAGCCACTTTGCATTGAAACCTCCAGCTTCATGAAGATGATATTTCTAGAACAATTCTATTTTTCTTTTTTTATCACCTTAGCAGTCTTTTCCCAGCTGTATCCACAGGGGAATGGAAATACCCAATTGCAAACGTGACAGCGCTGACTTCTGCAAAGTAGCTTAATTACTCATTACGAGATTCCATCAACAGAAGCTCCGGTCTGTGGTTTTGTAATAAGTGCTGTTATCTTTCCTTGGATTTTCATTCTTTCACAAAGGGGGATATGGCAGTGCTTTCCACATCCACATTTTATACGGAGAGGAATGAGAGAATTTTAATGCATGAATTTGATGTCATTAACAATGCTGACAGCTGTTTAATCCCAGAGGAAACAACAGCTGAGTCCCAACTGCACCAACAAAAAAAAAAAACCAAAAAACCCAAAAAAACCAACAAAAGTGAAATAAAATAAATTAACTCCTCAGTGCATCTCACCGGAGATACATTACGAATCAAATGTTTCCCACACCCTATCCACAGTTTTTGTCAATTTAGTCACAGCATCAGTGACCTCGACTGGTAACAAAAACAAAAGATCCATCCTGACTGCTAGACTTTAGTTCTGAAAATAAATTTATTAAATGGTCCTGTTCCAAATTTCCCATTAATTAAAATTTAATTCCCCATCAAACACAATGTGAAATAAACCAGCACAACAAATAGTAATGATAATAATATAAAGTATAAATATGGGTGAAGCTTAGTTCTTGAAAAATAATGTAGATTAGTCCAAAAGGGATGGTATAAAAATACATTTTAAATGGATCCTCTACCAGAAGTAGAAAATACAACATGGGCTATGCTGGAACTCTGTTACTGTTTAATTTAAAATAGAACATTTAGACACGAGCCAATGACAGCAAATTCGCTTTTGCTCTGTTTCCCCCCTCCACAGACACACACACACACTACAAGGACTTTTTAAGGGTATAGAATGAAGAGGAGTACTTATAATACGTATATTTAGGATATATACCCACACTTCTTTAATGCCTCTATATTTTCATTGGTTATGGCATCGTTTGCCACATACATATTTTTTTGAGTTTTGCTACTGACTCAAATATTAAAAGACACAAGCTAGAGCTGATTAAGACGTATCTTTACAATCTGCAGTCCTCGTGTAACAGATAAAGCTTCATAAGCCCTGCCTTGGGAAGGCTCCCATTCATTTAGAACACTAGACTTTAAACAGATGTCCAAAGTATTCATGTTATAAACAGCAACATTATATGAATTTAAATCTCGCTCTTTGTCCGACCATCCTCTCTTTAATAGCAGCTGTTTCCCTTCTTCTGGGAGCGGGGCTGCCTCTGCAGCTCACCCTTTCCTGGGGACGTGGCCACCCCTCTCCTGCCACGTCCGCTCCCTGGTCCAGGGGGGCCCTGGGGCGCGGAGGTGTCCGGGTGTGACAGCACAGGTTGGACGAGCGCTGGGATGCTGGGAAGCAGCGCGGCAGCAGGTTGGTGAACTCCAGTGCTGGCATCATGAAGAGCACAAAGGTCTCCCTGTTAGACCCCAGGCACAGAAAATGTGCGACCCCAGTACTCCACAACAAGACGTGCAGCCATATTTTCTTACACTTAATATGGCAGAGGGTGAGGGGGAAAACAGGTTTTTACCTTTTGATGTTCGGAAACAGTTCATTCTCAATAGGGGAATATTATGTGACAAATGTGCCAGACTTCTTTTTTTGTGGTAATATTGCTCTTTGCAAATGGCACACATCCAATCCAATTGAATGTAATAAAATGAAACAATCTGTGCCATCTTCAATGGGTTTAATCTATACCATGTTAATGAATCCTTAAACAGACGTGCATGATGTTTTCCTGAAATACATGTAGTTATACTGTGCTCAGTATACTTGTCAGCTTGAAAATAATTTCTGCTTGAGAGACCACCTGCTATCATCATCCTATTTAGAAGCAGCTCATATTTATTTGGAAAAGAGAAATAATAGTTAAATAAAGAAGCGACTTCTCTTACCCAACCAAGGACAGTAAAATGGCTTGGATCCTCTCTGCACACTCAGGGATATTTTTTTTTTTCCCCTTTGCACCAGCTGCTTCCAAAAATTTCTGGTGTATTTGTACTAACACAGCAATTGGGAAATGCTGCTAATTCTCATCTCCCAGAGTTCCCCAATTTCCTTTCTGATAAACTAAAATATTAAAGTTGGAAAGACGAAGTGAGTTATGTGGCAGGTTTCAGATATTATGCAGTATGGGTTGCATTACACTGTATCATATAATTTTAAGTTATTAAATATGCCAGAATAGCATATTTGTGCTTGATGAAACACCCAAATACTAAGTGCAGAGTATATTTTTTTCTTCTATTTAGACTCTGCAAATGGAACAAAGAAATATTATGCTTCTGCTCCCTAGCATTTATTTGCTGCAAAGACGGAGTAATTTAGATCAACTTTTCCTAAAAAGACACCTAAAATAAACCATAATTTTCTGGCAAATGCTATTAGCAAAACCACCACTTTTCACCCACAAGAGGAAAAAAGACTCAATCACTCAATAAGGTTGTGAGAAACTGTACGAACACCAGGATACATCACATAACAGGACACCTAAAGAATGTTTAGCCACATAAACCCAAAATCAACAAACCCACCAACGATCTGTGCAACCTGAGGTGCACGACTTGCCCAGCTACCGCGTGATGCTAACGGGATGACATTCAGGATAATTTTGAGTTTATGTGATTTTCTGGTTTATTAACACAAGTGTAAAAGGGTGAAGTTCACCACCACGCAGAGGAACCAAGAAACACAATTTTCACTCTTTAGACCAACAGGACATCAAAAAAGAGAGACAGGAAGAGAGAGGGGAATAGCGGCACACCAGGGGAATATTTGCATGGCTGTTACTTGTGTCCTAATCTGAATCACCAACTTTAGAAAGTAAATTTTACTGACGCAAAATAAGAACTTTTCTACTTCAAAAATAAGCATATTTAAAGCACACACTTGGTAAAAATGTAATGTGTGGACTGTATGTTTGTGGGTTTTCTTAGTTTCAGTGTGTACCAGAATGTGTAGAGGATTGACTAAATTGGTATTGGCTTGAACACGAGCAGGTAAAAATAAGTTTTGCACTGCTGAGGAGCCCCTAACTGATACTGGACACCAAACCTCAGACATTTATTGTTTTCCTTGATGCATAACACTAATTTTACACCAGCTTGCTGTTGTGATCAGGTTCATCACATTGTACATATAGATGACCTTCAGAGTCTTTGGCAGGAAAGCCCCTCCTACTTGACAGCAGAGGTGGCAGGATTTAAAATAACCAGATGCACTTTTTTGCATTTTTACATTTCTAGTGCTATTCTGGTGCAAAAAAAGAGACACATTGCATAAATGTAGTAACTTGTAGATCCCTTTTCAACAGCACCAACTGAATATGAACTTTTAAAAAGTTTGTTCCTATTAAATGCAAAACAATTTCTACTTCTTTCCTAAGCAACAGTGATTACTCCTGCTCACTGTTCCCTTCTGCATTCCTCAGTTTTGCTAATTACCAGTAAATTCAGCAGGGCTGCATCTCATTTCAGGAATTCTTTGAGTATCAGAGATTATTTCTGGTCAAGAATGACAGAAAGCACACTGCAGAAAACATTTCTGCATCAGAAATGGGATATTTTACAAGGAATAATTCATATTATTTTAAACAGAAAAAAAAATTCCAGGACTTTGATAGAATAATCTAGAAGAAAGAATGCTGGCATTAATGGAAGGTCAGGTTGTCAGCAGAGGTCACAGAAAGGGACTCTCAAATATTTCTAAATCTTAAACATGTTACAACCCATCAAATGTTGTTTAAGATTCTAAAATGAAAAATAAAATCACAGCAATTCTTAATCCACCTATTTTAGAAACTAAAGTTTTTTGACTTTCAATTTATGGATACAAATATTCTTCCAAGACCCACACTTTTAAAGGGTGGTAGACTTAAAAGGATATTTCTGTGATTCTGTTAAATGTCTTGTTCAGCTTACTTTAAAACTGTGCAAAGGAATGATAATTTGAAAAATCAGACTAAGTTAGTGGGTTCTACAGGTTCTATTGAAAAGTGTTTTTAAATTATTTCAGACTCATAAAATCTTTCCATTGAGAGTGCTTTGAAACTGCAAATTAAATATAGAGCTTCTATGAACTGTATCCATTTTTCCTGGAAGCACAGATTTCCATGGGGGTTCATACTTATCTTTTTTGTCTGTTACACTACCTAATAATGCAGTGAATTTGCAGTAATAGAGTAAATGTTATTTTGATGACATTATCTGATTAAATTAAAGTGACATTAAAAGGACCATTTCAATGGGAATCAAAAGCTCAAAAAGGAACTGTGGTTGAACACTCAGTTGCTCTGTCCCGGTCTTAAAAAGACAACACAATATTTCACTCATCTAAGGATTAGTGACGGACTGAAAAATAAATTCAGATGACATTTGACTTTCAGAAAGGTAAGTCTTCAAACTATGAAAAAATAATGGTTTAGGACTTGTGTTTTTACATGGACACAATTTGAATCTATTCACACAAAAATGGTTCATACAGCAACATAAAAAAAGGGAGCAAATGAAGCTAAGGCAGGATTGAGAACTGAAATTGCATCTGCTGGCACAGTGACAATAAACCACCAGAACCAGAGAACAAAATCAAAGGTGGAAGTATCAGTCACCTTCCTCATCGTGCAATTTTACAAAATTCCTAAAATGATGAGAAATCAACTTACACATGACTGAAGGGTACAGAACAGAAGAAAAAGAATGCTAAGGGAGTTAAAATTACTGGAGGTTTTCTGGTGCGTAGTACTAAAGAAGTTGTAAAATAAACTCCTCTTACGAGCTGCATGTTCACATACATAAATCAAGTGACTGTTTGAAAATCCCTCGACTTAAGCTCTCAGAGATAGAATCTGTCTAAGGAAACATTCCTGAGTAACGTGACTGTGTTATGAATTACAGAGGCTTCGCAGGCAAAAGATACAAGATTAAAGGTGTGCAGGGCTTGGGCCCCATCCTTCTCACAGACAGAACACGTCCTGCAGCCACCAGGAGCTGTGACATCTCTGTTCTGCCAGACAAATCCATGGTCCCTGAGAAACGACAGGTTCAGGGCAGGCCAGGGTGATATTGCAGGCCAGGCTGGCTACCAAGGAGGCGATTGAGGCTGCTTTTCTCTGTGGCCTCAAAACAGCATCTTTGTGCTTGATAAAGAGTGTGAGCCACGGGTGTGAAAACACTCAAACACGCCTGACTCCGCCTGCTCTGAGGTCGCTTTGCTCAGGTCCGGCTGTGGATGAATCCTTCTACAAAGTACACCTAGTCTGGAGACTTCCCCTCTTACTTATTTTCACTTTCTCCATAATCCCCATTTTTAAAAGATGACACCAGGTCCTAACTGTCCATCGGGGAGTGGCACAAGGTCAGGCTATCAGCAGAAACCTCCCAATCTCTCCAGCATCTACTAAAATTACAATTTAAGCCATATAAAATGCTAAAACAAAAGCTTCAAGGAATACTTACAAGTCAAGAGAACATATACCTTCAAAACACTTCTCTGAAAAAAGCCTTTACAAATTTGTACATTTGCAAGGAGATCCATGAGAAGAACACATTTAGGATTCAAGAGAATTGGGGAGGAATAAATTCAAGAGATGACAAACACAACTATAAATACCTGCCCCTTCCCTCACCCCCAATGGAAAGGTGTCTATCAAAAAACTGCCAAAGTTCATCAGCTCTATTGATAATATTTTCCATTTCTAAAATAATACTTCAAGATAATTATTCACAAATAATTACTTTTTAGTGGCTAATGCTGTACTGTATTCATGTTCATTAAAATATATCCACAAAAAAAGGCATCAGTGTAAGAAAAAAAAAACAACCCCCCCCCAAAACAACAACAACAACAAAACCAAACCAACCAAACAACCCCCTCCCTCAGAAAAACCCACACAAACAGCAGAACCCCAAGCAGAACAGGTATTCTTTGACACACTGGCACACAATTTATAAATCACAAACTCTTAGGGCATGAATTGTTAAGGACACCGTAAATCTTACACTACTCCTTAACAATTATTACATATAAAGACATTCTATCACAGACCTTGAAAACCATGGGCTTCGACTGTTTCTAGATATTTGTTGTCAGGGATGTGTTCTCCTACATTCTATCCAAAGCTGAACATTTGATGTTTCCCAAAATACTAGAGAGCAAATTTGAAAACTGGTAGCAGTCCCATGCAGTAAATATAGTGATATACTTTAAAACACACCTGTATGGCATAGAGATTAAGCAGATGATATTTGCACATATGTATTTTCCGGTACTCGATGAAGTAAATAACATAAAATTTTTTATTCTTATACAACAGATAAAATTGTTGGCGAGGGGTCTCTGTTAGAGTCGTTGGGTATAACATTCCTCATAAACTTAGCTGGAATACAAGCCACAAGCAAGATTGCTCAATTCCAGTCTCTCTTCTTCAACTGTTACTGATGCATAACTTGGAGTTTTAGAGTGGGGTAATTTTTGATGACATGAAAAACAAAACTCTTTAGTGAATTTCCCATGAAACGGTGAAATAATTTTGACAGTATTAAAACTAAACACATTAATGAATATAAAAAAGTAACAGAAAGTTGAAACACAGGATGTTCTGTGTTTTAAAAAGGCAGGCATAAAAATTAAATATGAAAATGCTGTATAAATTTTCATGTTTCTTTTAAGGCACAACATAACTTTCATATTACAGTCCTAAGTTTACCATTCTTTCTTGGACAATGAGTACACATCAAAAAAATCAATGAAATAACAGAATTATCACCATGGTCTTTCGGACTTATATCACCAAGGAATATAAAAAATTAAATCCAGCAAAATAAAAAATAACACTGACTTCTATCTACCAATTCTGCATCCACAAGGGTCACTTCCTCCAGTACTACAGATGACATTAAGAAATTTCAAAGAGAGCAACAGACTTTCAGAAAGGGCATCCTTGTTTCCCTGGGCAGCCCAGCAGTCACAGCACAGGTCTGGGGGACACATTTCAGAGGGTCTTTAGTTAATGAGTGCCAGTCCAGCTCAGAAGGGTTATGATGCCCCAATTAAAATTTCGATGTTCCAGCAGTAGAGCATGTACACAAACTTTGTTATACCCCTCCATACTCTAAAATAAGCCACTCTTTAAACATAAAAATCCATCTCCCAAATGACCACTGACAAAGAGAGATGCAGTATTGTCATCAGCATCATCAAGTGAAAAATGTTGAAATATGATTTAGAAAATATTGATATCCATTTGGGGAAGAATAAGTTCACCTTACTTTGTGATGAAGAAAAAAGCTGTACTAGATTGAATCAAAATATTTTGTTAGGTCACCAAATGCCAGAGATATTTGTACATCTTGAAACACATCTCTATTGTGATCATTAGTAATCACAAGCTAAATAAAGAGGCTGAGGAAAAAACTACATAATTTTGCAGGTTTGCAGGTACTAAAATGGATTCTCCTTATGACTAGAAAACCCAACCGAGCATCTTGTAAGATTTGCAAAAAAAACACATTATCTTGAATTAGACAGATTCTTTCAGAAAGAACCTATCTGAGCCAACACTAAACTGTTTCTTCCCTTACAAAATTAGTTATCAGACCCTCATCTGTTCCATTCTTGGCTGCAACTGCTGGTACTAATGCCTTCACCAGCTCCAACTGGCCTATCTCATCATCCTGGTGAATATCTGACACTCAGGAAAAGCCCAGGAACACCAGCTCCAGTTTTCATAGAAAAGGGATAGTCAGCACCTGAGGGACAAGTATTTTGTCTATGTGTTTCCACGGATATTCCCCAAAGGATCATCCAGAGGTACTGTCAGTGCTGCAGGTCAAACACCTTGCATGTCCTCCAGATGGAGGAAAGCAAGGCTTGGAAAAGGGGATTAGAACAATGGAAATGTGTTCAGCTGTGAAATTAAAAGTAGGACAGCATGACATGCAACATTATGTGTTGAGCTGAGTCAAAAGCAGTAATTAGGCTAAGCTAAAACACGAACATACTCGTAATCAGAACAAATGTGTGTTTTGTGTCCATCGCGTTTACTCCTCATAGCAAAAGTGGTCACCTACCCATCCCAAAGCACCTCATTACCCTGTCCTCAACCCCATCTGCAGGGCCTCCAGTCCCTTCCTAACCACTGGGACCCTGCCTTTCCTCAGAGCCCCTGCAGAATCACCTCCCCAGATGCCTTTAGCTCCTGCGTGCTCTCACCTCCGCGCTGTCCCAGCTGCCGGGCAGGAGGCAGGGTGTGCCGTGTCCTGGAGCTCTGCCCCTGCTGCCCAGTGCACACGTGCCAACTGGCAACCAGCAGCCACTAAGCAGATGTAAAACCTGCATTTTCCCTACCTTTCCTGCAGCAAGAGCACTAATTTGAGTCTGTCTCTGCTGCTCACCTGCCAGCTTTGTGCAATTTGGGAAGAACGCAGCTACCTGGAGACTTCAGACCTATTTGGTTGAAACAAGTCTGAGTTCAAAAGTTAGTGGGAGGCACTGACTGACAAGCATGTAGGCAAACTAAGCCATAAGCATGAAAACACAAAACCAGCTGTCATAAAAGCACAGATGTTAACAAAAATAGCAGCCCAGCAGCAGGTTCCAGGCTGATGTACAGTAGGAAGTGCACACGAGCATTGTACCGTTCAGCTAAATAAGCAGTTACAGCATAGCTACAGACCAAAAAACACATGGATGTGTCCACATGCATGTACATTTAAGCTCCTAACAAACTATCAATCCCAGAAAAATGCAGTGCGTTTAAGGACCACAGACAAACAGGGAGACAATAACTGACTGCCTTAGAGAAATAATTGTTTTGTAAAACCGAAACAACATCACAAACACTCTGATCTCGTGGGTTTTCAAGTGTCTACACATTTTCCCTGCCACGTTCTGAAAAACAGCAGACTCTTTTCTTTCCTTTGACTTCTTGCAGCCTGTCCTGGGTCACAAAACTGTAATCTAAGAAAAGTTATTTAATTGCTAGTGTTTTATCAATGGCATTACAATATAATGCCACTGCAAGGCGAATCAACCTGAACTTTGCCAGACAACAATGTCCTGAAATGGTTGTGAAAGCAGCCTAAGATGTTACTTTGGAACACTTTCTATACTTTACTTTTAGAATTTGAAATTACATTTTCAATTTAAAATACACAGGAATTTAAAACTGTTAGAAATAGTTGATAGGTGAAACACCATTTTTTATAGTGCCAAAGCCTGTAGGATACAGGGCAGACCAATTACTACACTGAGCAATGCAAAGTATTATCCTCTGGCTTTATTATAATAACAGGTTATCTGATTACAGCCTGCGTTTTCTGCCTCAGCACAGACTACATTCTCCCACGCCACTGGTGGTACATTTTAGAAATCCATTAACAGCTAATTCACCCAGGAAACTTGAGATTCCTGTATTGAGGCATGAAAATTAACATTCCTCATGCAAACGTCCAGTTGGAGCAGCTGTGCTCAAAGTTTTCTCAATAGAATCTTCCAAATGAAAAGGAAACACCTTTTCACTCTCACCTGAGCTTATACAGAAAATTCTCAATGCACCTGTCCTACAACAGATGCAGAAATTTAGCTATAAGCTGAGTCATAAATGCAGGAAACTTCCTGTATCCAATTTTCTTTTCCTTAAATTTTGAAATATCAATGTTTCTGTCTTTATTGCTTGAGGAAAAGACAAGAAGTCAAAATTTAAGTGGTTTCAGAAAATATAATAATTAGCAAACTCATTTCCTATGTATGAAACACGCCATTGTGGTTTCATATTTCTTTGGATTTTTTCCACTTCTTAGCTAGATATTTCAAGTGTTTGAGAGAAGGCTAAATTCTTGTGTTGTCTGTTGGACAAGTTATTTCACAAAAGTGACTAGATGCTATTATGGCACTGAACCCCAGAACGACTCCTCCCTGCAGATCCGCACTGGCTGAAGTGTGGCACTGGCACAGCCCCACAGCAATCACATTAGCACTGGTTTGGTCTGCCAGGTTTCACAAACAGGGCATGAATTTCTACAAAAAAAAAAACCCTGACATTGATCAAGGAAGTCAAGTATCACAGCAAAAAAATGCAGCTTTGGGACCAAAAAAAAAATAGGTTTCTACAAAATTTTGACCATAAAACAGAGGTTTGAAAAGTTATGATCTGTGGGTTTGTGAAGGTCACTGGAGGGAAGGCAGCCTCATAACAGTAGTAAGAAAAGAAGTAAATTCACACTGATATTTCAAAGCACTGCTTAGTATTGCTTGAAGTAACTTACATTTTTACAACTGACTTGAACAGCAGCAACCCTTAGCCAGATTCTTGGGGCAGTACCAACCAAAATGCCTTCATAAAATTACCTTTTCCCATAAGCTGCTCCTTTACTTTCCCACAAGAATGTTATGCGAATACAAATAAAAGACAATGTGGTCCTGGCTTGAATGGGAAGTGAGCTGTGTCCTACAGTCATAATTAGGGAGAGCAGTGGCCCATGAAATCTTTTCACCAGGAGAAGATCCACACCATAAAAATATCTGCAGTCCTGTGGTATATGGTGCACTGTTTTATAATCAATATTCATTCATAACAACTTATAAATGGGTGTTTTGTAACCTGATGCTGAATTTAAACTGCACTTTGTTTAAAAAATTATTTTGAGGGTAATCAAGGACAAAGGATGGAGCAGTTTAGAGCCTGTCTACTGATACAAGCCAACACAACATGGATAGCCAGCAAGAAGCTTTTCTGTTTACTTGAAGAGCACTGAAACCTTCAACTGGCCTTTACACAATGAAGAGTTAGAGAGGAGATCCAGCGCCTTTGAACTAAATTAGGTCAATATTATATGCAGGACAGAATTTTATGAGGGTAGGGGCAGAAAGCTGTCACTTTCTTTTAATTTCAATAAACCATACACAGCATCTTTTAAAAATTAACTAGCTCATAAAAGTTCATCAGTCCTGAATTGTAATTAATTTCTGTGTGCAGAAAGATCATTTGCCCATAGGTGTTGCTTACTCATTTAAATCAGAGGCACTGCAGCTACCTGACAATTCTATTTAAAAAGTTCTTGATGAATCCTGGCTTTATTTAACAGCTTTAAATACTAAAGCATTAAAACAAAGTGGTGATACCCACATACTAACAGAAGTAAAACTGATACCTGCCATTCATTGGGCATGGGGAATGGCAGGTACATGGGGAATCCCTGAACTCAGCTACAGCATAAAGATCTTCAAAGCCTGACACCAGCAAAAAAAATTCACACATGGTGCCCTCGTAATGGATGTCAGAAAAAAAAAAAGGACAAATATTCTATACATACACCTCAAAACAGGGGTGACAATACTTGTCTCTCCTTATCCAGGAGAACCATTTTTATCCATTATACACAGTACTGTTCAATACCTCAGCTCAGCTAGAAAAGCAATTCTTCTGCCGTAATGACATAACCAATATTATTATATATCAAGCCTTTTAAGAAATCTAAAGAAGAAAAGATTCCATTATTTCCCACAAGAAGCTGCTGCTATCTGTATCCAACAAACTCCTATACAAGCTGCCCACGTGCTATGGGAAAGTGTGTTTTTTGTCAGCCACAATCACCTCCTGTTTACTCATAAAAAAACACGATGTGGCATATTGCTGAATTGAATGCCACTTACAGCTTTAATGCACATTTTTGGCATGGCTGATAAAATGCTTTTCTCCCCCTCCTGGCACATCTACATCTGCTCAGTGAGCACAGGAGCTGCCCAAGCCCCAGCAGAGCAGTGCCCATGCCCAGGTAAGTTTATACTCCTGGTAAGAGTTTCTTAGCCCTCAGCAAAACACTTTTCCACTATCACAAGTTCTCCTAAACCCTGTCGAAAGTCAACATCTAAAATGCCAAGCCTTCAGATTCAGGGTTCAGATACCCACGTGTGTAACTGGAGCCTCCAAACTTAAAAGTTCAAAGCTTTTGTATCTTTCCAGACCGGATCCAAGCAGGGCTCATTACACCTAAATAACAGTGTCTGCAGAAATTTCAGGAATAAACAGTGAGTTTGACCTTGACTTGATCTCTCAGTTTCCACTGCAGAGGAAGCTCTGAGCTTCATGTTGGCAGCAATAGGCTTCTCTCATCTATGCTCTGGCCTTAATAGAGGCTTTTGTAAGCACATCCAGGAGAAAAAAAAAATAATGTCTACAAGGAAATAAATACATTTCATTCAGTATTCTATGAATTACACATTAATACAACAATGCAACTGCTGTCATTTTAACATGGACTCCATTAAAAAATATGTATGTATTAAAAACACTGAGCCACTTGCTCCTTCCCCACTTTCATTAGTCCAAAAAAAATGCCAGGTAGCCAAGACAAACATTTCAAGTTCAAGAAATGTCACCTTTTGTCTTGCTACAGTCTGTCCTTTGTTTTCAGTATGATATGCTTCCACTGGGGTATAAACACGTGGAATGGTGTAGTAGAAAAACTTAACTTTTACAGAGATACGTGAGGAGGCAGAATTAAGGCAGTATGGAGAAGCATAAAGTCTGACCTTTCCCAACTTTAGAGTTCTGTGGGGTTCAAACTAGAAATTATTCAACATAGGGTTTTTTTCAATTTCTAGCTGATATTCTGAATTTAACATGCACTACAATATTCAGTTCATGCTTTCTTTTGTTCTACTCTTAGGCAATTTTGCTTCACTACCATCACCTTTATCTTTCTATTGGTTCTGGTCAAAACACGTTTCCCAAAATCAAGGCCTTTCTCCTTGGCTCATTACAGGTAATAACAAGTTTCTATCTCATAGCATTCTCAAAAGTTTCCTCTCCAGAGCAAAGGGATGATTTCAAAGTATCCACACAAATAATACTGTGTAATAAATGTTGACTTTTCACATCAGGCTAGTTACAGGTTTAATGGAGACCTGCATTTATCCCAAGTGGTGTCAGACTCACTGGTAAAATTATTGCAATGTTGGGTTGTGAAAATACAGAAAAAATACTGACAACACAGAAAGAACTCTCTTCCCACCCAGTACAATATATAGGTGCTGGTGAGTTCAAAAGGCATCAGACACAGCTTTCTTAATGCAGGAAAAATAGGGTCTTTGAGTTTAAGAAGCAAAAATACCCATAAAATAGCACTAACCCTCCAGCCTTAAAAAATAGCAACTTTTTTGTCTATACTTTAACTCTTCTTCTCAGTTGACCTCCTGCTACATAATGAGGCAGAGAATGCCCTGCAATATTGGAAGTATGTAAGAAATAGTTGGCTTCATACCCAAACCAGAAAACTGAGGCTCAGTGTGTGTCCACAGCTAAACAAAGGTAAGCTAAAAATTCATATTGTCAAGCTTGTTCTGAATTTTCCTGTAATTGCAAGATAAAAAGCACTAATTATTAGGGAAGAAAAAATGCAAATAGAGGATCCTCCCCCATCCTGAGATCACATGGTGGAGGATGTAAAAACAATATATGGCAGGAATAACAAATGCTTTCTTTTCCAAGTGCTCTGCCATGATTTATGAAAGGTGTTCCTCACTGTGGGAAGATAATGCCATTTGAAATGGTCCATTTCATAAATCTATCCTCCTCATCCCTAGCCGTGTACAGGACTGCTATGAGCTCCTGAATCCAATAATGTTTTCATCCTCTATTGACAAAAAAAAAAGGACTTTGTTTGGAGTGAGGTAATGATGCAGTTACAGAGGAGCAGCGGCTAAAGCTCGCTCTCGGGGGCTTTTGTTGGCACAGCCCTGCTGCTGCAAGGGAGAGGAAATAGTATAAACAGAAAGAAGAAACAATCAACACATCCTACATCCCTGATGTCTTTTTAGCACTACTGGCATTAATTATAATGTTTGCCTAATCCTCTGCACTACCACATAACCAAATGTTTTGCCTGAATTTTCTCTTCACCCCCACAATAGATTTGTCACTGGGAACCCAGCTATTTCCTACTCATCTGTTCACCAGCCCAGCATATCTGCTTGTTTATCTGCAAGACTGCTTCCAGAAGATATTTCCATGCCAAATGTGGTGGTTGCTGTAGACAGGGACTAATCATAAACGTAACTGAAATTCATTTTACTGATTTTTTTATGTTGCAAACAATAGCAGAGGGTAAAGAGGAAAATACTTAATATCTGCAATATTATGGAACAGTTTTGAGCTGGGACTGAAAACCATTAGAAGCAATGCTTGGAGAATGGGAGTACAGGGAAATCTAGAGGTAAAATATGAGATGAAAATGTTTCTGGGAGCATTTGACACATAAATGCAGCCAACAGAAACATTTAAAAGAGTTTTATATAATTTTTACTCTTTAGTAAAGAGGAGATGGAAGCCTCACAAGTTTCTCATTTCATGTTGGAACAGTGAGTTGTCCTGCTCATATTGACTTCTCTGACACTCTGAACAGTAGCAAAGCAAATGTCATTAAACAAAATTAGACATAGACCAGTCAATTTTAGATACCAGCTTAGTTTTTGCTTTTGTTAGGGAGCTGGAAGCTCTACACTGGACTGGCAGCACAGTCACAGATTTCATGAGCAAATTTTGGCACACTTCTCATTCTGCTGAAGTGAAATTGTGTTTTGACCAAATTTCCCTATGAGTGTTTCAGCAATGCCATTTTTCTACACTTTGCTACACACAGTTTCGGAGGCTGATGAATGGCCTTTGTAGAACATGAAATTTCCATGGCTTTGGCAAGAACTTTACAAACTATATACATGTTTTGAACTGTCACTTTGAGATCTTAATTTACATATTTTGACTTGTGCATGAAAAGCAATTTCAAGGTCAGCTTCTGTGAAGAAATACAGGGTAACTCCATTAAAAGTCTACTGACACTTTGCATATTTATTTTTCTTCCCTGTAGTATGCATGGGATCTCATAAATCAGGATAAACAAACATCAGAGGTCACTCATAGGTGTGCTCAGTGCATTTCCACACCTAGCAGGAAGGCATTCTGCAAATACTGGGTTGCCTCCAGAGTAACAGCAAAGAAACATTGCTCCCTAAAATATATATTTATTTCTAAGGGTACAAGGTTGAGACCAGGTCTGTTGGGAAAGATGGAGAAAAAAATTTAAATCTACAGTCCTTGCACATTTGTGGAAGGCACAATCTCTCACAATACATGGAGCCCTAACTGTGCCTGCAGCACAGATTATGCAAGGAAAACAAGAAATGAACACTAAACATAAGAAATCATAAAGCAACACACAAAAGAAAACCACCCACAAGATGGTTTCAGCCATCATCTCTCTCTAAAGAGGTAAGATTTTATCAGAGATTGTGAAAGTCTTATTACAAACATTTACTAGATGATATTCTGAATTTTTCTGGAAATGCAATCAGGCTGTATTGCCTTATCCACACAACCCATCATCTCCAGGATCATTGCCTTGGCTGTTCACTCTCCATCCTTCCAGAGCCGTATCACTCTTGGAGGCGATGGAAAAACCCCAAACTCATTACAGTCATGAGGTTTTATGTCTCACCTGAGGCTCCAGATTACAGCAGTGGAACTCTGAAACACAGAAGAGCTGTGAAAGCAGCATTGCTAAAACAGTGGAGACAAGAACACCAAAACTAATTAATTTGGACAGTAGAGATGACTCCTTTCCACCAAGATGGGTGACAAACTGAAAAAGACCAGATATCTCTATGCAAAACTGTTGCTACCTTACTATATTTTTTTACCATTTGGGTTTTTCTGAAGGCTGTGGCCATGTGTACAACATAGGATAGGAATATTGGATTTAGGGAACTGCTAAAAACCACTCTATTTTGAACTTGACTTTTGCAAGTGAATCTGTACAAAAATGGCTGATGTTTGGTGGAGCACCAACAGTATAGAGCCACTATTAAATGTAATTGTAGAAAATAGGTCTTGAAACTTAAAATCTGCATCAAAGACTTTTCATATAATGCTATGTTTATACAGAAATTTAAAAATATGGTCTTTGGCTTTGCTGCAACGTATAAACGCCCCAATCAATTGCGTGCATGGAGGTTTGTAAACTTGACTGCTCTAAAAAAGCCCCAAACACAAAAACTTTTTATTGTTGTGTTGATACCTGCTTTTCCAGGAGGAATCATGGTGGCTTTTTTTGGTTTCTGGGTGAAACTACCAGCATTTGAGACTTCAGGAAAGGACTCTGTTGAATATGAGCATGCAAAATCTTAAAAACCTTACTTACGGGAAGAAGTTGCAGCCCACTGTTCATGCCTTCTCCATTTGTGGAAGGCAGGAAGGAGCTGTAACTTCGGTGTCTGTGGACACCAGTGGAGATCAGTTTGCCCTCGTTTCACAAGAGAAAATCTGCTGTTATGAACTACAGGCCCAAGGCAGGCCTTCTCCTTCGTGTAGGGCTGGAATTTTTGATGGGTCACTGCTCCCGGTTTCCCTGTATTCCATAAACCGAGACTTTGATACACAAACTGCCTTCCTCACACTGACTGAAAAATCCCAAGTCTTAAAGAGAGATTTGATAATTATCATAATGATCGGATTTCTTCCTAACATGAATTGGGAACAGGATCCTTCCAACAGGATCATGGCCCCAAGGAACGATGGTGGGGAGAAGAGGGGCATTCTACAGGACAGTAGTTTATCACTACAAATAACTCTCCATCACCCAAATTGCTGTGCTCCTGTAAACCCCCTGTCTCCTTTTTGACCGAGTCAAGATGAAGAAAAGCCAGCCCACGACTTGGCACAGAACGAGGCACGAGAGAACGAGCAAGCTGAGGATCAATACAAACAAAATAGAGGTGACATTAATTGCCTGGAGCATTAATAGACCATGTGAGAGA
Organism: Atrichornis clamosus; assembly: GCA_013400975.1. Taxonomy (NCBI): domain Eukaryota; kingdom Metazoa; phylum Chordata; class Aves; order Passeriformes; family Menuridae; genus Atrichornis; species Atrichornis clamosus. The sequence continues at coordinate 367,582 of WBMZ01004434.1, read as the reverse complement.
GTAGAAACAAGCTTAATTTTGAAAACCAAGGGGTCTGCCTGCCTTTTGTGCTCCGGTTTTGCTGGAATGGACATAAATGTCACTTTTGTCTGCCGAGCTCTGCACGGGCTCCGGCAGAGAGACGGCGGCAGAAGGTCTCCCCAGGGTGTTCCACAGGGGGTGGATGCAGCCTTGGGCACCCCAGGATGCAAACAGTGAGTTAGCTGTACCACATTCCATCATTTTTAATATTTGGCAGCATGCTCAGTGTCTCTTGATGGGTTCATTGTAGTTATTCTAAATAAAAAAATTAAAAAAAAAAAAAAAACAACCAACCACCAAACCCAAGTCTGAATGTATAAAACTTCAGTTTTAAAAGCTTGTTTGTCCAAGGCTACTTGGTCTGTTACTCCAGATGAATCCCACTTAGATCACGACTTCAATATTTTTCTTTCGAGATCAGCGATTGCTGGACACTTTGTGATTCTAGAGGAATAATAAATAAATATAGAAATAAAATTCTATAGGAACATTTTGTGCTGGCAAGACCAAATATGGAGCCTCAGCCCTGGTGAGTGGCCTTTGAGAGCCCCCTGTAGCTGTTGACTGGTAAAGATTGAAGTAGTTTTGTCAGTCTTACTACAAACATTTACCTTCTGAATCCTCTTGCTAATGAAATCAGCTGGCAGTGCTTCAGTGAAGTTTAGGTAGCAAAGTGTAGGCTCTGTGCAGCCCTGCTGCTTGGGGCCCCACTCACCTCCTCTCTACCACAGCAGTATATTTATTTTAACGTTTGACAGTATCTATCAGGTTTTAGAGAGCTTGTTTAATGACCTTTTCCAAAATCTTCCATTCATTTCTTTAGTTTCTCACTTTCTCTCCCTTTTTCTTTTTAAAATAAATTACTGTTATAAAAACAAATCCAGCAGAAGGGAAAATATTCAGTGCCTAGAAACTGAAAAATTGAGTATTTGCTTTTTATGGGGCACTGGAGTCTTCTAAAATACAGAACTGCTAGAAAACTTAAATGCTGAGGACAAAAAAGTTCACTCAGTAGCTATGCAAATATACTACAGTTTTGAATCTCTTTGAAAAATAATTTAAATACTTGTGTTTCAATTTATGGTCTTAAAATGCCTGAAAAACACATTCCTACTTTTTAAATGGATTTTTTTAAGCGAGTCTTAAATACACTTTGATTATTTCCATTCTTGACATTATGCCTACTCAGGTATTTTGTACAGCAATTTGAAAGCAGAAAGGCAATTCCTAGCAATACCAACAGGTATATATTGATTTAACAAACACCTCCTCTTAAAGATGCACTTTCTTCTTCCCATGGAAGAGAAAATGTGAATTTAAACTGAATAAAGCCAAAAGCTAAAACACATTGTCTATAATGATTTCTTTGATGGAGAAAGCTCAGGTTCAAGTTCATTATCTTGGTATTTTCAGAGGAGTTTGCCTGCAGCTTTTAGGAACAACATTTAACTGAATTTTATATGTGAACATTAAAGAAACAGTAATGCACAGGTATAAAATAAGTGATCAAACTGAAAGTAAAGCGTACAGCTTTCTCCCTGTTAGCCTACACTGTTATTATCTTTTCAGAAGATGTCAAAACCTTTTCTCAGGAATTCTCATTTTTCATACATTTTGGAAGTAGTTACAATTACTTTAACAGCTCTCTATAGCACTAAGACATCTGTAGCAAAAACGGTTATTTACTTCAAAGCCAGAAGATTTTGAAGGCAGAAAGGAATGACAGGCAGAAACAGAGGGCCAGAGACACTGCTATTGAACTTCTGTGTTTAATGAAACACAAATATAAGGAATATTTTATGTAAATGTGTATTTACAAAGGACAAAATGCATTTGTAGGCATGTACACTATATAACCAGAGGCCAGAGCAATTAGCATTTTCTTTTCAATTCGTGACTGGAGCTTTAGTGTAAAACACAAACTACAACGTGCATACAGTCATCACGTTATTTCATCCAAGTCTGAGTACTGACTCAATTTTAAGCACATGCCCCTGGATCTCTTGCAAGTAGGAGTTTTATGAAAAATATCCTGAAGTCCAAGCCCTGGAATACCCAAGAAAACACACACATCAACATCTATTCCCCATTCATGCAGTGCAGGCTCGGTGGGAAGGGTGGTCAAAGGTACTTGGAAAAAAGAGGGTTCGTATTGTAAAGAGAACTACATCTGAAGGATTGCAACTCAAAAAGAGCACAACCATAAAAATCAGCCTGGAGATTAGGCACAAAAGTCATCAGAGCTCTGTGGCAGCCTTAATTTATGACTTAAAACATTTATGTTCATCCACCCCTTTTCCTCGTCCTTCCCCTCCCACCCTTAAATTTTGCAGCTCTTCAAGAAGCCCAACCTCTCGTGTGGCACTGGGCCCTCCTGCAGTCACAGCAGCACCACTGGGAGCATCTCAATGTACCAGCCTAAAACTGCGCTTTGAAGTGGTTTTAAAACAGATAAAACGAGGCAAAGAAAGTTTGCTCCAGACTCAAATTCAAAACATTTTATGAGAGTCAAAGCTTTACGCTGGCAAGGGTTAAAGTGGTAGAAGACAGTCCTGCAAGCAAGGAACAGCATCACTCACACCAAGGACTGCAGTGGCCAGGGAGCAGGGGATGCTCAGGTGTTGGAATATGCTTATATTTATTTTCCTTTAACAACATGAGAACAAAGCACACCTGGCTTTGTCTGGTGTGCACAAAGCAGGCACCTCCCTGTACTGATCCAGCAGAATTTCTGTCCCTGTTTGTCACGAGCAGGGCCACTATCTCCCAGGTCCCCTCCGGTCTGACTGAGCTGTCTCAAACTCAGAGACTCCTCTTGGAGGTATTTTGATGACTGAGATGTGCTTTGCAGTTGTGCATTTTAATTTGAAGTCATAAAAAAGCTCACAGATTCTGTTAAAGTGGAGTAAGAGGAAATACAACAAAGCTGACAAATAGAATAATCACGCAGAAGCTTAGAAGAAATGAGCATATTTGGTGGAAGTATAATGACTGAGCTGTACAGAGATACCCATCTGCATGTCAGATGTGCAAGAAAAGCCAATATGGTTGTCCTATTTTCAATTTTTATACCTGAGCATTGCTGACTGATTTTACATAGAGGTACAGCATTACATAATTTGCTGTGGCCTTTTTACAAGTTGAACACCAATTCAAACATTGTTATCTAGTCTGATCACTTCATAAACTGGTATCTAAGATACTGAAATAGATAGGATAATTAAAATAACACACCTGTATCTATGATAATTTGTCCCTCCAGTGTTTAGTTCCCTTATCTTCCGTGATATATTTACAGCATTTTCATCTCAATACCGTTTTAATTACTTAATGAACAGAAACATTGCCTTTCCACAGCAAAACACACTTTTGCTGTGTTCTACTGCAGGTGAAAAAGGAAACATGTAAAACCTTGGACACAGACAGTTAATCAAGCTTAACCGAAGCCTAGTAACAAAGAAAGCAAAATGGAAAATATATGTGTTGGTGTCCCACTGTGTGCCGCCACACTTTATATTAAGGAACAGCCTTATTCTTTTTAGGACTGTAGAAGAGGCTTCAGCTCCAACATTCATAACACACTACGGAGTCAGGAATATTCTTCACTGTACTATCCTACAGAAATCTAACTGTTAATTGGACACAAAATTAGCTGGAAAGTTATTTTTTTCTATTTCACTTCTGGGTTCAGGGTTCAGCTCCCGGTGACACCTGCCAGGTCAGGAGCAATCAAGTTCACAACCTTCATGCTCCAGGGAGAACGGCTGCCATAGAGCAAATCATGGAGAAATAAACCTGAGGAGGAGAATACTTCTGAGAGCCACCAAGCTGCTATGCTGCAGCAGCGCTGACTTCCCTGCCATAAAGCATTCCAGGGGCAAAACATGGCTTTGGAGGAAGAGAACAGCTTCTCAACCCGCCGGGATAAGCACAACACTGTGACCACAAATATGTCAGATTTGCTTAGGATAGAATCATAAATCAATTTGGTTGGAAAAGACCTTTAAAATCAAGCCCAACTGTTAACCCAGTACTACCAAGGCCACCGCTAAACCATGTCCCTAAGGCCCACATCCACATGCCTTTTAAATCCCTCCAGGGTAGTGGCTCAACCATTTCCCTGGGCAGCCTGTTCCAAGGCCTCACAGTCCTTTCATTTTGGTGAAGACATTTTCCCCAATATCCAATCTAAACCTCTCCTGGCACACGTTGAGGCCATTTCATCTCGTGCCAGCACTCGTTGCTTGGGAGAAGAGCCCGACTCCCACTTGGCTGCACCCTCCTGTCAGGGAGTTGTGGAGAGAGACAAGGTCCCCCCTGAGCCTCCTTTTCTCCAGGCTGAGCCCCTCCAGCTCCCTCAGGGGCTCCTCATCAAGCTTGTGCTATTTGCACATCTTTGCTCTTTTTGGCCTGAACTTGAACTATTTGTACAGTTCCAAACAAAACCAGTCTGAGGAGGGTGGAATATTTTCTTGTGAAGCAGGTAACAGAATTTGATCTGCTCCTGGAGAATCGTCCTTTCAAAACTGTGAGCTGCTGCACTGGGGTCTCAGTGCCCTGTTTGCACACACACAGGCTCAGCAAATCTGGAAGGAAGCATCTGTGGCATGTTGGGGTGGGAGTTTGACACCTGTAACACAACTCAGAGGTGCTGCAAAGGTGTCAGGGAGCAGTTTTATTCTGTTTTGTATCTAGAAAACGTGCAGCTCCTACAACCACCAGCTCTTTGTGCAGGAGCGCAGCATCCGTAAGAAAGGTCAAACAAATAGGGATAATTTGGGAACACAGCTCATGGTTCTAAGACTCAGCTACAAGGAATGATTAAGATAAAAATATTTACCAGATTTCTGCTAAGGGGATGGTAGAAATCGCAGTTTGAAGAGGTGCTTTACAGAACTGAATACACACCAAGCACTGCAAATGCTGCTGACAACGAAGATGCTCCCAGCGAGATCAGAGCAGAGGTTTATTCTTCCTTTATCAGATTTGCCTTCCAAGTCTCCTTAGAGCAAAAGTACCACCACATACACACTGAAGTCTCATCTTTAAAAACCTAGGGCTCTGCACTAAGCTGTCCTCTGTCAAAAAAAAAAAAAAAAAAAAGGCAGGGGAGAGGGTTTTTGATTTTTTTTTAAAACACATTCTTCTGTCCCTGTGTTGTGGAAAGAGGAGATTTGTCACACAGGCTTTTCCTCACTCCCTGAAGGTGAACATTGGATATAGTCATGCTCTCTCCATTTAGGGCATAAACACATTTCTGCCTGCTGCCCCCTGCCAGATGAAAGGGGAGGGGAAAAACCCCACCAAGAAATCAAGATGCAAACACTAATTCTCATTTTATAAATAATCTTTCTAGTACCTTAGCTGGATTGAATGATTTGATACTAAACAGTTCTATTTTTTTCAGTCTATTAACTGCACAGTGAAAAAATAAAAAATTCATAAATTACATAAATACTTACTTAAGGCTGTTTCTGAAACTTCTAATTCTGTCTAAACCTTGATACATACTTCCAAACTCTTCTGAAATCAAAACAGCAAGAATTGAACTAGAACTTTCAGCAACAGTGTTAAATCACAGAAGAAAAGCAGTAAAACAAATGAGGCTCCTGAATGTCGCCATTTCCATGCAGCACATTTCTGCAGATGTCTGTTCAAAAAGCAGTGTTTTTCCTGCAGACCTAAATATCTTCATTATAAAGTTTAAAAAAATAAATCCTTGCCTTTAAAAAAAATCCAGAACAAGAGGGCATAATTCCTCAAAAATTATTGAAATGCTTTCTTTTATTACCCCTCTGCTAGAAAGGATTTAAGTGGAGATAAATGCAAATTTGGGGTGGAAACAATGGCCTGTTTCTCAAGCTGTAGTGATTGCTAATCAGATTTAGAAATCTGTATGAAAGCAAAAGGGGAAAGAAAGAAGGAAAGGGGAACAAGGAGGAGAATATGAATGAGACTGAGAGCAGGTATGAAGCAAAACTTCTTTTTCCCACAATTAAATAACAACAACATAAAACAAAACCAAACCATGTTCCCTGAAACTGAGGACAAGTCTAGCATCGTTTGACAGTCAGTAAAGGGTAATTGTACATGCTTTTGTTAATATGTTCCACCAGGATTTCTCTGAGCACTAGAAGCTGCTCACTGGTTTTGCATAATAAAGCCAACCTGAGATCAGACACAACAAAACTCCATTATTCCCACACGCACTTCAGTACAGAAGTCAGAAAGTGCTCTTTGGATTTACTGTCATGATCAGCACAGCAGGGTTTACAGATGTAATGAAGCCAAGAGAAAGCATCACCAACACCATCTCTCTTCATTTTCTTCCTAGAACAACTTTCAAAGGGGAATCATGAAGATTAGTGGGATGGAGCCCTGATCGAAACCAAGACTTTTATCACATCATTAAAATTAAATCATATATGTATATATACATATATATATATATATCACCTATATCATTTAATTTATCAGATTTGTGGAATTCCTGAAATCTGGTTGATATGCACTAAATGGAAGAGAGATCAATAAACTGAGAGTGCTGCATGGAAATTTGCATATAGTTTCTCACAGGCCAAGTTAAAATTTACTTATGCAGCAGATGCCCAAAAGGTCTTTTGATTTTAAGAGCTACCTGAGATGGGAACTGCTTAAACGTTTTTAAATCAGGCACAAAAAAACCTTTCCGTTACCTAATTTTACCACAATATCTATAGCAAAGTAACTGCTTCCCTATTTATCCCTAGTCAGCCTCAGAATACTTTGGGGACTCTCTTTTTTTGGTATTTTGTGTGTTTGTTTTGCTATAGTAAAACACAAAACATAACCACAATCTCTATCTTGATTTATTTATGGAGCTCCAACTGTCTGGGGTGTTCAGATCTCAGAGGAAAAGGGGAACCTCCAAACAGTCCAAATTCTACGTATCTAATAAGAAAGGACATGTACACATACCAAGTGCTTTATTTAAACCATTTTTCCCACTTCTTCAATGTGGCACTTCAGCAACCTGGGAAAAGCACAATTTTATTTTTTTTTTAAATATATATACTGTGGGTCTGGATAATAAAGGGATATTTCCTATCATAGGAAAGACAGAATTTCTTTCTTTAATCTCCTCCTGTTGAAACAAGACAATGTCACCCTAAAGTGTCAGGTGGAATTTATTTCACTAAGCTAACAATGCTCATTTCCTTACACTGTTGTTCCTTTAAAGCTTTGAGAGTCTAGACACAGAAGTCTCTGAAATGTAGTTCATTTTGAACACAAGGAGGGAAGGGAAGAGGAAGAACAGACAATCTTATCTCACCAGAAGATCTTTATAGGAGCACGTGTCCCTGAAGAAGAAAGGCTTTATGTTCATAATTTCATTGAATATTTCTTTTCAAACATTTGAATAATGGGCTTTACAGAACATCTTTTAGATACTAACTGATCTTTATAAGTAATAAAACCCTCTTACTGGGCTTGGTTACGTACATCTAGAATCAACAGTGTCTTTTATAAATAATAATCATAGCTAATTACACATAGTAAATAACCTCACCTTTCAAGCCTCCCCATTTATCATTTTACTAAATATTAATCACAGCTTTAAGATGTCTAAAAGCACGACATAAGAGCGGGGATCTCTGGGTAAAGGATCCCAAACCACCCATCAATATCCCTTTCATAAAAAGCACTGATTAAACCTTCCTGGCTTGGGCTTTTCTGAGTTCTGATGTTGGTTCTCCCTTTTCCCAAGCCATCACACACCAGCCCACCTTCAGCAGGGTGGGAGAGTTCTCAGCCCCCCAAATCTGCTGCCCAGAGCCGGGCGTGGTACGGCCGAGCCTGGGCAGGCAGCAGGAGCTGCACGAACTCAGATCTCCTCTTTCTTAATTAGGACTTGAAACAATAGGTGGGGAAAATTCAGGACCAACGGCTATTATGTATTAGCTTTCGTTTCTGTGCATTGATTGAGCTTATGTTGTTTTATGTGTGCGATGAAAGGGCAAATCAAAACCCATTTCTCTTTCTTGTCAATTCTCTTTCTCTTTTTCAACTATTTATCTTCGTAGTGTATTGCAGCAACAGATGGCACATTAAAAATGAATTCACTTCTTGGGAACTGTATACTGTGCAGCTTATTCTTACCATCTAAAATGACGATGTAATTAAATTTCTTTTGGAAAGGTACCTATAAAATACAGTAACATAATCCCCACTTAAGGAACAAGACATTTTACCATAGAAGCACCTGGGGAAGAACACAAGTCTTCCTGGCATAGAACTCTTTTGGCTGGACATTTTCATATGAATTGCTGACCTAGCTTAAAAAGTGTATATATATCTGTATAAATATATAGATATATCACTCAACTTATTTCCCTCTCTAATTTTCATAGAAGAACCAGTTTCAAGTGTTTTCTACATTAATTTCTCCTGGCATGTTTACAAACAATTCTCTCAGAGAGGATTCACTGGATATTAAGATTCTTTAAGAAAATAGCTCCCAATAAATTCAAATTAAAAACGTCATTGCCAGCAAGCACTGTGTACTAGGTCAGTTTACATACAACGCTATCAATGTACACTTAGCAAGGTGCTTAGGAAAAATAACCTCCCAAGCACATGAAAAATTGTTTACATTTGCAAGCTCATAACATTTTAAAACCTTCTCAGGGATTATTGAAGAGCAGCAAGCCAGGATAACACACAGGTAACAAACTTTCTTCACCAGCATTAAAGTCGTTTGCCACAATTAGAAAACAATAGGTTAAATTTCTTCAAAGCACAGTGCTTAATTTGGTGGCAATTGATCAGCTCAGATAGGAGAATCATAGGAATATCAGCTTTATAGACCCAGAATAAACAGTAGCATGAAATACATTCCTTTCCTATGATCAACAGCACCTAACAATTACAGCAATAGTCATTAGCAGGTTGTAGAAAAAAGGAAAGCAAATGTGTAGGAGGAGGGACAGGTCATACTGAAGCTGCTTTTTCATTAATCATCATTATAGGAAGGGAAAGAAGAAATATAAAGTCTCCATTCTTATGAAATGTATCAGTCATTATTTTATAAACTTGATTATCTGTTTTCAGATCCTGAAATCTCTTTTGGATGTTTGAGTGAAAAAACAAACAAACACCAAATATATGCAAAAAAAACTCAAACAAAAACTCTTCAACAGAGCAGTAACCCACAAATCAGGGAGAAACCAGCAATATCACATGATATGATAGTGTCTGATAATATGTACCCCAGAACAAAGTTTCAATTATACCACCTTTACTTTCTCTGGTTTACTACTGCAGCCTTACTTTGCTACGTTAACCTCTCTTTGTGGGGGGAGGGGGGAAAAATCAATCTGGGGGAATTTACCTTTTAATTGAAAAAAAAATTGAAAAAAAAAATCAAACATCACTGCATCTTCACTTTTTCTTTAGGTCAAGAATGTCAAAACTAGTTCGTACTTTCAGTACTGTCACCTACCTTAAAATATTCCATTAGGTAGGACAGAGCTAATAATCTCTGAGAAAAGGGAATGGATGGCTTTCCCACCACCAAGAGGGCTACAAAAATACAGAAAACCCTACAGATATACATGCTCCCCAGATTTTAAAATATTGCAATATGAATTCGGGGGATTTTTTTTGAAGTGCTGTTGTTAGAAGTTTCCTGTGCCTACATGAAAGATGGTATTTAAACTGTTGTAACTTGGCTGAGTCAAAAGCAATTTGCAGGAGGACACTGAAAGGCAAATATATACATACAAGGGACAGGTCTGCTAACATGTTAAATAAACCACACTTCCACACAGAGCTTGACAGTTCCTTTCTCAAAACAAATGCATCTGAAAGGAAATGCATTGTCCTGTTGAGTCAGGCTGCATTTAGCATCTCTGCTTTCCCTCCTCCCGCCCCCCAACAGTGTGTCAAGGATGTTTTCATCCCCTTGTTTGTCTGTCTCCCCTAATCAGGACTCTGTTGTTGTACTGAGCAAGTCGAGGTATTTAGTGAAAATCAAGATGGATTTAGTTTGGAATTAAGTAGATCTCCATGACAGGAAATATTAAGAGATGATGGATGTCTGACAAATATTTAAATTAAAAAAAAAAAAAAAATCAACTCCCATTTCAGAAGGCAGCCTGCAAAGCCAGATTTATGAAACTGAACTTTAAACTAAAAGGAACATATTTTTCCAGGCTTTATGTATTAGCAACATTGCATTTAATTTAGAGATTAAATAAACACTAGTTTGAGGCAGTCCACAAGGGCTGAAAAGCTTCGTGGTGGCAGGCTCAGAGTTTTGAGGCTATGAAATATGTCTCCTTTTTTGACACTATTGTAATAGCATAGTTGTTCACTTCTCTTGTTTCCATGGGGTTTATGGTCCATAAAGTTTAATAACAATCTTAACAGCTGAACAGTGAGCACACATCTCTGGGAGGCTTCTGTAAGAAACAGGATCTGAGTTTTATCCATGTAATTTTTAGTGGCAGCATATGCCCTTTCCTCACCAATGTCCACAAACACCCACATTATTAAAGAAGGCATCAAATGACACTGACTCACCTCAGAAAAGAGGCCACACACCCTCACATCCTCCAGGAGCTGAGTGAACAGCACTTAAAACACCAGCTCAGGTTATGAAATTGCTGAATTTCAGAAAAATTAAAGAAAAAGCTTGAAAAATAGGTCCCATTGGAAGAACATATAGGAGCACCCACAAAGAGCAGTGGCTTTCTTCCACCTGAGTTGGTACCAAAAAGAGGTCTTGGGTACATATCGACCTTCTGCTCTGAGAGGTGCAGACCTTCCTCTTCACTCTTCTTTCTCCAGTCCCATATGATGGTGCAGGAACACTTCAGTTACGAGCAAAATTTGCCTCTAGGTTGTACATGACTAATTGCTTTCCATAAAAAGTGATTCAAAAATGCCTTCTTTTGATGCAAAAAGAAAAAGTGGGTCCCCCCAAAAGAATATTCAAGCCCATAAACATCTTTTCCAGAAAAGACATAGGCCCCACGTCTGGTTTTACCTTCAGAGGTAGCCCAAAACAGATGGAAAAGGGTTAAACAAACCACAGACGGTTTTTCACCAGATGACAAGTTCCCAAAACCGCTGCAACACACTCCAAACCCCCATCTACTCCAGCCTCTGACTGGCTCATATCTGACAACTGCTTCCTTTCCATCTACCTCAAAAAAAAATCACCCAAAAAACCCAACCAGCTAGAAGAGCTAACAAACCTGAGAGCACCAAAACTAATGTGGGATTCACCTGCACCTCCCCTGGCATCAAGCCCAACAGATGATCCATGAGTCAGCCCTGCTGGCTTTGCCTGGCTTTCACCTTGGCTCGTTTGGGTTCTGACCTGGGTGCATGGACCTGCCTTATGGACTGGCTTCTTTCCAGGACAGGAAAAGCAGTGCCACTGATCTGTGATCTGGATCAGAAGGTAAAATTTGAGCATAAATCCTGTAATATTGGTCAAAAATTCACCTGAGATCTGCTTTATGGAGCCTCCCAGAAAGTTTTAGGTGATACAAGGAACATCTTCCCTGCAGCTTGGTTTTGACTTAACTTTGATTAATTTGTGACTGCCTTGGACTGGAGTCCCAAATGTTAAAGAACCGTGTTGGTTCAAACCAATCAAAGATAAGGCCCTCTGTCTACTGATAATTCAACCTATTCCACTATTTTCATGATCTGTAAGGGTCTTTCGACAAACAGAAGTAGAAGGTAACGTTTGACTTTCAAACTTGGATTTATATAACTATTTGTAAGGAGGAGCTCTATACTAGTACAGAATATTAAATGAATTCCCCTTTTTTAAATAATTGAATAGATTTCAACTTGACTGTGTCTCTGTAACATTTTAGTAGATTTTTTTTCAATGAATTTGACACATCAAGTAATATCAGAGTAAATCTACCTAAAATATTTACAATTACTTGCAAGATATTTTCACATGAACCAGTAAATTGAAACTTCCTCTCAAAGGAGAGACATAAAAAAGTCATTTTTATGGTGGTTATTGTAATTTTAATAGGCAATTTCATAGGTAAACAGAAGTGCTTGATCTCCATTCACTACTGTATAACAGGCTGTGCTGCATATCTAATGGAATCACATGGATTTGTGTACAAAATGAACCAGAATTATAAATGGCTCCTTCTGTGGTTTAAACTCCACAGGTTTATGTACCTCAGCTACAGCGTCTCAGAAGAAAACACAACACACATTTATATCGTACAAACAGGCAGCCCACTTCTCTGGGGAATAAAGTTTTAAGAAGAAAACGCTCCAGTTTGGCACTAAAGCAGCTGCTCAGCAGAAGGAGCTGTGCACACATTTTCGGAGTAGCCTCCATCCAAGCTGGTTCATTGAAATGTATGCAGGCTCAAAAGATCTGAAATTTGTGTGGGCAAATTACACTTTCATGGCTGGAGTAGATTAATAGAGCAATAGATTTAAAGGCTAGAAGGGATCATTATGATCATCTACTATGACCTTCTGTTTAACAGAATTTAGCCAAGGGATTCCTGCATCAAGCCCATGGCTCATAACTTCTGGTTGAGCTACAACCAATATCTTTTAGAAAGGCATTCAATCTTGATTTAAAGACTTCAAGTGATGGAGAAGTCACTACATGCCCTGCCAAGTTGTTACAGTGCTTAATTGCTCTGTTTCTTTTTCCTTTTTCTTTTTAATTTTACTACTACAATTTGTGTAGTTTCAACCCAGTGACTATATGTTTTCCTACTAGATTAAAAGTCCTTTTCTAGCAGAAGTTTTCTCCAAACACGGAATATCTTCATTTTTGTCTCATGAAGACAGTGGTGCTTTATTCTTTTGCTATGGGATAAAAGTTCTCATAATTCTCATAGGTCTATTCTGAAATCCTTACATGCAAACACCAACACTAGTACTAGTCAAATAATGTTTAATTTATAGGGGTAATAACAGTAATAATAAAACTGCAAGGATAAGTTTGGAGAAGAAAACAAGCAGGTTAGCCATTTGGTCTTTCTCTTTCTTACACATGCTCATGCAAATATCCTTTAGAGAAAAGGAAGAAATAAAAAATTACCCAAATATGCTGAGTTTAGCCAGGCTGGAAGACTTAAGGATAGTAAAACAGCGTAGCAGAGCACAGATTTGGGGGCGGATTTGCCAAGTTTGATGCAAGAATTCACGAGGAATAGGTACCCCCACAGTCCTCTTCATCATTCCACCTGGCCTGGGTCCCAGGAATGTTAGAGAAGGTTTTTAGGTGCTCTGCCCTTCTGACCCAGGCATGCACAGTGGGCTACAAGTGCAGGCTGCCAGCTCCAGAGCATCTGAAAACTCTCAAACACTATGAAAATCCTCAGCTGCTTGTCAGGACAGCTTTATGGGAAGTGAGATGAGGTTCTGGCCCCAGCATTTAACTGCACTTGGCCATAACTCAATTTCTCACAAATAGCAATTTTGGCATGTTCTGGTTCTCTTGCACAACTGTGATGCATGCAGTGGGAATAATAAATTATCGTGCTATTACACGACAACAGAAATCTCAGTGTGTTAGGTTCCATGTGCAGGACTGAAAACGTGGGCTGGGATTTCATTGCTCTTTCACTAGGCTGGAATCTAACATGGTGATGTTGTTTAGTAATTAACTGCTGATCACATAATATTGAGAATTCATGGAAAAAGGGATTGCCCTTAAAAATAGGGTTCTGGATGAGGGGGTTTTTTTGTTATGCAAAAGCCTGGATATCTGTAGTTACTCTCCTACATTTGAGGCATATAGGGGAATGACAGTCAGAATGCAGAGTTTGGAGGAATGTCCACAAATGCTGCTTCTGCTTCAGATGTGACCACACACCTCTGGAAAACACAACTGTATAATGCAAATACCAATGTCCTCTTATAATTCATTAAAATCTACTGTTGGATTCCAGTAATGTTTGAGTTGAGAAGTTGAGAACAGGAAAACAAGCAGCATGAAATTCAAGACAACCTCTTACTTAGGGGGAAAAAAAAAAAAAAAAAGCTATTTTCATTCTAAGAAGACAGTGGGTGGGAGAATGGATTTCTGCTAGGGAAACAAGCAGTCACTTTCACTGAAAAGGAAATACTGAGTTGCTTTGTCCTAAGGTCTCAGTGGAGCAAAGCCTGATGGTTTAACCATGGCATATGGGTTGCAGCCCAAGAGAGCTAAAGAGAAAATTTGGAAGCTCGTGTCAAATTTTCTGCTCTCTATATAGCTTTGGCCTAGGCCTCAGCAGCAGTCTCCAGGGACAGAATGATGTACTGCAATATAACAAGCTGCCTGACATTTTGAAATGCCTTAACCCCCAGCTTTCCATCCACCTTTTAGCCCTTGCAGCAGCTTCCCTTCCCACATGGAGCTGCACAATGTGCAGTGCAAGACTTCACTAAAAAGAAAAAAAAGTTGTCATGTCTTTGTCCTTGAGGTTTTTAATCAGCAATGACTCTTGGCTTCGTTAATAACATTTTCAGTAATATAATAGGAAAGGCCAGCCATTGTAGAGAAGGGGGGTGTGTGAATGTCTAATGTCCCTTGCTCAGGCACATGCCATGTCTCAGCAAAGTCTTGTGACTGTTTTCTAGGTTTTTCCAAACCAGAACACAGGATGGGGGACATGAAAAAGGGAAAACACTGTTTTCCTGTAAGTGCAGAAATTGCAGCCTCCTAACACAAAAAATGAAGCCTCCTGAATCCCTGGCAACGGAAGCTTTAGAAGCACAAATGTGAACGTTGAAGCCTAGCCAGTGCACACAAGCAAGAAGAAATTTATTTTATGCTTCCAACAACTTTCAGATTTATATCTGGTAGTTGGTAGCAAAACTCTTTAAAAACAGTACAATAATTATACATCCAAACCAAAGTCTTTCTTCCCCCTTGACATGGGAAATGCTGCAGAACCGGAAGCGTTATTAATTTAAAGAACTCTACATGCTCTTCCAGGCTTGAACTCCAATAGCCCAGCTCACAGGCTTCCTTTTTTCTGAAAAGTCAAAACATCGAGGGGTTGAATAGAGCTCCTCTCATACATTATCTCCCTAATGACTTTGACCTATTAATAAGTGGAATCTATCAAGTATACTCTCTCCTACAGTATTTTGTCAATCGTTATACGCCTCAATGGGGCCACCATTAAAAATCTGCCAATTAATTCAGTATTTAGGACACTGTTACTATGAAATATGCTATGTATCATGCTATTTCTCATTATAAATATAGAAAAGCTGTAAATTACAAGGTGAGATTAGTATTTTCTGCAATAAGAAGTGACGCCTTTTAATGATAATCATTATATATTTTGCCTTTTCTCTCCTTCAGCAGGGTTCTTTTATAGATGAGCCATTCAGAGGAACAACAACCTGAATGCCACATTGGATACTGGAAAGATATTCCTTCAGCACCCTTGTGCATATTTCGTGACATTCTGTCTTAAATCCTTTTTGTAGCTAAGTCTAAATATGCACTCTAAATTTTTATTCTTTCAAGAAAGTTAACCGAAGGTTTTTTCCAAAGTTTAAACGTCTTATTAGAAATAAAAACAATATTTAAAAGTAATACTAGGCAATTCAAACTGACTACATGTTTATGTACTACGTCTGAATAAAATGTTTTTGTTGACCGAAAACAAAGCTCTTGCCCAAAAATGATTAATTGTGGCTTTCTGGTCAATAAAACACTAAATAAAATGAAGGATGAGAATCTAATGTGGGTGAAAGTCTCTAATAGCATTTATTAAATATTTTTTTTATTATTTAAAAAAAATGTTTTGTTTAAAAATAATATTTTATTTAATATCCCATGGACCAAAAAAACCATTAAAGCTATTAGCATCAAGTTAGCATGATTGCAATGAATAATGTGGAAAGTGTCTCTAATAGAGTTGTAGCTGTGGTTTCATTTATTCTAGATGAAAAATGACATTTATCAAACATTTGATCTGATGGGCTATATATTTATGGAGAAACAAAAGAGAAGAGATTAACTGGCAAGAAAATCCATTTTGATTAGACTATTTAATGTTCTGTGTATGTGTTACAAATAACCCTCCTCCCAGGAGAATTCCTTTGAACCAGATTTCTTCAGTTATTATTTTTATTTAGCACTGAGACCATACGACCTGTGAAAAGAACCTTTTAAAACACTTGACAAAAATCAAAGGTATTAGAACTTTTATCTATTTTTTTTTTCCCTGAAAGGAAAATCTTATTGCTGTATGGGATACACTTGCTAAATTAAGCTTCTACTGGTTTTAAACATATTTTTTAATATTATCATTTTAGGATCTCCACTTGCACATTTCTGAATGATATTTCATTTGGAACTGCAACCATTTATCTAGTTGAAGCATCTGTGTGTTTAACATATGGACTGGAAACTTTCCACTACAATGACTGTGTTCTGCCAAAAAAGCCAGCAAAAGAAAATGTTCTGATGTAAATATAAGCTGATATCCAACTTCTTCACAGGTTTTGAATCTTTAACCATCTAAGTAAAGGTTACTTTATTACAATTGCAGTTTTGTTGAAAACAAAAGCAAAATAAAATAAAAAAAAATGAAATACAAACCAGAAAACCAGCAGAAACAGGCCCTGTATATTGCAAATCCCCATTTTGGCAACCCAAAGTGGGAATATAAGCTTAAAGGCCTGAATTTAACAAACCTAATTATCAAGGCTTAATTAGTACCAAGGGTAAAGCTTCATGGAACACCTGCAGACTTAATTTATGTCCTGACAGAGAGGAACAAGTGTTAATGGGCTGTATTTATGTTAATACCTGAACCTTAGAGAGCCAGTGGGATAAAACAGACTATGCACTAGTTTTTTGTTTCAAGCTACAGAACAAACATAAAAGATTTTAATCTTAATATTAGTTTGCACATAAGTCCTTGGGGAAAGTATAGATCTATTTAAACTTTAAAATTGGAGATGCTGAATACTAAAGAAAAAAAGAGTAAANAAAAAAAAAAAAAAAAAAAAAAAAAAAAAAAAAAAAAAAAAAAAAAAAAAAAAAAAAAAAAAAAAAAAAAAAAGCAAGTTCATTTAAAAAGTGGTGTCAATGCAGAAAATATCAAACCAAAAAGAGTCAGTGGCCATTTTCTGAGCATCCTGTAAGCAGATTCTAGTTTTTTAAAACCTCCTACACTGCACCACTGATGTTTTCTACAGCATGAAAACAGATTTTTTTCATGTGTCTGATGCATAATAGAATTATTTTCTATATTCAGAGGGAAGCAGAAAAGCTGCCCACCATAACTGCAGTGCTGAGGGTACTGCCCCTGTGTGCTGGGGCTCAGTGGACATGATCTGAGTTGGCTCTGGGCCCCTTTTCAGAAGGCAGAGCCCTGTGGGGAACTGGGTCTCTTACGGTCTTCAGTGTTCTCAGAGCCCAGGCTATAAATGGGCCATATGGTGCCACCAGTCCCAGCTCTTCCTGAGTGCCAGGAGAGTACAGAACATTCTATATCCGTGCTGTTCCTCTCCCTGTGTGCAGTAAACTACCTCGGAGCCGGGGGGTTTAGGTAGGAATAAATAGCTGGTGTTTTTCCTACTGAAGCTGCAATTCTATTGCGGCAAGACTGGTTCATCTTCACTTCCGGCCCTGCAAGGATCTTAACTAAACTCAGAAAGATGGCGTTCAAATGGCATTTTTCTGCCCTGCAATGCTGCTTTTGGTCCTTGGCCACACGCACCATTTTGGAAAGGTCCCCCCTGGGAGCAGGGCCGTCATCCCCACGGGAACACAGCTTGGCTCCACGCCTCGTGCCTGGGGACACTATGTCAGCGGGGGCTTCCCAGCAGAAGGTCAGTGAAAACTTCCCCTTTTCATCTTTTAACTAAAGGTTTGACTCTGCCTAAAGGCCTAAAACAGTTTTGTTGCCCTTCATTTCCTGTAAGTACACCAGACTCAGGTGTTACCAAGCAAGAGGTAAGAGTATTTGCAGGATGACCCATAAGAATTAAAGCTAATTTAAAGACATACATCTTGGTTAAGCAGGAATGGGTAGTTTGGTTAGTATCTCCTCCCCCCACATCCCTTTGGGTAATGGCAAGAGAATTCATTAAGTTTTTGTTATCTTTTTCCTTCCTATTTTATAATCCTTCTTAAAATATTGACACTATTACTTCTTCCCCTCCTGCTTTTTTTTTCTGGCAATGACCACCCCTGCCACCAGCCTGTTTGCCACATTTCAGTGGTGTGCAAACCATCAGCACTTTCCATGGCATGAGTGAAAATGTCACTGAGGATGTTTGCACAGCTGCGGGAACAGGGGCCGTTGCGGGGCTGTGTTTTAGTGCTGTCAGCCGGGAAGTGCAGCAGGGCCACCAATGACTGGGAGGGATTTGCATTATCTTGCAGGAGCCCCCATCACCCTGCATCTATCAGGGGCTCCTTCTGTGTGAGGACAAACTTCCTGAGGCGACATGAGGTGCTTAAACGGCCTGCAGCAAAACCCATCCAGAACAGACTGGGGGGCTCAGCCTTATGCCGGAGGGGATTTCCACACACCTTCAGTCCTTGGACTTGGAAAGGCTTTTAAGGACAAAGTGGAGGAAAGCCTCTCCATCTCACCTGCAGCTTTCCTGTGGCCCAGAGCATCACATCAAAGCTCAAGAAGAGTGAAGTCAGCCTCCCTGAGGACCATCCCCTGCCCCAGAAATGCCTCTGGCACGCAGAGCGCCCTTGCACTACCTTGGAGGAGCCACGGCCAGTGGAGTGTTATCCCACCTTGGACCTCCAAGGATGTGAGCTCCTTGTACCTCCTGAGCCAACCACCTGGTGTCCCCAGCACCCTAAACTCTTGTACCTTGGAGCACTGCTGGAAACATTTGCCCCATTTCCAAGATTGGAAATACTTTCTGAAACATTACACAAGGATCTCCCCAACACCAGGAATGAAACGCTGGGCTTGAGAGAGCCTTTGTTCTCTGTGTTCTCTCTCCCTACATGAAAAAGAGGAAAACCAACACCTGCTTCTCAGGGCAATAATTAGTTGTTTTCATGGAGGGATGCTTACGGTGCAGTGAAAATGAAAATTAATAATAATGGCAGCAGTAAACTGCTCTCTATTTAAAGGTTCAAACTTTACAAAGGGTCACCTACTAAACCAATCTACAACTGAATGTTGATTCAAAAACTAAACAATAAAAATCTACAGACTTCTTTTACTATTTTTATCAGGCTACTAAATACATCTTTTAGTATGTTTTTACCTCTGGCAAATTTATCAGACCTTGAAAAGTGGTTTTCAAAACTGGACATTGCACATGAACACCAATCTAAAACATATGATCTCTGTGGAAACAATTCAAGAAAAGCATATTGATTTTTTTTTTGGTGAACAGCACTAACACATGCATAACACACATGAGTTCTCGCATATGTACACATGTGTGGATGTGTTCTGGTAAATCAGCACAGGCCCAGTGTTACAGGAAGAACACGGCTGAAGCCACGGCGTAGGATTCTGCAATTCACATGTGCTTTCGTTTTGGTCACGTAACCACATCTCAGAACACTATGCTTTCTGTATATTTTGTAAAACTAGCTCAAGATAGACGATAAATGGAAATAACCCCTTAATCAGATTGTCAATGAACATTCTGAGAATTAAAATACAAATCCTGGACAAATTTAGTCATCAATTTCTCAAAACAACTTTGGCATGGGAAGACGGAGATCTTTGTGAGGTCTAAAAGGTTGATTTTTTGAGTTTCTTAAGAGCAGAAACAACACTTGTCATACACAGTTTCAATCAGGCTTCTTGTTCTGTTTTCTAATTTCATTTCATCCCACTTTAACATGGCGTTTTCCACCTCCCTCAGATCTTCCCACAGAATCAGTCAGGTGGAAGAAACACTTGAGTCGCTTGTGCAAGCATGATGGCTGAGCTGGTCACTGCAATTGTCCTGGGCACATTAACCAATTTTGCAGTGAAAAAATAAGGAGAATTTTCAGATTGTGATGTTTAACGTTAATCCAAACTGTACAATAGAAGGCTGTCTTCAAAACCATGTATTATCTGCTACCAAGTCTGGTGAAGCCAAATAAAAACAGGAAAAGAAAAAACCAAAACAGCGCCTAAGATTTTATTTTCCACTTGGGAAATTTTCACATCAGTGAAATGAATGGTCGTTTTGCTTCACTAGGTGCATTTCTTTTGGGGTCATCTTTTGCTCAGCAGGAGTGGACAAGGATGAAATGGGATTTATGGGGCTTTTAATTTCTATTCTTTAATGTTTCTATTTTCTTGTTCAAATACATTTTTATTTAATGTTTTGAAATATGACTTTGCAGTTCAACCTCATTTTAGCTTCACAAAGTAAATGCAATTTATGTGTTGCAGTGAAAGAAAATACAGAAAGAAAGAATGTAGTTAACATTTTTGTGTTTCAGACAAAAGCAAAATTTTTGCCTAACTTGAAATATTTTCCATGCTTGCGTAAAAATCTGTAAAATGAGCAATTGCTCATCAACTTAAGAGTTATATATGTGAAATCTCCTGCACACAAGTCAGGGCCAACGCACGACTGAAGATTTCTAACCATTTGTTAAATTTCCCACTCTGCAAGTGGCAAAGGATTGAAGAGCAAAAATGAACGAGTGAAGACAAGGTTCCAAGTCACTAAACTGTAGAGATGTCACAATCTTTTTTGTAGGGAGATGCTGCAGTTTCACTGTAGTGAGGAGAAATCTCCGTTGCCTTTACAGCCAACACAGGATGTTCAACTTTTAACAGAAAGAAAAAGCAAAGAAAAGTGGAGATAAAGAGAGAGAGAATTATCAGCTCTACAAACAGACCACAAACTTTTATTCTGGTACTGTTGAGCTACATGAAACTATGCATCCGCTGCTGATGTTACACGGTCAAACAGTCTATTGGCTTGATATGCACTTTAATAAACATGGATGGAAGTTATTTCATGAATTAGACACAGAAACTTTAGCTACCGAGATAAACACAGACAGAGTCTTCCTGTGCACACAGGACAGCTGAGTTAGACTGAAACTCTGACTAAACACATTCAGTCAGCACAGTCAGCTCACAACAGTAGCTGAGGTTCCTATGGCTTCAAATGCAAACTCTTATCAAACATCATAAACACTCATGGGCAAATCAGATCCTTGTTGTTCCTTATTTAACATTTGATAAAACCAATGAAGTGATCAAGCAGCAGTTTCAGGAACCTTTTTGTTTGTTTACTTTTTTTTGTTAATGGAGAGTTTAAACCTCTATTATTACAGCTTTTTTGATGTCTGTAATTACATAAATGCCATTTTAATTTTGCTAGAATTTAATATAAAAAAGGCAAATATACTGCACACTGTATTGCAGTAAGCTTTGTCCTGCAGGTTACAAGGCAAGGTAACGAAGTTAGCCTTACACTTTAAACCACTAACCAGCTCTTAGCCAAGCAACTCTCACATCACCCCCTGCAGCATTTTCTTTCCACAGATGAGGAAAGCAAGGCACAAAAACGGAACAGAACTGCTGTGTAGGGGTTCAGCAACATGGAAAGATCTGAAGGGTAGGAGTTCCTGATTTCTTCACCTGTTCACTGCCGCCTTCTGCCACGTTTGTCTTTGGTCCCATTGCTGATCGTGAGGGACTCACTGATGGTGCTAAACTGCTCCTGAGCTCCTAAAATTTAGCACTTATGTTAAAAAGTGCGATTTCAGAGTGGAGGCAAACTTCCACCAGAGATAAAATCATAAATTTCTAGACTTCCTAACATCTTAACCTTCGTGATTTCCACGCTTTGCCATCAGGGCTCAGAAGACCCATGGAGAACACGTGTGCAGAGGGGCTGAAGCAGTGTAAGAGGGTTTGGCTCAAAGATTTCAAACAGTGACAAGTACATTTCCTCTTCCCCTGGAGGCTGCAGCACCATCTGGATTTTAGTTTGTATTTCTTTTTCTGAAATGCTGACTTAAATATTGAATTCACTCCATTTATCCCAAGCTTTGTAAAAGGATTCTTGTTAGCAATGAGTACTACTACTACTAATGAGTAAACATTCAATATATATCTGTTACACCATTAAAATACTCTGAAAATAATCAAATTTCTATTTTTTCCCAGCACTTTCCCCCATCTCTGATCTGTATTTGTTCATGGCATACACCAAAAATCTTTCACTGGTATTAACTAACTTCACTGACATGCAATTTTTACAGTTGTCACAAAGAAAGAAGAAAATTCTGGTGTCTTTGTTTAATAAATTCCCAGAACTGCTAATTCTTTGAGTGCTAATACATAAATTGTGTTTTTAAACACAAATTTAAAATAAATGTGTAAATTAGAGTATTATGGAAACAAATTAAAGTTAAAAAAAGAGAAAACTGGAAAAGCAAAAGATGACAAGAAGAGTGACTGTCTTTTTAAATTTCTACTGTGTCCACATGTCAGGGTAGCTTTGCCAGCTTCCCACGGTAAGCAAGCAGAAGCCAAAAAGCAGGAGCAAACATCACCTCCCAGCTCCAGGCTACATCCATAAACTTTCTGGCTTCTGTGAGTTTGTGTCAATACCTCCATAATAATTCTGATTTATATAAGCTAAAGCCTTATAGTTTAATAATGTTTTCAAGTGTGGGATTCTGAAAATAATTATGTCACTGGAAGTATTCCTATATTTTCTAGAATCATTCTTTTTGCCTCTTAAAATATACACATACTGTTCTAAATTGTGCCACCTTAACCTAGAAAATGCTTACTAGATTACTTCAATATATTTGGGTTTTTTATATACAGCAAAAAGAATGATCAGGAGTAAAAGAAGGGCTCAAACTTTGATGTAAATCTCACATGTGGACCTTCCCAGTGCACCCTGAGATTGCAGCTGATTGCAGCAACAGATGCACTGGACCTTCTTGGCACCCTCTCTGATGTTACTGAGATTGCAATTACCATATTTTCTTTCTGCTCCTTGAAAGAAGTAAAATCACGTGTGTCCCAGCTGCTCCCAAACACTAAACCACAGGGAACAAATATATACCAAGGAAGAGGACAGAAGGAAATTTTTTAACTCATATATGACTGGGCACTACAGAAGGAAATTACCACTCACAACAAATCAACAGCCTTCTAAACACCACTTACACATCAGCACATTCCAGACTGTTTTACTTTAATCTTCCTCATCTAATATAATCTAAAAGCCAAGGAAGAACATATTTCGTTTCACTGCTTCAGTAGCAAAATGGACCAGGATCTTTACCAGTCTCATCAGTTTTTAGTTCCCCTCGCACACGAAATTTATATTTCTCAGTGTCAGTGTCCTTAGAAGAAGAGTGAACACAGCATTAGGATCATTAGTCATCTTTCATGCTCTGGAGGTCCTTCTCGACCAATTTAGTAAAGAACAATGCTGTGCAAAAGAGACAGGGTGGCTGCTAATGACAGGCAACAGTTCAATATTTTATGCCACCTTAAAAAAGTTTCAGTAACTGAAGGTGTTCTCACATTAATTCTTTGCATCAATTATTGACAGAGAATTTAATTTAAAGGCAACTAGTCAGTAACCTAGGGGTACTGTTTTAAATAATTTATAATTGCTGCATGGGTGTAATCATATTGCTATTGATTAAGATCCAGTCACTTCCACCAGTCCAGCATGTCTTATGCTAATTAATTTTACTGATATCACCTTTTTAACTCTGTATTCCCTGGTAACAGGAACTCATTATTAAAAAATAAATAAATCAGGAGCAATCTTTTAAAGTTTATTTGATTAGTACTTGCTGGGCAATTGAAAAAGCATATTTAAATGCAAGCAAAATTAAAAACTGAAGAAGGATAAAGACAGAGTGATAATTTCAAGAAAAAGGCAAGAAAGCTTTAAAAAAACCAAAGATTTTAATTAGATATGGGAAAGAAGATTAAGAGAGAGTTATCATCATTGCCACTTGATCCTGAAGTTGTTACATGCATTAACTCCCATTTAAATCAATACAAATTTTGAAGATCAGTGCTTTTCTAGTGAAT
The DNA here is from genome assembly GCA_013400975.1 of Atrichornis clamosus. NCBI lineage: Eukaryota > Metazoa > Chordata > Aves > Passeriformes > Menuridae > Atrichornis > Atrichornis clamosus. Next base: position 343,550 of record WBMZ01004434.1, on the reverse strand, counting down.
TGTAATTCTCAGTGTGGCCAGCCTGGACCCTCCCAACAACCCAATAAAACACAGTATAACATTCCAACAGTGGGAGGTCCTTCCCAGTGTATCCCTCTCCTGCCTCACACATCAGTCCCCAGTACAGACTGATTCTTCCCTTCTGGACATCCACTACGGCAGATTCCCGTCTCTACTGGAAACACTTTTTCCACATTTTTAGGCTGTTCCCAAGTTTGGGAAGTGCTTCCTCAAAAGCACACAGAACTACTTCCTCAACAACCTTAAATCTCATTTAGAAATTCCCCTTTGCTTGCACGCCAGTAAAAGGACTATTGATGCTGTTGGGGTTTGATGAAGCCCCCTGCCCACACTGATTTATCTACCACGGTATCCTTGTTTCTTTGAGCTCTACTGCCCACTCAGTGCACTGGTGGTCCCCTGTCTGACACATGGACTGTGAACATCCACTCAGGAAGTGCCTTTTTATTCTGGGTGTGCAATTTAATGGCGTCCAACAAAGCAAAAATCACTTGGCCCTTTGGTGCTGCAGGAATGCCAGCAAAAATAATGCAGCAAAACCACCTCAAAGCGTCGGAGTGCACATTTAGCTCTCCAAAGTCTGCTGCAGACATCCCACTTAAGGACTTCAGTTGATTTCATTTGGTCCAGACACCCCTTTTTTGATGTCACTAATTACTTCCTGCACATAGAAGGCTTCATCTACAAACAGCAATTTGTAAACACAGCCTTCAAGGGCAGAGTCTGAGCACTTTCCTGTGAAGCCTGGTGAACCTATTCCAGGTTTTCCCATGAAGGGACCAGTTTGTGACTGCATGGGAAGCACACAGATGTGAGCAGTCAATGTTAAGGAAAATAAAATCTTTCTGAAAGCTATCTAAAAGATAGTGGAAAGGATGCTACTGATTTCAACGAGAGCAGAATCTGAGACAGTTTTCCTTAATGAGCACAGATGTTTGGAAAGAAAGTCAACACAAGGAGAGAGGTCCATCGTGGAAAGGGAGAAACTGGAACACACGGAGGTGGTTATTAAAAAAGCACTGAAGGGACCTATTCCTGATCTTCGGGAACCTTTCCATGGAGATCAGGGTGCTGGCTGGAGTGTGGGCAGGCAATTCCTCGCCTATATCCAGTATCAGCAAGGACACAGGTCAGGGACTAGGAAGACAATGAGTGTAATCATATCCACTGGAGTCAAAACATTTAGCCTGAAAGTAAAATGACAGACCCTGTAATTTGAACTTGACACATGCTAGGAACAAACATCCACAAACTAATGCCACAAAGGACATGCAATCTCTGTCCCTGAAGACACCATTATGTAAATTAAATTGAATCTAGTCCACTTTGAGGTTTGCAATCAAATGGGTATTTTTAATATCAATAAAAATTGAGCTTTCCCCAGAGAATCCAAATCAAGCTGCTTTTGCAGAACAAAAGGAAAATGCTGAAACATATATGCTTTTAAGGTAACTCAGTGAATGTAAAATTGTTGGTAAAACCAGTACATTCAAATCTACTCTGACAAATAAACTGTGAGACAGAATAAACTGATCTGACATTTATATTATCTTAGAATAAAGAAATAGAGAGTATGGAGATACCTGGGTACTGGGGGCTGCAGCTGCAGGAGGCTCTGCCCACCCTTCACACCCATTGCAACCAGCACTAACTTTATACCTCTGGGAAAAAAATACCCCAAAAATACCAACAAGGACTGTCCATGATTTATTCTGTTCACATTGTAAGGAACAGGGATACAACAGGGTGAAAGCTTCTGTTGTCTGTTAGACACGATTTCCATATATGAAGTCTTTAATAAAAATCTACTATTATGCACAAATACTAAATAAATGTAATATACCATTAAAAATAAAGGGAACATCAAAACAATAATTAGGCAAATATGCTCTGGTTTTAAATAAGAATCAACCCCATTGCTAATCTACCTCAAATAATGGCTTTGTTAACAAAATTGCAACTGCAAAAGGTTGTGTTTGACAGTCACACCTGGTAGTATGAGACTACATTTCAAACAGTTTGGGAGAAAAAATACACTATTAAATGTACTGAATACCTTGGCTAGGGTTAAGTATTTTATGCAGGCATCAGCATCTTTAAGGAGTTCACCTTTTAAAAGGAGCAGGTTTTTTGTTGTAAATGGCACTGACACTACAACAAGAAAGTTCATTTCACAAAGATGATTCATTAAGAAATAAAATATTCATGGCTGACAGCTTGAAGGATCGCCATACAGTTTTATTCTAATGCACCTGTCCTCTTTGTCAAGTCCAATATGGGATGTCATGTCGCCAAAGTTTTATTTAGAAATTGTTTGTCAGAGTGAGCTTTCTAATGTGAATGAAAAATTCATTCCCTCATTAAGAAGATTTTCCATGAAATGTCTGGGATTTTCAATGAACACCAGGACATGAACCAATTACTGTTAAACACTTAAAGAGACAGTGTCCTAGCTCACTCAGCAAAACCCTTAATGCACAAGTGTATGGAAAGAACTCAATATCTATCAGTAAAACACAAATGAAATATCCATTTTATTTTGGTTTATGTGCTCCTTCCTGCTTTCCATCTTCTTTCTTTTCTCTTCTTTTCTCTTTTTTCTTTTATTTTCAGTGACAAATGGAAAATAATGGTGTTTGAGAGTTCTTAGTCAAATACTAGATGCTGAGATTTTGCATATGACCTGAAGTACAAAAACGTGGCATAAATTTATAGAGAATCAAATTAATTAGCCAAAGATATACGTACATGTAAAGCTGACAACAACATTTATTTGTGTTTCTTTATTTGCTCAAGTCCTGTTCATTCCCTGTTTGTCTTTTCCTGAAAGTTTACCTGCACCAGCTAAGAAAGCACCTGTCCTAAGCCCTGAGCCTGGTGGATCACAGGACCAACACACTGCAAAGCAAAAGGCACTGACAGATCACCCCCCTTTGCATCCCAGAGGACTCCCAAACCAAGTTGAAAAACTGCCTACATTCATGTATGCAATGATCTGTGTCCTGCATACTTTATTTTTATCATTAAAGGAACTGCACTTGGACTGATGTGTTCCCGAAGACCGGGTCTCCACAGGTATGCACTCTCTTCAGACAGACTTTTCCACTGTGGAGAATAATTTAGCTACTCGTTCCAGACTTCAGGCTGTCACACAGCCCACCTGGAGCAGAAGCTGGGCTGCTGGATACCTGAAAACCTGAGACACCTTCCACCTGGTCTGACCTGTTCCCTGTGCGGCACTGCCTGGCACCACCACCGTGCTCCAGACGTGCCGCCCCACGGTGAGGTGCTCTGTGGACAGGCAGAGCCTCTCACACCTCCTGAACTACAGCTCCTGAGGGAGCCAAGCTTCCCCGCGGGCCATAAAAAATACCTGTCAGGGTTGAGGCTCTCCTAACACCGGCCCTGCACACGTGTGCAGGGACAGCCTTGCTCTGTCCCGGCCTGACCAGCAGGGTTGGGAATTGTCCCTTCCCTCCGGACTGGGGTGGACACCACAGGAACCCCTGCAGGGCTGCCTTGGCTTGTGCTCCACCACTCTGCAACCCACAGAACGGAAATGACAGAGTTTACACAAGGCCTTTCTCTTTCGTGTACAAATCTTCAATGATTGGTTTTAAAACGCCTCTAATTTCCATATCAGAAATTCAAATTAGTAATTCGAACAAGCTACTTTCTTCCTTTTTAATAAATGTTAGTAGCAACTGGAAATATTGTACATTTCTGATATTTAGATTAATCCTGTTAATGGTAAGCAGACATCTCCAAAAAGGGCTCTATCACACTGGTCCAGCCACCCAAATCCCCACTCCTAATGAACTCTAAAACAAATTGGGGGTTATATATATTAGGGTTCAGTTTAAATCTGCACACGTAGCTAACTTTCCCTTCATTGCACCTTTGGGAATTTTTCTATATAATCTATGTTTTAGAAAGCACAGCTCAGTAACTTTGTGCCCATAATTACTTTCACTACGAAAATGGTCAAGAGCTATTTACGTCCTTTAGAATTTGTAAGTTTTGTTCTAGGCTACAGCAGGAGATATTCTAACAGATGAAGAAGCATTTTCTTAGCAAATCAATATTAATTTATCTAATTGTTATGGTCTCAAGAGCCATAAGTGCTAAGCTGAGAGAAAAGTGTTTATTCTGAGCAAAAGTTATTCAAATATTTATAAGACTAGATAATTTAGAAAAGAAAATACACATGGCAGGAGACAACACTAGGCCATATTTTTTTAGCCACCGTTTCACTTACGAAAGACAAGAAGTTTAAGTGAGCAGATAATGCGATCACTAATTTCCTCATGCAATTTTCAGCCAAAATTCAAAGTTCAGTTTGGTTTTTGTGTCTTGAAGAAGTGATGCAGCTGGGGCTCTAGAAATAAGCCCATATAGAAACAGGGAGCTGTTATTCTTCCTTGACTAAAATTTTTCAAGATGTTATGGAAAACTTTCTATCAATACTGCATATTATAGGCATAGATAAATATAGATAGATGGAGATAAATATATATAATAGTCATATATAATACATAAATATGTAGATCAATTTATATTCCATAACACAATACAATTCCATAAATTAAAACTCCTTTTTTTTAAAAGTAATGTCTAAGCCTAAGCAAACTGAAGGTAACTGTTATGACCTTTCTGCCATGCGATAACACTGGTATGAACCAATCATCATTTTTTGCCCCAGCTCATATAGTCCATTCTCTACTTCACATAGGTGAATAATTAAAAGCAAAAGCCAGAGGAAATTGTTAATCATTTTGTCAACTGCAAAGGTCACCCAATTGTGCATCACAATGACATAATCATAAATGCAAGGCATTATTATCATAAATGTGAAGAAAAGGAGTTAATACTCAGTTTCAAAACTCATCTTGAAACATCCTTTCTCATAATTGTATTTACAAGGCATACTTAGAAACTGTAACTATTTTAGTCCTTGCAATCTGATAGTATTTTTCTCTTGAAGTAAGAATAGAACATGCCTTCCAGCTACCATTCTTTTTTACACACTGATTGTACTATAAGGTACAATAAATTATTGCAATAACCTTTCACCCCTCTAGACCTAAGTTCAAATTTAACGGATGTCAGACAGAAAATGAGTTTGTTATTTTAAGCTTAATCACATCAGACACCTAAATTCTCACGGGCAATCCAGCCGCGGTGCTCTGCCTTTGGCAGGCTCGTTTTCCCACACTTGCTCCCCAAAATTGCCCCCACAAATTACAGCTAATGAACTCCATCCCTGATTTAGCCACACGTGTCAGACGTGTAACCCTACCCGCGTGAGCGGCCCGCTGAAACCAAGGGGGTTGTGCAGGCTTGTGAATGTACATCCCTGCTGAAATCTTGGCAGAACTTTTGGTGCTGGTGGTCAGGAAAGGGTTACGGAAGCCAGAACACAACAAAACTTTCTGTGGAACAGAGCAGCTTGTCTGCTAATACAACATTTTGAAAATGCACTAGTTTTTTAAAGGGCAAATTAGGAGTTCTGGGGCTCTCAGAACCAGCAAACACAGAAAATCAATTAAACTAACATGTGAAGCTTGAATATATCACATTGTAAACTCATATTTTATGCCTCCACTTTAAGTGCACTTAGATGAGCTCCTGGAGGAATTCAAAAAGTGTTATCTTATTTTGTGCCCAAAACCAGAAAAAGAGCTCCACTGGGCTTGCCAGGCTGTTAAAATTAAAATAGCTGTTTGAGCACAGCATAATATATGAGACGTTTAAGGCATTTTCCCCTAGAATTTTGGTTTATCTTCTTTAGTTAATTTTCTGAGATAAAATCCAGTTATAAATAACCTGGAGGCACTCTCAGACTGCTGCTTGTGGGATGGCAAATCTTTAATAGCCAGAAATTCTGCCTCTTAGAGATCTCTTGAGGGAATAATAGTACTTTGAAAATTATCCAAAGGAAAATAAGCAAAAAGCATTATAAAAATTATAAAAACCTGTAATTATGCAGGAAGTTATACTATATTTATAAGCTAATAATGAACTATCACCCATAGGCTTTTTTTCCCTTTTTAAATACAAACATAAAAATATTCATTGACTATATTCAATTCAAACTGCTGATTTTCACCAAAATTGATTATATAAGTACATACTAAAAAAATTTCTGCAGGATAAGCCCCTGCAGACATGTGCCAGACCAATAAAAAGAAATAAAATCTAGCAATTAAAACAGATGTGGCTGAAGAATTGAAGCAGAACTGCCCAGAACTTTTAATTTTCAGTACTCTAGAATCAAGGAAAGAGTTATACCCTGACAGCATGTAAAACAACTGAAATATGAAATTAATACTTTCTCTAAACCAAAGACTACAATAACAATATCCTGGCTGTCATCCATTGACTACGTCTATAATTACCACAGTGCCTACGACTAGAAAAGTAGGAGGCAATTCAAAACAAAAATTGAGTCTGTCAGACTAGATATTGTAAGATTTATTCTTGTCAAAGATCTGTAGGCCACAAATCATAATTGAAGTTCAGGCAGTTTGAAAAAAAAAAAAAAAAGTTTGTGGAATATAAAAGCAGTCTTTTTTTTTTTAAAAGGTCTAAAACTGCTATGGAAATCTGCAAGTCAATCACCTTGTCAACATTAGCAAGGAAAACAGTTGAAAGCCATTCTGACAGGCAAGGTAGAAAGGAACACATATTTGTAACATAATAGAAAATAACTGGTAGAGAATTAGAAAAGAAAAAAAAATCTGCCTAACTATTCTCCTTGACTTTTCTGAGGTTACAGAGAAGGTTGATGATAGTAGTGCAAATGGCATAATTTATTTGGATTTTCAGAGTGCTGGCAATGAAATTTAATGTATGAAAGGTAAGAGCTACGAGGAGGGACAAAAGACCTAAATTTGAGAATCAAGAGAGAAAAGAAAAAGGATGGCTTGAAAGGGGAAATTACACACAGCAGCAAAACCCAAGTCTTATATTTTGCAGGTAATGTCAATTTATCTTGCTACTTCCGACTCAATACAAACGATTAGACAAGTGAAAAATAAAGAATTCTAAATTAGAGATAATCAAAGAAAACACCTTCTCATAGGAAGAATAAAAGAAGTCTAGAAAGACTGGCAAAGCAGATTTGTTGTCACTGTAGCAAAGGAAAAACCTCACAATTCACTTTGTACCTCACATTCTTAAAATGGTACAAATCTGATGATTCCCATCCTCATTATCTTCATTCACCCTGCCCAATTTAAAATGACAAAAACGAGGGATTTTTTTTTTCAAATGCAATAGCTCTTTTTTTCACTTAAAATAAAATGTAGTGAAACAATACTTAACCTTTGATGGACACAGTTTTGGAGATAGCTTAAAAACTCCACTGGAGACATCAGATTTGACAGGGAGAATGTCTAATGCCACTGAATGCTGAGATTTGCAAAATACAGATGTACATTTACTTTTCATTGATCTTAAGCTCCCATTTATTAACTTAATTCAATGCTGTGGAACTCAAACAGTTGAAAAGGCTTTTGGTTAAACTTCTTTCTCCCTAGGAATTTCTAAATTTCAGTGTAAGCTGTCTGTGGGTCTTTTTTGTACACAGACCAGTGTGGCAACCCTTTAGGCAACAGTTCAGACATTCTCCCAAACATTCATTAGATATTGCTCCCACAAAATCCAGATGAAGCATTTCCACTACATTTTTCAATTATTCACAATCTGCAACATTAGCTAAAAATTGGTCCTAGGAAATCCATTGCCAGCAATGTGTGTATTTGTGCGTGTGCATGACAGAGATGCATTTTTATGCTGATCTCTCCAAGATCACACAGCAAACATTACGACTTCTCCCTTGGACAATAAAACAAACATCTGCTTATTCAATGAAAATATATATAATGCTGAGTTTCCAAAATCAACCCAACTTTGAATGACTCAATCAACAGGAGGAGGAGTTTCTGCAGACGATGGGACTGTACTTTGGAGATATGTAATCTGGGCTGCCTATCTCTCAGTTCTCCTTTACCTCCTTAACAACTTTAGATGCATAAATAAAATCTAGGACATTCCATTTATATTTTTAACTTCAAACCAGGCATGAGAGAAAGCATTTTGCTGAATGTCAAACTCACGCAAATATTATGCATTAAAAATGTATTTGCAAGACCATTTTTGAGGTTTCAGTTCCATTAATCACATTGCCTCTAGTGGGGATGCTGGATTTCACTCTAAATAGTTTGTGTCCATGCAGCACAGTCTACAGCTGCCTTTCCATTTTTTTTCCCCTCTTTCCTCACCAATACTGAAGAAAAGGGTAGCTGTTCACACTATCAAGAATGAAGGCTGACTGGGAAGACTTGCAGAAAGATCTTATGACGCTCAGCAACTAGGCAGCAAGATAGCAGATGAAATTAAATGTAGATGAATGATGCACATGGGAAAAAAAACCCCAAATGCAATGTCACATGTTTGCATCAAACTTATGCTTAGAATGCAAGAGCAAAATCTTGGGGTTATATCACAGTAATATGAGAGCACCAGCTGAGTACTCAGTAGCAATTAAATAAGAAATAGGAAGTACAGAATTATTACAAAAGAAATAGAAAAGGAAATAAAAGACACAACTATGCCACTGTATAAATTGATGATTGTCTGCAGCTTGGACACTGTGAGAAGTTCTGGTACCCTCATCTTAAAAAAAACTCCATCCCAGCAGTGAAAAGCTCCAGAGAAGGGCAAAATAAATTACTATTGCTATGGAATAACCTCTATAGACAATTAACTTCTGCATCTTCTGCCTCACAAAGAGGCAGCTGAGTGGGGATGTACTTGTGGCCTCAGAACTGCGAGCAGCTCCAGAGGGTGAACAGGGATGGGCGCCCTCGCTCAGCACAGGAGCTGGATGCTCTTAGACCGCAGCTTCCAGGCGCAAAACAAGTAAAAGAAGGCACTGAATTTTTTACGCCATATGAAGTCAGGCTGTTAAATCCCTCCCACAAGACACTGTGGATGCTGAAAGTTTACAAGACAAAAATTGACCGATAAATGTTATTAGAGGCTGGGAGATTTTTTTTTTTTTAAACTTGTTTACTGTTTGATGATTCTCTGTCTCTTTCTAAGGCTTCTGCTCTTGCCATCTGTCAGGGCAAGTGCACTCAATGGGCTTGAAATTTGTTTTAACCCTGTATGGACATTTTTTATTAAAAACTGCCACACATGAAATGCTTCACTAAAACAAAGCAGGAGCTATTGGATTGACAGGTGGGTGAGAACCTAAACGTGCTGAATAAACTTGAGGAATGGCTGAAACTGGTTTTTTTCCCCTGAAGATTTATAAATAAGCATGGTTGTCTATATTTTATCAATAACACATACCAAAAAGGTAGGTCAGTCTTTTCATTTGTATTATCCTCCTTTTTCTTTTTCACCAAGTTCTGGGCTAACAAAGTTCGATTTAAAAAAATAAATGCCCCCAGGGATGGCACCTGGCTGCTTTCTTACACCTGCAGCAAAAAGCACAAGGTTTCCCTAGGACAGACCCTTCCTACAGGTAAACAATGATGCAAAATCCCATTTTTCTTCACCTCACACCCCAAAGTATTCTGTGCTGCAGCCATGGAGTGTTCCATACCAAAATGATGGTTTCAGGCCCCTGGGCACAGACCCTGTGCTTCATTACTTTTTTGGAATCAATGTAGTTTTAATGTTCTAACTACAAATTAATCAAATGCAACCATTTACAATAATCATCCTGAGGAAGAAATGGAGATTGTGGACTGATGGAAACATTAACCTGGGGGATCACTTCCATCTTACCTTTTTTTATGGTTTTTTACAGCTCTGCATACAGATTATTGCAAATGGTAACCCCTTTCATATCTTTTTTCTCTTTTCTTTCAGCAAATGTGGGTTGCAGGGGTCAACACAGCAGCACTCCTTGTTTAAAATGTGCTCTCCTGATTGACAAATACAGTATAGTTAGCATTTTAGCAAAAAAAAACCCAAAAAACCAACAACCAAAACCAGATCATGCTGTCAATGCCAGTCCTCCTCAGTGGAAACTCCTTTACTTCCACAGAGCCATCCCGGGGGTGACCTCGTCCCTTCCCTTTAAACAGAGCTACACCATTGCCATCAGCATCCAGGGCAGGATACAGAGACAAAACTATCCCCCCACAAAAAATCACCATGGAGATGTAGTTAACAGGGGAGCCCTCCGCTTAACAACAAACATCCCGTTGGAAAGGCAGAAAAACACCAAAACCCATCCCAGAAACATACTTCTTTGGGGATTTTGGTTTTGCTGTTGATCTTCCCATTCTCCTCAGTTAAAATCACCTTAGAGTAGTTATATCCCACTCCTCTTTTTTAATTTCTAATTCCTCTTGTCATTCTTTAAAGAAAAATCTTTCAGGAAAAAAAATAAAAAGAGGAAAAGAGAACTCTTCCTTTCTCGAAAGGATTTTAAACCCGTGTTTGAACCGATTTTCAAAAGAGGGGCTTTAGTTATCCTCTGATACCAGGTCTGGTTGAACAGTATTCAATAGCATTCAGCACCATCTTTTTCTGAAGATTGTGTCTTGGTTTACTGCCAATGTCCTTGATCAGAGCACAGAAGCATTTACTTAGGAAAATAACATTAAATGGCAGCCCATGGCAACAATAACAGCTCCATCGCCGGAATACACTCGCAGAGGATGCATGGGTGGCTCGATGGCCCTGAACACTTAAGTACATTTTTTTTCCTTTCAATTCCCTCTGGTACATTAATTTTTATTGATAGCTTATAGCTATGGCAAGTGGTCTTGGTTTTACTAACTTGCAGGACTGAAGAATATCACTGATGTGGAAAAAAACCCCAACATAACAACAAGCTACCTGGCCACCAGGCTGTGTGTTTGTATTTTTGAACCACAAGCCTTTATTAAATTGGAAAACCAACAGATCTTCCCTTCCCTATTTTATCTGCTCACACATTAATTTCTTTTCAAGATGAAAAAAAACATCATTTCTCTAATTTCACAGAAGCATTAGTTGATTTGCACTGCAGACCTGGGTGAGAAGTGTAGTAGATTTAGGAAATGCAAATGTTTTCTTGTTTCATCTTAATGGCCAGCTGAATCTTAAGGAAAATTATGTAATGCATATTGTTACATGGAAATGTAAACCTCAACAAGTTGCAGGGAGAAAGCAAACAAACATTACTTCATTACAAAGAAAGGTGATACTGTCTAATGTTTCCTTTTTCCTGCCTGTGTCTTTGCACACAGCACACAGATACAGCTGTCCAGTTTTATCTTAAAAACCTGATCTATTAAAATGAAGTAGAAAAAACCAGCTTGCCTGATCATTTGCATTAAATAACTGATTTGTGACAAAATGACCAGGAAAGAAAAGTTATGGCATCCAAGTGCAGCGAGGTCTCACTGACCATGGCCTGCCATCCAGTGTTTCTAGAGCCCATCCTGGAGGTTATCCCCTAAATCCTGATGTTAATGGATCATGCTGAGGTTTGTTTGGTTGTTTGTTTCCCACTGAAATCTTAAGGGACTTTATGTTAATTCAAAGCAAATGCAATTTCTGCCATTTCTACATATGTGACATAAAAACGACCTTGCATTGTTACACAGCAACACAGCTGCATGCCAGTGGCCAGAGATCTGGAACATGTGGAAATTGCTGAGTCAAGCCTCTAAAAGCAACACACACATTAGTAATGCCAATGATACTTGAAAATAAGTGTTAAAAAAATATCAGTTAAAAAATTACAAATCTTCCACTACAAACCCCAGCGCTCTTATAAAATGAGTATTCTTTCACTAAATATGCAATTTGCTCTGTCTTCCTGTACGGTTTGTATTTTACTGTCCACTGAAACATCAGCACGTCTGATCAACCCTGCACAGGTATGAAGGAAAAGGGATACAGAACAGAGCACAAAATATCCCCCCGCACATACCCTGGGCTGGGTCTCCAGCAATGTTTTCTACAGGACATCGGTGAGTCACGTAGACTCTGGAGATGAGGAAGGCTGCCAGCCTCACCCCTGCAGGCAGCTCGTGCTGGCCGTGCCTCAGTACCACACCCAAACCTGCATGATCCATGCCCAAAGATCCTGCTGAGCAACCCAGAAGGAAGGAATACTGACCAAAACAACACATCTTTTCCCTCTATTTTCCCTAAAGTCCAATCATTCAGTTTGTGTGGTTAGTAGACTTACTTTAACATTTTGCCTTTTGATGGGTATTTATCCAAGGAGGAAATAAAAGCACCATTGAGTCTTGGCTCCAGAAGAGTTGGGCACCACTGCTAAACCATTCAGCGCCACAGCACACTCACCAGCACCAGCCTGCTGCATTCATTGCTGGTGGCAGTCATGGAACCACAGAGTCATTAAGGTTGGAAAACACCTGCAAGAGCATCAAGCCCAACCCTTGACCTGGGTATTTCCAGTCATCCCAGTGGCTCCAAAAGCACTGGAATGTGTACGTGACAGCTGCAGAGCCCGGCTTGCTCAGCTGTGCTCTCAGCACGGCGGTTCTGCAGGACAGAAGCTCTCCTGAAAAGTCTTTGAACAGTTCTCAGCAGAGCAGAGATTCATCACAGGGGATTCTTCCACTATATTATACAACAAAATACCACTAGCCATGATTGCATCTAAAAGACAGAAAACAAAACTAAGGCTGAAAATAGGGGTCGTCTTCACTCCTAAAAAACGATGGCAGTTTGGATCAGACTGTTAGTGACTAGGCTAGTAAAAATTATTTCACAAGCATCTTCTTTTCCAATTTAACAATGATTACACAGTGTTACATAGTGATTACCTGAGCTACTCTCTGTTTTAGGGTATCTGTGGTGAGTAGAGATGGAAAGGAGCCTCACATTTGCACACGCTCCAGAGTGGGATCACCTCAAGCCCAACTGCAAGAGATTGCCAAGGTAGAGGCTTTTTAGAAAATGAGAGATATAAGCTCTTTTAATTTGATAATGCACCTACTTTTTATACTCTCATCTTTGTTTTGCCTTTTTTCAACATTTGAATACTTAGAAAGGATGTAATGAAACCTGATTAATCAGCATTTTCAGAGACGAATCTGATCTCCAGGAGCAATTTGGGAAAAATGATTGAGGCACATGGGTTTTCTAGTTCTGATTAGGAATCTGCAATCAAAAATTATGTTTACATAAAGAAACTTAAATATTATCAACAGCATTTAGCACTACAGCATTGGCACTAATGATAAAAATTAAGTACTGGTGAATCACATTTTAAATTTCAACACTTGAAACAACAACAACAATTTTTTTCCCTTTCAACCACAAGAGCTATGACTTCCTGATGAAAGTCCCAGAGGCTTTTTCTTCTTCTCTGGAAGGCATATTTCCCTCTAATTAATTAGGGTGAGGGACTGAGGCAAAGTGAAAGGATGAAGCAGAACCTGACTGCTCTCTGCAGCTCTGGCTGCTCTTTATAAACAGCAGAGAGACATTTCCCCTGCAAAGCTGCTTTGCTGGGGTTTTAGCAGCTGTTTGCAAAGTGGGGTCCCAGTCCTTCGTTCGGTGAAGTCTGACAACAGCAGCACTGACTCTGCACAGGCTTTGGCTCTACAAGCGCCAAACCCACCTGTGGTGGCACAGTAGAAAGGCTCAGAATGACTGTCCTGAGAATGGGCTCAGGATGGTATCTTTTACTGCCTGGATTAAAACAAAATATTGATTGGGACTGCTTTTAATATGCTTCCCAAATTAATGCTTGGTGTTCTTTCTTTTCCTTCAAGGCTTCCCAGTAGCTGAATTTTAGAAGCAGCTCCTGAGCTCTGAAAACATTCCAGTCTATATGTGATGTTTCATACTCATGTGAAAGGAGAAATACATTTTAACTGAATTGAGAAACATCTTTTATAACAGTGAGAGATAAAGAGGGAAGAGAGAGATTGTTCTACAATCACATAAAAAGATCTTGGCAAACGATTCTCCTATACTGAGACTGAATAAGGGATGCAGCAGATATTTTGTCATTTGTTCCCTGGGTTTTTGACTGGCTATAGCAGTGAGGGAAGCGTTATCATAAACATCTCTGAATTGCTAGAGGAAATTTTATTGTCTGCCAGATTCACAAATTGAAATCGATCTTCATTCTACCACTACCAGTTTTGCCAAAGTTTCTGCAAAGTTGACACAACAAAATATGGTAGCCTTTCAGGTTACTTCTGATTAAATTCGTATCATTTGTCTTGAAACAAAAGTGTTTTTTCTTTTTTTTAAAATCTGACTGCAACATATAATTTTAGTCAGCTAACACTAAATTAGACACCCACTCAGATTTATTATGATAAGAACATTCAGTAAGCTAATTTCAAGATGATGACTCCTATAAATTCTTATAATTTATTATTTAGTACTTTGGTTTTTAATCATTAAGTACGTGAAGACTTTGTAGGTCAAACCTGTATTAATGAAGACAGTAATCTATTTTTCAAACTCTCTGCTCCTCACCCACCTTTTAAATTGTAAATTAACAGAAATATCTTTAAACATATGTAGAAGAACAAAGGGAAAAATTGGGAGTATTTGCAGCACCATTTAACTAACCATTCCTGAGACCGTGTCTATTAAATTCATTTCCTCACAATTTCTGCAATTCTTACCAAAGGGAATGCTGAAATCAAACAAAACAAAAGATAGTCCTTAAATGAGCAATTTTAATAATCAGAACAGCAAAAATGAATGGAAATTATGCAAAGATAAGCACTAAAGTTTTCATTAGATTGTTACATTAGCACAAATGGGGTCATTTAGAAGAACTTTCTCTTGCTGGCCACAGGTTTCTGAAACTTAAATATTAACCATATGAATTTTTTAAGAGGCAAGTAAAGATATCAGAGGAGAACTTCTCTTTCACTCAGCCTGTGCTCAGCACAGGCTGTCTGGTGGCTCCTCTGTCTGGGAGGGACTGGGGGGAGCTCTGCTGCCCTACTGGCCTCTGACTATCTGAAATTCCCATTCTGATTTTACAGATGCTGGTCCTCAACACATATTGACCTTTTACTTATTATGCTACATCTGTTTGTTTTTACATCTAATGTTTCATTGTCCTCCATTCCCTGGTGCTTTAATTCCCCGTGGGACATTTAATCCTTGCAACAACACTGGACATTCTTTTCAGGAATGCATGGGGACTCTGAAAATCTGAATATATCACACACAGTACAGCACATTAAACTACTCAAGAATGCTGTAAATCAGTTGAAATGTATTTTTAGGAAGAGCTCCTATAACTATCGCAGATTTCACACACATGCATTTATCTTTCGTCTGCTGTTGCAAACTTAGTGACTCATTTGTTACTGGGAATAATAGTTGTGTCATTCCTTCATGCAATTAATAAAGCTTTGTGCCATGGGTACCCAGTAAATGAAATTCACAACAGGAAACAAAGCCCTGCAAGCAAACTGCATTGCAAGAGCTGCAGCACATTACCAGTGATTCACTGGCCCTTTCCCCTTTTAACCTTCCCACACAGGAACAAATATTTCTGGGAAATATTGCATGTTGTGTATGCATGAAAAAACAGTACAAATAATTTTATGCAGCCTGCAGACAGGCTGCTCCTCTGTCAAAAATATATTTGGTTTTGGTGGAAATCATGGGAAGAAGAGTCTCACTTTCACTCAGATATATGGAAAACAACATGGAGGAATTTCAAAACAGGATAAAGGATTTAAAAGCTGGAATTCTTTAGGCACGGATGGATTTAGCCATAGAATAAACCACTGGTTGGTGATCACCATATTACAACAAGAACTAGAGCAACAGACATTTCCTTGGTCCTTCATTATTTCCACAATATAAGCTATGCCCAAAAAAAAAGGTGTGTCTGGGGAGTGGTTTGTGGGGTCATAGGGGACAGGAAGGAAGGGTAGAAAACAGGAAAGGAACTGGATTTGCTTGTGGCTAGGAAAAAAAAAAAAAAAAGGAAAGGAATGGAAAACAGCAAGTCAGCATCTCTGTAAGTGTCCTAGACCCAAGAGGGGTAAATAAGCCAGTCCAAACAGAGGTGGGGCAATGGCAGTGGTCACATCCAGAGGATGGAAACACGGACTAGGAGAAACAGAGGCAGTGCAGGGACTGAATGTTTAAGTCATTAACCATCAGGAAAACACGTACGAAAGCACATGTCAGGGTAGTGCAGTCCTTGAGCACGTGCACCCTAGCCCTGGGCTGGCTGGGCAAGCACAAGCACAAGCCAACTACAGCAGGGCCAGGGCTTTGTGAACCAGACCAACCCCACCACCCATCTCGGGGTGAGGGGGCTTGGGGGATCCTTCCTGCTGCGGTCCAGACCAAAACCAGCAAAGCTTTTGACAAAGGCCACTGCACAGCTGTGAAATGGTAACTTTCAGGCACTGCAGATTTGGGTCATATTTGACCTAATGATCTAGAAGTGAAAGTCTCCTTAATCCCATTACTAATGCTCTGACTCATCCAGCTCCTGACTCTAAAAATGTCTGCTAAATTCCTTAAAAAGTTATGTTTTAATCTGAGAATATTAATTACATTTAAAATTATGACTCCCCCATGATTTATAACCTCACAGAAACTACTGCATTTTCATATGTGCTTTTGCAATTTTCACTTCTATATACCTATCATTTTCCATTGTTTATTTTCCTTGATTGATGGTAGGGCTTTGGAGGTTTCCCATTATGAGCCTTATAATTATCACTGGTAATAGAGAAGCTCTTCCTATTATATTCAGTGAGACTGCCCAAATTATTCATTGTAGACCATTGGTACAGGACTACAAGGAAATAAGAATTTATTTCCAGTCTCAGGCATATGCTAGATAAGAGGATGTATTTATTTCTCCATGTTTCAAAAGGATTAAGGTTTGAAAAAATAAATATCACTTAGCTTGTCAGCATGCAGAACATTATGGTGCTGAGTTTAAAGTCCCTTTCCTGGGTTAAGTACGACAAATCTAAAAACGGGAGGGGGGAAATCTCAACTATATCCTTACTCAGCTAAATAAATGAATACTATAAATTTTAGCTGTTAAGCAGGTTTACAGAACAGACTGCACAAAACTGTATCTGGGCTTTAACAGTATAATGTGCTTATTTAGAGAAATGCCACAAAATTCCAGAAGTCCTTGACCCTTGGCTATACCAAGAGCTCACTGAATACATCATCTGGGTTTTGCTTAATTACACATAATTAGGAAATGCAATTATGCTTTCAGTGCTACTCTGCCATTAGGAAAGAAGGTAGTGGACAGCAATAACATCAATAGGATACAGGTCTTGATATGAAAAAAAAATTACAGACCTATACAAACAGACAAAACATGGGAAGACTAGTAAACCTTAACTTGAAAAAAAAAAAAGGCATTTTGCTCCTGGCAATAGAAGAATGGATGTTTTAAAGGCATTTTCCCAGTCTTTTTGTTCAGAGCATCATTTAATGATATGCTCATTTGCATCACCAATCTGAGTGTCACCATTTTTTTCTCAATTACTTTGATATGCTAACTTTCTAACATATTTATGACCTTTTATCATTATCTCATATGCTAAACTTCATCCAGGCCTCAGATTAGTAAATTTCTTTAATTATGTCTTCTCTAAGAATTTAAACATTTTCTTCATGTGCTCCTCCCTATGCAAGTGGTGCTCAGGCACCATGATTAGGAATGCTCTCTGAAATCAGCTCATTCCCAAAGCAAAATTTACATGGCTTGGTAATGTGGGAAGGCAGCTATTTCACGCCTTGATGACTGCCCACCAAAGAAAACAGAAAGTAGATGAGTGCAAGTTGACAAAACACATATAAGGAAAAGAGATCTGATCTTCTACTACATCACTTCTCCTGCTTTTGTTTATCATGCTTTAACTGCCCATTATAGCAACCAGCTACAATAAAATAATACACCCCATTAAATATATGTGTTACTTGTAATGTTTGTTCAGTGCTGAGGAATGTCTCACCAAATCACACTTTAATAATATGGCATTTAGTCTTTCACTGGGCTCTGCCCTCCAAAACTTCATGGTAAAGACAAGTGTGAGGTGGGATGCATTCAGTCCTGAGGCATGGTGGTGGTTCAACAGCCAGGCAGAGAGTTGTCTTCTTAGACTGCACTCCCAATCTGCCAGAGAATCCTTTCCTGACACCGTATGGAAGCTTTCCAAATCAAGTTCCATCTTCCAGGCCAAACACATGCAAAAGTGACTCTCCCAAATGCAGCCTCCAGCCAATTGGAGGGGACAGAAACCCGTGGCACAGAGGATGCCGTGAGCCACTGGAGGATGACAGGGGCCACCCCTTAAGTAAGAGCAGGATGTGAGAACCCAGATTCACTGTCCCATCCTTTTACCACTCAAACCAGTCCTGTATTCAGAGGTTTCAGTGGGAGAGCAGAGATCCATCTCTCAGGGTGCATTCCATATGTTCCCAGCACCTCAAGGCACCCCTCATCTCCTGCCACTGGCACTTGGTACCCGCACCAGAGGTGCAGTCACCCTGGGAAGCTGAAGGTGAAGCTTCTACTTAAAGGCAGCAAATTTTTTATATATCTCTGTTTTAATCTCAAGAGCATCTGAAAATAGCAACAATTTCGTAGTAGCATTTCAATTAATATTTACAGTCAGTTTCTATGTGGGATAAAATCTTAAATACTACAGCAGCAGGCTGATTTTAGGGTTTTTTTAAGAATCTAACACTCCACAAATGTTATAAACCATTGGCTTCTGTTATCAAAATATTAAACAGTGGCTATGCCTTAAATATCAGAGGCAGCTTGAGCTGGATATACTCCCATCTTTTCCTTAAAGTGTTTAGCTCTGCTGCCATGCACTCTTAAGCCATGTTTTGTTCCAGAATTAACTGCAAGAGCGCAGAAAGTGTGTGAAATAACATCCTCTGTATAAAGTGCCTATCAGTTTATCAAACTTTCAGAACCCTTTAGAAACACACAGCAATCAAGCATCACATACCACATTTATAAAATAAATGTAATATACACTCGATGTAATCTAGACTACTTTTATCTGCATTATATATCTCTCTATCTAATATAAACTACTTACATGTTATCAGATATAATTACTGAATATATTTACTATTTGGAAAAGAGTTTAGCAAAAGATATAGAATGAAGATAAAATGTAAGGGAATGCAAGTAATTCATTACTTTAATTGCTTCAAGGAGCTATGATGATGTTATTCTGCTATTAAAATAAGTTCCTTAATTAATCAGCCAAACCTACTGACAAGAACCCTTAAACCCATTTTTACCAACAGCAATATATTTGACAAATGTATTTTTAAAAAATACAGCCTACATATGATAATTAATTGTAATAAATTTATTTACAAACTGCACTTTTATTTGCCATTATACCTCCTTAATGACAACAGTTCTCAAGCTTCTGTGGTACCATGACCCATAATTGCAAAAAGCACAGACTGCAATGGAACATTTTAAGTAACAAAATAAATCTGTGCTGGCAATTTTGAACTCACTCCAATTGACCAAATAATGTTGATGGTAAAAGCATGAGCAGCCCCCTGGCTCAGGGAATGGGACAAGTCATGGAGGCAGGGGAGGAGGGAGAGGGGAAATATTTACAACTGCATAGATGCACTTAACACTGATCTATCTCTTGAACTTTCATAGCAGGACATCTGACTGCTTTCAAACACGTCCTAATCAAAAACAAGATTAAAGAAATGCATTTACAAGCAATTCCAAATGGTTTTTGAGATCCTAAGCAAAGGACGTATGAATCATATTGGCTAACTCAGGACAAGGAACGAAAAAAAATTATCACACGAAGAAACATTTGTGAATTGGGCATTTTTAATTGCTGCTGTGATATTACCTGAAGACCACTAGTAAACTAATCACTCAGAGAAACATTCCCACTCAGAGAAATGCATCAGTACTTAGGTAAAGGAAACATTTCGAAGAATCCCTGAGCATTCTCTGTTGAAGAAACAGCACTTTCACCAAACTCTTCCAGTGTATAGAATCACACTGGAATTTGTCCTCTTACACAGAGGTTTTTAAGTCCCAAATACAAACTTTCTCTTACAGCTGGCCTGCCTGGATACATCTGGGATTTTGGTGGCAATGACTAAGCAAAAGAAAGAGAAAGCCACAGTGACTTAACTGGGCAGGGAAATAAAAATATATATAAATAATCTGTGCATGTAAATATAAATATATATTGTATATGAAAATAACATAATCTGAAAGCAAAGCCTTAGAACCAACAGCATTTAGGATATTATCAAAATGGGTGTGAAAACAGAGAAGTCATCAAAAAAAGAGTAATTTATTTCCCCACCGTATTCCAAATCTGTACACTGGACAAGGTTTTAAACAAACTGTACAACAAGATGTTTGGGGTTTAGTCTGCAAAGCTGTTCCACTGATACTGCTACACTTGTTTTTAAATTGGATCCTATACTTTTCTTCAAAAAAGTTTCTATAAATAATAAAAGCAAAAACACTTTCAGATTACAAAAGGACTGTTCTAAGTACAAAGTGTTGTCTGCTACTCACTCAGCAGACCTCTATTAAACCACCACAATTTGGCTTCAGAAATAAGTGGAGAAAAACCATGCTGCACCTCCAAAGTGTTCAGCTTTGAGCTCTGCCAAAGACCTTTGAACAAGCTTTATAAATGACATCCATATTTGTCCATTTTTTGACTTAAATTGCTTTTGGTTCAACTGCAAGCAGCACTGAATTGCCTTGATGCAATGTCATATGGAATGACATAAAACACAGCAAAAAGCAAGTTGCTGGCTAGGATTAGGAAAGAAAGGAGTCACGGCCCTCGTTCACTTCAGTAAATGTTGGAGAAAATGAAAATGAAACTTCTGTTAAGAGTTAATCTCTTCAAAGCCCGATAAGAGCAGGTGACATTTTACAAGTCTCAAGTTTTTCATGTTATATTTAGCAGGTACAATGAAACAATTTACATAGAATCCAAGACTGCTCATGCTCCTTTACTCTTTGTCAGAGTAAAGAGACACATTTCTGCAATTTATTGGGTTCTTAATGTGCAACCTGAGGTTTAAATTCAGTTTCACTCTTCAGCAGGGAATCTCCCTCACCATCTTTTGACCCCAGCAAAGGCAAAGGTGAATCCCAGAATTTGGGAGGAATGTTTTCATCTGCCCCAATTCTCTTCCCATCAGCAGCTTTCTGAACTATTCTTTCACCCCTAAACCACTTCTGCCACCATATCACAGGAATTTAAATCCTGTGGACAAATTATTCTCAGAGATTAATAACTTTTGTAAGTGCAATTACTAATTTATATGTTTTCAATAGTCCACGGCTCCCTGAAGCTTTAAAAACATTACCTGATCCTCAAGACTGGCACAGGTAGGTGAGGTTAAGGTCTGTAAGAAAAATGGAAGCCAGGTTGGCGTCAAGTATTTTTAAAAGTACAGAGGCTGAATTCTGTAAATGACCCTGAGAAAAACGTGCAAAACTGGAACCTTGACCTCTTCCTCATTACCGTGCAGTGACTATATTCATAGTGAAGCAGTATTTAAGGAAAAAAATGTTTTCAAGCCAGGCAGATTAAAGCAGTTTTATTAAGACAGTGCGGCTCACTGTTTTGATTTTTTTTTTTCCCCTGGGAGTAGAAAGCCAGAATTTTGTATCATTCCAGCAATTCAGTGTGCATTTTTCAAATCAGCCTAAGCAAGAATTCATTCAAGTTTCATTATGAGTGGAGTACCCAGCAGTCTTCAGTTGCTCTGCAAAATTTGCCCTCTGCCCTGTAAAGCCAACATAAGGTTAACAGGAGAATGAGAACATTTCCAGCAATAAGGGCCAATATTCAGTGCCCCTACAAGGGTGACTCTGGGCTGCACAGCTGAGTTTTTAATAAATGCAGGTATTTATATTATTATATTATTATATTAGCAAGACGCTTGTTGAAGGAGATAGAACATTTCTGAAAATTTGAGTGAACACAAATAAAAATGAATATTCATAAACTAACAGTTCCTTTTGGCAGGTTTTATACAATTATGCCAATGTGAAAATAGATGGCCTGACTTTACTTGAATTAAGACTGATGCCTGTAAGAAATTCAAGAATGAAAAAATTAAACGCTACAATACGATGTACTGTACCCTTATATAATGCACACAATGAAATATGGATAATTTATTGTGGAGCTTAATATCTTCAATAGAACGACTGGTTTGCAGGACTCAATAGTCCTGCAAAAAATCCTTAGTCTGATATTTAAGATGGCAATGTCTTCAACACCTAATAAGAGTTTTATCAAAGAAAAGTATATTAAATTTATGTATTAAATGAATGTCTCAAGGAGACAAGCAGTTCAGATTTGATCACACGTGTTTTATTAGGTAGAGCCCCAGCTTTGCACATCTGCGTATTCAGCAGCAGGATTAGGCTGATGCTGTGAATGGAAACCGAATGAACCCACTGCTTTGTTTCTGTGCAAATATGTCTTTTATATCAATATTCTATTTCTGAGACAATGAGTAGCAGTTTTTAGTGATGAAACCCCATCCTCTACAGCTGAACTGGCAAGCTGGATGTGCAGGAAGAGGAGGCAGGCGATGGGAAGTTGTGCAGGCTCTAGCAGGAGGTATTTAATTTAAAGCAAACACTTCCCAAGTACTGCTAAGGATCCCATGTCTGCAGTGAGACCCGTGTGAGTGCATGCAAACTGGGAACTGAGCAGTGACATACAGATCTGTGTGTAGAAAAAAAATATCAAATGTACATTTCCTCTGAAAGCCTGAGTGTTGCAAGTAAAACATTTGTGAAAACTCTGGACATATGAAGTTCAGAAACTAGTCTCAACTCCACAGACAATAGAGGTTCAGAAACCAGTCTCAACTCGAACAAAAGCCATGGGATTTTGCCTATCTGTAGCCATGCTCTCTTTTTTCCCTGTGGTAAGCATATGGTTGCATTCAAACTCGGGACATTTTTGTCCCTGCTATGTCACAGATTTCAGGAACGGCTTTGCATAAGTCACTTGGCCTTTGTTCAGTTTGCACGCTGCAGAAAAAGCCAGCCTAGTGCATTTTTCTCTTTTTGCAGCAGGGAAATACAATACTCAGACGAGCATAATAATTTATGTATCAAGCAGATGTGCAAAAGACAAGATCACAACCTTTACATCCAAATCCTGTTCCACTAATAGTACTAACATCCCATCTAACATACTTGCTTCGGTACAGTGATACATTTGTTTGCAATGATTGTTACATTGCTTTTGATTAATAATTAAAGAAAGATGCCTAACCCAGGAGGAAATCTTCGGGAATGACAGAAACATCCATTTATGATGGCAAGGAGGTAAAGTAGTACAGCAGTCCCAAGAGAGCAGCCACAGCTCAGATGTTACCTCCAATACATGCTGATGCCATCCTGCACTGTCAAATAAAACTGAACAGCACAATAGAGATATGTGACCAAAACTGTCAGCACCGATAGGTACTGCAGAAATTGTGTTAGGAAAATGGATGTACTAAGATTCAATTTTTGGATTGTATAAAGGTTTAATTTGGCGACCTTGTAGGTCTTCTGGCAGAACAAGGGAGAGATCCCACAGTATTTAAAGAAAAAGAAAAGAATAATCCATTTTTTTGGCAATGCATGTTTATCTCTTTATTTGCAATCCAGCTGACTGGAGATAAAAACTGTACAACATGATGCCTTTGTTCCTGTCATCCCTTCCTCTTGCTCATAATGACCGGGATCACTGCTTGGGTTTCCTCTGGGCTCAGTTTGGGGGGCAGAAAGGGAAACTCTCATTTACAATTTTCTGATAATGACAATGCCAGTAATTCTGTGGGTACAAACACATTTCCCTGCCAGAAAGACATAAAAAAAACTTGACAGCTGAGTCCCCGGATGAAATGGATGCAAAGGTAATTTCTATGTGACATTACTCTGGGCCTTTAGGCATACTTGAGCTTCACTTGAGTCATGTCTACAGGGTCTGAAGATCTTCCCACTGATGCTACAGGTACACAGCTTTATCTGCATAAAGATTAAGGCTACCACCCACCACTTCTCACAAATGATTGACATCCTCCAGTTGCTCATCACTGCCTTCCTGCCTTTTCCCACCTGCACAGGCAACTGCCCCTGCAGTCCGCCAGTAGAAAAGTTTGCAATACAAAATTATCCAATTCATGTTGTTCTTTTGGGTTAGCACAGACTTAGTCAGAGCTAGTGCTCGATGGGGTTCAGCCCCCCAGGGGGGAGCAGGGCAGGAGGGAGGGGGCATTTGAGAGGGAGAGAGGGTTGTATTCACAGTCCTGGATCTACTCAGTCCACAGCCTTCAAGGGCACTGATGTTACAGCAAGCAAAACTTTAAACCTTTCTAAGCACATTCATCACACAGGTAGGCTGTGTTTTCCAATTTGGTGTGATATACGACCTAGGATTAATCAGCATGCATTGGGAAAAAAAAAAAATATCAACACATCAAAATTATTTCAACCACCTGCACAATATCTCTTGATTGTCAAAATACATCTCCGGGCTGACAAATGGTAACAAGATTTCACATTAGAAAAAACGTGCTGCTGATGGACTTAAATCGTGCTGTCGGTTATGTACTGCTGTCGCCTTTTTTCACAAGGCCACTTAAGCAACAAAGTGATAATACGGTGCAGAAGAACCAAATTTATCACACTTCACCACAGCCCTCTACACTAATGCAGAACATAACAATCCAGCAGGCTCGAGTGCAGCTTCCTTCCGAGCGATCTTTCCCTGCTTGAGCTGCTCCACTTCTCGTGCAGGTTTTGCCAATGACTTTCAGAGGGAAAGAGATGCTCCCCTCTTCCCCTCCCGTTCCACGGACACTGCACGAGCACATATGGCAGCACAGGGAATGCACCAGGGAATTGAAAGTCAAGGCAGGGCACTCTGCTAGTTCATACATTGTTTTCAACAAGACTGCAGAGGTGAACCTGAAGGTAGCTTTTGGCTTCGGAATCAGGATTTAGGTTATTTATTTATTTGCAATGATGGTGATGGAAGACCCAGAGGGCGGCTGCTCATTCCCCTTTCCTACGGTCTGTTAGCTCCAAACAGCAAACAGGCAGCACACAGGCTTTGCCCTCTACAGCAAACCTGGATGTGCACAGACCTTTGGAGAAAGGACAGACAGTTTGGAAGTAGCCTTTGAAATACATATCATAGGGAATGTGTGTCCCATGTGACACAACACTGAGTCCTTGTTGACTTAAGTTATTACAATTTACAGCTGTGCAGCGCCACGTACTCACCCCCCTTTGAGTCCACCAAATGCATTATTACTGAATAAACTTATGATGGAGGAGGTTCAAATCACAGCACATTTGTGAAGGGCTGTTACTGCCACAGCCTTAATCACCATGGCTGGCTGTAATTATCTGTTCAGACCAAGGAGAAAGGAGGCAGCGAGGAACTAGGAGAGATGACAAATAAAGCTCACAACAGCAGTAAATATCCCATCCTGGTGGTACACAGAATGGCCAAACAAAAGGCTTGTCAGCATTTGGTCAGGTTTCATTTATTTGATTTTTAAACTATTATAAAATTATTTTTTAAATTGCCACAAGTGAAAGGATGAAACTTCATATGTGACTTTTAGCCTAGGAATACAGTTTTGCAAAATGTCATTAAACTGAACTCATGGAATGTAACTGTCCTGGGATCCCTTCTCTTTAGTGATGTTGGCTATGTTGTGTTTCTGAGTGAAAAAACACAAGCCCTTTTGGAACAATGTGTTTTAGAAGGAGGTGGAATAGAGGTCAAATTTAAACAAAAAAGAATAAAAAGCATTAAGAATGCAATTCTGTATTGAGAAGCTGCAAACAGTGCAGTTTGCAGTTCTCTAAACTGACTTGATTTTTAATACCTTTATAATCAACAAATTATTAAAACTGGCTACTATGTAATGCATGTCCTGTTCTCCTAATGTATTTATACAAAATCTGCACTTATTTATATGAACAGTGTTGAGTTCATATAACTGAACCTGCTTGGCACTTCATAATTCTTTATTGACTCCTCAGTTATTAATATTTTCATATTCATGGATATTTTCAACCATTTATAGAATTATGACTTTAATAGAGAACTAGATATAAAGTCTATGCATGTAATACTTAAGTTCTGAGTTACAATGGGTAAACCCAAAGCATTTCAAAGTCATTCTTATGTCTCAATTTTTCTAGCCAACTGCAGCCTATTTATTTAAGTTTATGCAACCTCCCAGGGCCCTGACAATGACTAAGCACAATAGGGACAGTTAAGAAGGGCGTAGGGAGAAAATTAACTCTGATTTTGCTTATTTTTGTTGGTTGAAGGCAGAACTGTCACCTTATTTTAATGCATTCTTATTCCCTACCTCACAATTCAGATAGAATGAAGATATAATAATGTGATAATCGAGTGCCTTCACAGAGCCCACCAGTGCATTACAACTCCAACATGCAGAATGCAAACATCTGCTGGCATCATTAAACCATTTCTATACTCTCCATACCCAGACTTGACCCTGTGACCATTTCTACCATTAGATTTGAATGACCTCAGCAAAAGAGCTGAAAGGCCAGAGTATTAATTCACAGAACCACAAGCTCAATTTAAGATTTAATTTGAGATAACTAAGAGCAGCTGAAGGTGTATTCAAACTTATAAGTGTGGAATAAAAGATCTTACCCTGTTTTTCAAGTTAAATATAAATTCAATTATTTTTAACAGATTTATTCACAACTTTACAAACAAGGCCAGGGTTCTTTTAGCGTACCTCCAGCTTAATATCTGGTGATATGATGCTTCTGTTTAGCAATTTTTTTTCTAATTTATGAATGTCTTTCCTATAGGGATTTTTCTGCATTCTGATTATTTCCCTAAGGGGAAAAATGCTTCATTTATGAGCTATTCCCACCATACTGCTTTGAAATGCTCACTTTTATTCCAACTTAAATTAGCTAAAAGCCTGTTTGTTCAATCAAGATGTTTTTACACCTAAAAATCTTAACGTGACAATTAAAATATCTGAAAAGTCTTCTATACAGCGCATAACAAATTATACAGTGTTGAAGATCTGTCTCCATCTGGCTCCTTGGTAGGTTTTACAGTGCAGGCTGTACAGACACCTTGTGCAGGTACACATGCACACGTTTTATGCATATTACCATGCCCACAAAACTTTACAAATGAGAGAGACACAGAGAGGCACAGGGAGTGCAGAGCTGTGCGCCAGGACCTGTCGGTGCGGCTCCACGTCACCCGCTCCCTGACCCGGACACGTCTCCTGAAGATTCATCCCGATATCCTAATCCCAAATCTGTTCCGTCCATCCGCTCTTTTCAGGTTCAAATCACCCTGCTTATTCCATCGGCTCTCCCTTGCGCTGGGAAGTCGTGGTGCGGAGGTTGCACAGGAATGCGTTCCCTGGCCCGGCTGTGGGGCGAGCGCACCAGCCACGATGCTGGAGCCCGGGCGACATCACAGTGCCCGTTCCCTTCGTGACAGGGCACTGCCCTGGGCCAAGGCAGAGACTCAGGCACCCTCCCCAGCTAAAGGATGGCTCCCACATTCACTGCTCAGACACAAAACACCTCACACCAGCAAACCTGCTTCAGCTCAGGAGCTCTGGCTGGACTTTGCCACTGCACAACTGTGCAAGATGAAGACTTCACCCTTCACTGCTTCGCCAGCAGCCTGTCTTCCCTGAGTTCACCGTGGGAAAATGCTATATAAACTCTTGGATCACATCTTTACTTATTTCGTAACTAAAAGTTGCTATAGAAATGATGCAGCTACGTCTACGCTGCCCTCAAAGTTAATTTTATATCATATTTTTAAATCACTGTTGTTAGCTCAAGCGTTTTGCGGATGAGGAGCTGCAAAGCCTCACGAGCCTTACTTGCACCTGACTTTAGTCTAGGACACAAAAGAATAGAGTGCAATGTACATGAAGAGATTTGAAATCACCTATGGAAAGTCAGGCATTACACTGAAGCGAGAGGGAAGCTTCATAAAAATTACAGTGACTTATTAGTTCTGTGTGAAAATGTTTTCTAAATGAGTAGGACACAATACACGTGGAGCAAAAATCCAGCCCAAATCCAGCTCCCTAGAGTTGTCAAGGTGAGTGTAACACAGATCTGTTCAGTGCAGAAATACTGCCCAGATGTTTCAGACAAAGAGCATCCCCTTGTCTGAACCCCATAATCAAGATGTAAGGGGTCAGCACCCTGCTTGCTTACCTGAGGGGAAAGAAAAACAGGTATGCAGATCATTTAGCACAATATCATATGTAGCATATCCTAGTTTTTCTTCTCCCATGCCTTCTCCCTTACACCCCTCCCTGCTTTTGAAGAAAAGCATTTATCACTTTGCTCCTAGGTGCAAAAAGTGACTATGGCTAGGTAGGGCAGGTTAAAATTTTCTTTGACTCCTCAGCACATTTGTCATGCAGGCTGTCTGCCTGCCGAGGAAACCTTTTCACCTCAGGCTTATTGTGAAGACATACCCCAGGAGAAAGGAATAAGGTGAAAAATGGTGATGTCACTAGGTTGTTGCAAGGTTAGCACACCCTTAAATGGAGTAATGGTAAACGCAGCAGCTGCTCAGCTCCCTACATATATATGACATTCATCCTCCCATCCTATAAAAGTGCAGGACTCTGTGAGGACTGAGCATGAACTACTTGTTGACATAATTAGTGCTGGCTCAAGGGATCTTTCTAATAGCCAAGTTGGCTGTATTTTGCAAGCTTTCATTGGCAAAATTTAAGTAAACTTCAGCCAAGTTCTGTATCTATTTTGTTTTCTGTCTTATGTGTTTCCCAACTTGGAAAAAAGAGCCAAAATATTCTGGTAGGTTTTCAGTATTGTGGTAGTTGGTATTTTAAGATGACACTGGCTTTTAAAATATACAAATGTGTTGGGGGAAGTGTAACTCTCTAGAAGGAGATAGAGATTATAAACTCATGAGAAAAAATATATGAATAAGATTAATTAATGAGTCTTGGCTTGCCACTGTCTGCACAGCAGACTTTCTACATAAGCACTGCATAAGGCTTTGAATCTGTTGTCCCTTGAGTTTTCCTCTATCCAGACAGAGACAAAATTTTCCCAAACAAAAGTAAGGAATCTAAAGAAACCATTTTTATATAATTTCTTTTCTTCTTTATATTCATTAAATGTAGAAAAAAATTGTAACCACTTTGACTTCTGCAGTTTCATATAATTGTGTTTAGATCATGGGATCATGAACGTTTATTTGCCTTCTGTGCAAAGTTTGTTCTAGTTTGCCAGAATTCCTCAGTCCAGAACTTTTAGTTGCACATAGAAAATAATTTATGCAAGAAGGATTTTTTTTTTCTCCATTTCTTCACATTACTTTGAGTCTGCTCTACTTTGAAAACAGTTCCTAAATGTCTTGGTAAGCAAAATTAGATAAAGTAGTTTCATAGTGCAATTTTAATTTAAAGGGACGGAAATCAGTTAGCTGTGCAATTACCCTAACTGTAATGCACATTCTGTTACATTGCTTGGTGGCAATAATCCACCCTTGGGTCATATTCAATTGTTTCCCTTTTATCAGTGACATAATGGGGGATCCTATTCCACACAGTAGTTCATAATGGTTTTACTAAAACACTCTTACAACTGTTGCAAATATTAACACATTCCATGCAGCAGAGAAAAGGCCAGTTTGTAACCAAAGATAAATTTTTTCTTCTCTAATTTTAACTAGATAAACATTTTCATGCTGCCTATAAGACACAAACCAAACCCAGAAAAACCTTCAAGGTGAAAATCTTTCTAAACATCCCAGTTTTACTCCCACTTTTCTGCTGTTATTTTGAAAATGGTAATGTTAATGACTTTCTTCGTAAGCTCTTATTTTCTACTTTCTTATCCCTGCCACAGATCTGCCCCCAAATGCTGCTGAAGAGCCTGACATAAACCCTGGCTCAAGCTCACGATGTACCAAAACACTGCGCAGTTAAAGCAAACCAGCAGGAAAAAACACTTAATGTAGGCACAGGAATCTTTGTACTTTCAGGTACAACACATAATTATGCATTTTCGTATGTATTAAATGTATTTCCTTATGCAAAACATTGTGTATATATTTTCAGGATTTGCGTGGGAAAAGACCAGATTTCAATGTTATGTCAACATTAAGCTCTTCTATAAAATGTGTGCATCAGCATCTGCCTTGTGATTAGTAACAGCCAAATACATTTTAAGTGTTTTTCTGCTTGATGACCAAAACTATTTTGAAAATAGTCCTTTTGATATTACATTAAACCGCACTGTCTCGTGACTTCTGTACCGGGTTTGTCTCGTGCACTGCAACTGTGAAAATTAAGCAGATGCAGAATTCACGCTGTCGTTGTGAAATCCTAGAAAGCGATGGCACGTTTTGTGCTTCATGTGCCATCAGTAACACCAAAACACTGACTTCTGCATCAGAAATAACACATTACTTTCAAACAGGTCTACAGATTTTTCTCCCCCTACCAAGGATATTAGGCACTGACCAAACACAGCATGCATTCGTACCTTCTGATAAGAGAATCACCCAATAAAAATTATGTTATTATGATAACATTAATGCTGTCATTAACAGCAGACCTTTCCTCTACTAAGACAACATAACTAAGCATATGGCATATCTCAGGGAGAACAGCAAATAATCACATTCTTGAGATAGCATGCAATTTTCTGGCTTGTTTAAGAAACTCTGAACTACATTTCAGGCAGGAGAAGACAAATGCCCAAGAGAAGAATGTGTGGATTCACTTTCACAGAAATTTCTTTCTAAGCAACCAGAAAAAATAAATAAAATAAATAAAATACTATAAGATAAAATATAACTAAGAATTTACTGAATGGAATCAACACTGATTGCCTGAGAAGAACTCCATCCACGCCAGCTAGCAGACCTTGCAAGTATTATTTAAAGTAAGGGATGGACAGGTCACAGAGACTGAACAGATTCCAGTAGGAGATAAATCATGCAGGTTGTTTACTTATATCCCACACCATACATGGTGTTGCATTTGGTGATCCCTATCAAGAAAAGTAGGATATGAAAAAAAAAAAAAATCCTCCTGAGGGCTAAAGGTTGCTTTTGTTTTCCTAGGATTTAGAAACTCTTGGTGCAGTTTGGGACTCACAGCTTTGTAACACAGACTGCTATGACGTAAATACAAATTATATTTTTCACGTTTGCTTTGCTCTATTTCTTATAAGACTGTGCAGCAGTAAAACTCTGCTCCCCTCCTGCACCTCACAAGCCCAACAGCCTCACTGGTAACTTCCCTTCGAACATCTGCAGGGAAGCACAGCTGGCTCTAACACAGTCACCAGGACCTGCAGGGAAACCAGGACCTGCCAGAGGGTTTGGTAATATAAGGAGGAACTGAGAGAATAACCTGGGTGGGTTATTGTAAATTCACATAAAAGTCTATTTCTATTTACAATAGTTTGTGATGACCAATATGGTAAAATTCAATCTTAAGAAACTCACCCATCTGCCTCTTCAACACCAGCATTACTTAGAAGACTGAGTCACAGATTAATTAGCTGCACTTTATGCAAATAGACTATAACAAATGAGTACTTTTAATACTTTTTACACAAATTCAACTGAAGAACTAATAAAACCTTTTACATTAATTGTTCACTAATTTTGCCTCATCTCTGCTGTGTTAAGTACTGCTGCATCCTTCAGATTATTACTTTTAAAAATAAATCACAGAATAATTTTGTAGGAGAAAAATATTATGAAGGCTGATAAATGGCTGAGAGTAATATGATTTGTGTCATTATTAGAGGATGTATGCTCACTATCAGAAGTGCTTTCATGACAAGGAAGGTATTGAAATTCAAAAATGTTTAATAAAATGTAAACCTTATAATCTTCCAGGTATTTATCCTGCTGCTAATTACTTCCAGGGGGCCTGGCACACATGTAAAAGAGCAATGGATATCAGCAGGGAGCATTTGCTAACTCAAGTTAGAAAGACCACTTTCCCTAGAGATAAATAGCTGTTAAATCTGTCAACTTAAACCTTAATGCGTAACATCTAAAATAATCTCTATTCTCTTTACAGACAGCCTGTATGAGAATTAATGCAGTACTAATCTGGTAGACAGCAACCAGCAAGAATTTAAGAGATACAAGACTCCAACCAACTCAGCCTGACCAACAGTTTTGAGAGGCGGATGCCAAAATTGACTGCTTCACAAATGAATAATTTTCTCAGAACATCAGAATACTTTTAGCTAAAGTCTCGAGTGATGGGGTTTTGTCTCGCTATAAATTTGCAGGGAAATGGTTTGTGTGGATATATTTCTGCACCAGTGTGTGCATCCAGAGCTCTGCACACACCTGCAGACACTCTCCCGAGGGAGCTGGCTGCTTCCAACACATCGCTCAGATTACTGGCAGCTCGCAGTGTTGCAGTCTTCAAGGTTATTAGTGCAAATGTGTTTCCTTAAAATATCCTGTTGAATTTCTTCCCAAAATAAGTATTTGTGCCTTGCCCAAACATACCAAGCAATCCTTTTAAACTGGCAGCACTAAGCCCAAAGCTGCCTGTATCAGCAGTGACGGAAGCAGCTCCAGCAGGTGAGCCCTGAGCTGATCCAGGCTTTGGGATTAGGGAGCTGCAGGACAGGGATGCACACTTTGGGCAGCACACGTCCCTGCAGATGGATGGAACAAGCAGTGCTTACGGGGTCCTAGGAAGTGCTGCACCTCAAGGCTCTGCAGTAACTGATCCAGACAATGACCCAGTCAAGAACAGCCACTGTGAATGGGCCAGACTGGCTGACACTGCACAACTGGCAGGGAGAGCCAAACGTGGAGGAGGCAAAAAAAAAAAGAGAAGAAACAACAAAACCAACCCAAGCACAACGCTGGGGTTTGGGCCTCATCCCTGACTTGGCTGACAAGACACATGGAATTAATGTTGACACATGTAAAGTACTACATATTGGCCAAAAGTAAACAAATACCAAATAAATCTGATGGATTTAGAGCAGAAGGAATTTTAAAAGGACCTTGGGATAATGGCAAACTCATTGTTTAAAAACAAAAGGTGAAGTGACAGGGAAAAACAGTGAGAGCCAACATATGTCTTCTATTTTACATGCTTATACCCACAGTTGCTTAGAATGGGAATGCATGTTCAGTGAAGTTAGAACAGGATTATTTCATTCTCCAGCAAAGCCCAGCCAGAATATTGTGTCACCACCTTATAAAATGATATTAATATAGCACTTGAAAAGGCATTAGGAAAAGCAAAGAAGCTGATTCATGGACTAAAAAGTGTGAGCTTATGGGACCTAAGTTCACATAGCTTAGAAAGAAGATATTTAAACAGGAATTTGAAGATCATATATATATATATCTATATACACACACATACACATTTATAACATAAACCTTTAAAGTAAAAGAAACCAGTTCCATTTGCCTTTTTAAGAAAATACATTAGGGACAATAATAAAAGCTAAAGAAGATACACATGTAAAATAAATTGAGAGACCCTGGCACAAAGAGTACTGAAGAACAAAATACCCTGCCTTAGTCAAATGAAGTCTCACTTTAGCACTTGTCAAGGACATGGAGAGACGTAATTTCTACTGACTAAATCTAGGTCACATGCTCTTTCATGCAAAAGGCAGAACTAAAAAACTAGATGGAAACAGTAATTAAGCAAAGCCCAGAAGTGTCCAGTTGTGCTGGGAGGAGCTCAGAGAGCTTCTGCACTTCAGGGAAGTTGCAGCTCTCTGTGCTTTGCACTGCTGATTAATGCTGGGGAGGAGAGAAGCCAGACATCTCTTTTCTTCCTCTCATTCTCAGCACCATCTCCTTCTGGGACCAAAAGTCTTAACAGAATTTTTCTGGACACCACCTTGCCTTCACCCGAGCTACGGGATTCAGAAGGGTACCAAGACTGGCCCAGAAACTCTTCTCTCCCTTTGCTTCCTTCAAGTCAGCTCTAGGTACAGCTATAATCTCACCCAAAGTGAGTCCCTATCTGCTAAAATAGAAGAGTGCAACCTTCAAGTGCTCGTTCATTTCTTTTAACCACCACTTTTCAACATTAAGGATTATTAACTTTAATGCCATTGGTGAGAAACTTTATTATGTTTTCAAGAAATTGCTTTAAATCAAAACTGCAGATAAGGCATTTTTCTCCCCTCAGAATTACATGGTTGTGTTGGCAACCAGCAGGAATCCATTTGAGCAATAGAATTACCACCTCCTGGAGGTGAAAAATGGGACAAAAGCAGGAGGAGTGTCTCTTCTTAAAAGTCAAGGGAAAAAGGGCAAATCAGGAAGGAATGGAAGCCCTGGAAATTGGAAAAACTAAATAATCTGCTGTTGATTTAAGCCTTAAGGGAAGTTACCCTGACACAACATAGCTGTCTTGTACAGAGATTTTACAGCAAAGCTGCAGAAATCCGAGAGAAAACGCAACTCCCCCCTTTTCCATTCCAATCACAGTCCAAGTTCAGTATCACTGTGAGATTGTGAGGTCTCAGTGAAATCAGCAGGGCTGGGCCATTTGACACCAATAAATCAACCCCATGTTTCAATGGCAAAGAGGCTGTAGCAGCTTCCATGACCGTGAATGCTCACATGCCTACAAAGATTTTCCTGAATGAGCTATAACTCTTTAAAGTGGAAAGATAAAAAATGAATAGAGAGATCCCTGCATGAAGTTAGGATAACTTGCAAAAAGTTTTTAGCATCTGGAGAACAATATGGCCACAGTTGGCTTTTATGTAAATATGAGCATGTGAAAAGTTAAAAACATGCCATGGAGTCAAGGTTTACAAAGAAAAACAACTTTCTGGTTTTGGGTCCATTTTCTTCCCACAAGTAACAAAATGTTTCTATGTGTGTACAAAAGTCAGTAACACATGCATGCTAACACTTGTGTAAATGTTTTATCCTTGTAACAAAAAAGAATTTTAAGTTGGAATTTCATTTTAAAGCCTTTGCAAAATAACTCTCTGCTGGGTTGATCTGCTATCCTATTAGAGCTTACAAAGACTTTTTATCAGAGTTGTAAAGCCACTGAAAATAAAGACACTTTAATGGACACTACATTAACTGTGGTATTCTGAGCAAGGTGCAGCAGTAGAGACCAGCAATATTTCTTCTTGGTGTAAATGTGCAGCACAGTGTAGGCAGGACGCATGGATAGTCACAAATCCCCAGCATTATGCCAAGATGACAGAGTACTTGTCTTTTTTTGTTCTTGTGCTGTAATTTATCTTAAAAAAAATGGACTCGGGTTTTCCTGCGTACCACGAAAAGTGTCCAAGAGAATGTCGTAATGGCATTACTCCTGCTAGAAAAGCTAATCTACTTTACACTGTCCTCCTTTATGAGGTACTGTCACTTCCCAGAAACAAAAGTATCCGCATAACACTTGCTGAAAATAAGTTGTAAAGCACTGTCAGTTGCTCTGCAGAAAAATGCCAATTATACCCCATGCTTTTCTCTCCTTAGCTTACAATATATGTAATGTTTGATGAAAACTGTGCCATGGCCTCGTTTAGGCCCTCATGATACAGATGTTAAGCCATTCTCCAAGGTGGAAAGAGACCACAGACACAGTAATAAGGATCCAGGGGAGTGTCCCTCTTGCAGCAGCCAGGTGCTTGCACAGAGTGACATCCGCAGCCAGTGCAACACCATCATTTTGCAGAGTGTACCATTGCCTCTTGGCTCATGTACAACACTGGCTGTCATCTTCAGACTAGAAGTATTTCAGCCTTTCATATCATGACTTACCCAACCTGCCTGATTTCGTTCTTAACATTGTCTTAAATTTGTTTTAGCTGATGTCTTTATTTTTTTTAATGTTTCCCAAGCATGGCTTAGGGTATCTCAATGAACTTTTATACTGACTACATTGAAAAAATAAACATTAATTTAAAAGACTCTAAATATCAGATGGAAATTTCATAAAGTTCATCAACTAAAGACTCACTCATACACACACACCAGTATAATTTCTATTTATTTCCAACTACTTCTTTTCTCACCAGAATCTCTAATTCCCAGGTTTGAGGCATCCCAATGACAAAGATGACTTGTACACAGAAAAAACACCCACATGCTCTTGGTTTTAGCTCATTCCCATTTCTCAAAAAGAATATCTTAAGACCAAACAAGTTTGTAGAGGCTAAAGGTGACAAAGTAATTTAGTGGTAGGAAATACATTTTTCCAGAATACACAAGAATATAAGGACTATATAGAAATTAATGCCTGGAATTCAAACGTACCACACAAGAGGATAGTAACGTCAGAGAAGCTACCTTACTAAAAAATTTATTTGTCATCCTTGAAATTAAGCTGTTCTATGAAAAGGGTTTTTCCATTTGCCTAAATATAGAAGCTAAAGGACATCACCAGATAAGAGAAATTTAGCAATATCTCTGGTAATTGGTGTTGTTAACTGACATGGTAAACAGTTCTGAAGAGCTTATTTTGGACCTTAGAAAGAGGACTTAAAACCAAAAACGGTGGGTTGTGTCATTTTAGAATCCAGCTATAAGCTACCAAAACATCGCATTGGCAGAAAAGTTTCTTTCATGCCTTCCAGCCACCTAAGAGGTTCTTATATTGAATGGCAAGAAGAGCAAGAGGTAAAGCAAAAAAAAATATTGAGGGAAAGGAGATTGCAGACCACAGCCTTGGTGTGAATGAGAAGGAGATAAATAGTCATTTTTGAGAATTGCAGTGTCTTCAGTATCTCAGGATTTACATCCTATTTGGAAAGCATCTACAAACCCAAATCTCCTACGAGGTTCAAAATTCCTACGAGGTAGAGTGGCTTCATCTAGTCTAAGCCTTTCATAAAATCTTCCTGTGCCCAAATGCAGGATTATATTCCACAGTCTTTTTATTTGTGCTGCTTGTATTTGTCCTCTGCTTGAGAGAAGGTAGAATGACCTTGCTGGGGGTCTCAGATCAGTGGCCTCTCCTAACAGAGCCTGTTGCAACCACAGGAATCTACATCACAATAAGGTTACACTGAGAAATCGGATGCCTTCCAGCCTGCTGAGGTTGGATGGCTTTCTTCTTTTTCTTCTTTCATTTTTTTTAATGGCTTCTCCAGACCTTTTACTTGATCTATGAACTACTCAGTGCCAAATATTAGTTCTGTTCCTGCCAATTTAACACTGCTTTGTTTAGAGCTTTCGAATGATTATTTTAAAAATATTATCTGGTTAAGACTACATATCTGCCCCTGTGAACATCTGTTCAGAAGCAGAACACTGATAGGGAGAATTACTTTGATAGACAAAAATATCTCCTCTTTCTATGTATCATAAAAGTTGGTATTTTTGAAAAATAATGATGAATAGATAAGCCTACAACTTTTATCAACACCGTTCTGTTGATTCTGACCACAGGTCAAAGAGAAGCCAGGGGATTCCAGTAATGTATATCCTGATGTTATAACATGTCACTTTGCTAAAATTTTATCGAAAGCATTCCTATCACATTGCAGTTTGCATTGGAAAACACATTTGCCACGTTCTGTAAAATTAGTAAATTCAATTTAGTTTTCAACGTATTATTTTACACAATGCCTTTCTAGCTGTTTTCTTCAGGGAACTTGTATTTCAGGGATCAGCTTGAATGGAAAACCTTGGTAGAAAACTTGAACATGAACATATCCTATATGAGCACACGCATATGCACAATTCTGTAATTGCTCTGTCATTTGGCTTCTGAGCCATATTCCTTCTGCCCAGACCCCCAGATAAATCCATAAATAGAAAGAGTAAAAGACATTAAAGTCCAGTATCTGATTTTCTCTCTGTTAGAGTAAGCTCTTCCCTGAGAAGGTTTGGCACCGTTCAATTCAGGCTGCATATTGCTGCCATAAATGATGAAATGTCCTAGGAAGGAATGTAAATCCACATCCCTATGTATTTGATACATTTAAATCAGGTCATATAGTCACTGTTATTAATTAGAAACAGTGTCGAAGTAAAAACATTTTAAATAAACCCTGGGACTGAATGTTAAAGCTGTCACTTTTTACACGGCCTCATGATTCAAGGATTAATGGACCTTAAAACAACCATAAACCACCGAGGCCCCTGTTCAGGTTTAGAAGAATAAGAATAGTTTTATTTCTGCTTCAGTCTGCCAGTCTTAAATTCATTGTGTGTCAGTGGGCACTGTAAACACTTTTAAGTATTGTGACATTGTGGTACAAGATGCTGCTAATCTGCTTCCTGCCTGACCTTCACCAGTTCTGCACCCTGTGATTCACAGGAAAGAGAAAACAAGCAAACCAATGAAAAAGGTATATAAAATACAGACCCTATTTCTGTATGCCCAAATACTGATTGATAAAACTGGAATAATATTTGAAATATTTAGGCTTCACTTTACAATCACTCTTTCACAGAAGACTTTCTTGTATCTTTTTTTTTTTCAATTAAAACTTTTTTACTGTCTCCACTAATGGATGTGAAGTGTAACGCAAAGGGTTAGAGGACTTGCAAGGTAGGAACTTTCCAGAACAAAAATGCCACAGTTTGAAAGCAAGATAAGTACGCAGAGTACTTTTCAGGAAGGCCAGCAAAATGAAGTAATCACTACTATTTAACAAAAAACAAACCAAGAAAAAAATCCAGCAGTGCTAACATAGTGGATCCCAGGAGTTGTGATTACACTGGAATTAAAGCATGTGCAGTTATCATAGGATACAGCAGTGGGATACGAAACTAAACAAAATAATGACAGATAAACTGAAAAAAAAGTATTATTTTATATATTTTTAACCTTATCTGATATGAAAGTCATATTTTCTGTGGTTTAAGGATCAGAACAACACAACTGGAAACTTGGAAGGTTTCAAATTCTAACCCTCTTTCTTAGAACTGATTTTCTGACCACAATAAAAAAGGTGCTTGGTCAGGTTTTACTTTAGTTGCACAACCTGGAAAACTGGGAGCAGAAAGCAACTGTATTTAAAGCAAATGTAGCATGTGAGTGAAGCTTAACTTGGTACATAAAGTGCCCATTAATTTTCACTATTTTCTAGTATATATAATGCCTTTCTCTCAACTGCTCGTCAGCTCGGAACCAAAGTGCACCAGCTAAGGAGAACTTTGTTTCCTGAATTGTTTGACTCGGTTCTTTCCTAAAGTTTTCACTGCATCTATTTCAAATATTACTTGGCTACCAACATAATTCTCACAAAACATTAAAAAAAAAAAAAAGAACAAAATGGGATTAGGAGGAAACATCATCACTATTAGAATAACATGCCATAAATGTCTAGCAATTAATGTGACCAGGGCCTAAAATTCATCACCAAAGTCTAGGCTTGTTACCCAAAGTAATTTTCTGTCACTTGCTTAGAAATAAAAAATAAGCGGATGGACATTATAAGGCAGATAACAAATACTTTTGTCATTCTCATTCTAAAGGAATTTAATTTTCATCATCAGAAGAAAGCTAGATGGTATCTTTTGAGTGTAAACAAATAACTTGCTTTTAAAAACAATGTTAGTATTGACAATTTACTGATAGATAGATAGATAAGTAGATAGATAGATAGATATACACAGACCTTTTTTCCTGACAATTCTACCTATCAAGGTAACTTTTGCTATAAACAGCATTTTAAAATTATCACATAAAAAACTATCAAGCACTAAATTAGAAAAAAAAAAAGAATTTTGAAAAGTGATAGTTAAATTTATGAAGCAATTCTGCTGCACTCAGAGGCTTGCTGCTTGGCACGCAAGCAAATTCCACGGTGTGTGTGTGCCATGCAGGTGAACATCTGTACACAGTGTGAAAAGGTGGGAGAAGGGATGGAAGCACCAAAGGCTGCACAATTACAGCCATGTGCAGAACACATATACTTTGGACTTAAGCTTGTTTGCATGACTAATAGAGATAATATTGAATGTCTTTTCTCATCATTTCTTTTTTTTTTTTTGGCTCAGTGCCTCTTTTGCTACCTCCAAGAGCTGTTAATTTTGTTCACTGCTGAGCAAAAGTCAAAGTCAGAGTCTAAACAGCTTGTAATGAGTTTTCAATGGCCCATCTCACTGAAATTGAGGGCAAAGGAGCAGCAGACTTAGACACTGTCAGCCTTAGGAATTTATTATTGAGGGAGCAACACGTTCAGTAGAAAATACATAGAGGAGGGGCTGAGAATTCTGTCAGTTTTGCATTAAGCCTTTAACAAAGTCTGTATTACTTATGTAAATACCTTGACAACACAGATAAACACTCAAAAATCAATGCAATGCAGCTCAATTAACTGTGTGAGATTGGTAGTAGAGTATGTTGCAGTAACTTTATTTGGCAGCCACTTAGCACTGAAGTTTTAAGTCCTGCTCGAGAAAAGTGATTAACACGTTGCTAAATACCTTAAAGTCATGAGGAAACTGGGGGCTAAGGGTGCTTAGCACTGATAAAGAGTCACTGATAATTTTGTGAGTCCTTAGTGACCGTTTTTATGGGCTGCACAGGAAAGGTTCTTCCACCTCGGTGGCGCAATGTCGATGTTTGTGAGACTGTCAGACTTCACCCACCGCTGCAGGGCTCGTGAAGAAATTTTCACAGTTCTGTCTCTTCAAGTGCACACTTGGATCTATTTCACTAACCTCTGCATAAGCTATGTGCTTCTTCATTTTTCTGCTTCACAGTTTAATTCAACAGGGTTTTGTTTCCTACTAATGCTCTTACAGATCATGAATCCTATTGATTCATCTTCACTGGATCTCTGATTGAAAATTACAGCTGTAAGCTGATTTAACTGCTCTTATTCTCTGAAAAACAAGCAGTGAAGCTACTCTTAGGGCTTCTAAATCCAGGAAGGAGTTCTCAATGGAGAATTTGTGTATTTATAACTACAATTCTTTCTTTTTCCTGGAAGCCTGTAATTGAGTTCGGGTTATGAGGGAAGTCAGGCTTCATGCATAGACTGGTGAAAAACCACACTGTAAGATTTCTAAACACTGAAGGAGTAGTCCCAGAAGAGAAGGCATGCAAGCAGCATAGAACAGTGGATGAGATCAGAAGTATCAGTGATTTATTAATCCTTATTCTGGATGATCTGAGCATGTATTTAGAGTTTTGCAGATCTCAACATCTGTTACCTCAACCTTTCCCCACAAATACTCCACATTCTATTTACACACATTTCACACAACTTTTTGTTTTTATCTTAGCCATAAAGAACTCTGCTGCTGTCATATTTTATGCTACTTCTTCATGCATCACTACTTACACAGGGAATGGGGAAAAGTTAGCAATTAAAAATGCAAGGCTTTGTTTGGCTTGATGTCATTTGGTTTAATGCCTATAAAGAAACACCTCCAAATCACATAAACTTCTGATCCAACATCAACATTACCATGTTCCAGTCTTCTAACATCACATAAAACATGTTCACTACTTTTACTGAAAAGCTTTTACCTTTTATAAAATTTGTAAGTTTTACCTATTATAGAAATTATAGTCATGTATGTATTGAAAAAAATATTTACACATCCTTTTTGTGCAAAGTGCCAAGAAAAATAGGTGAAGTTCTTGAACATATTGTCCATATTCAGAGGGAGGGAGAGACAGAAACATCTTTTAAGAAGGAAACAATATCAAGAGGACAAGAAAACTTTGCACCATGTCATTTGATATTCCACAAAAGCCCAAGAAAGGATTGTATGAAGACAATAATAAATGGATAGAGAATCACATTATTTAGTATAACTTACTGGGAATATATTCAACTCCTCTGTATTCACTATTATTGACAAGAGTTATATTCAGGTAATTAAAGTTTAAATGTAAATGAATGAGGATACTATCTCTAGCACCAGGATTCACTACAGAGATAGTGCTCCACAAGACAGCACAAGTGGATAGAAAACATAGCAGCAAATAGAGAAGTGTTGAAAAAGGGTACTCAAAAGAATAGTTAGAAGAGAAATGAAAACTTAATTGAAGGAAAAATATTTTGCGGTGTTGCTAAATCTTTCCAAATATCTCAGTCTATATGTTCCCGTTAAATATCTTAAATATTGCAAACAAGCATCCTTTAAGAAACTGTACACTCAGTCTACTTTGAATTTTAAATTCAAATTCTTTTACTGGCAAAGACGATGCATAACATGTATTTGGTGGTACCAGATAAAGGGGTTTGTACAGTTTGAGAGGAATGTCACATCCATCCTCCTTTGCGTATGCATCACATAATAGCCTGTTTTATATAGGACATAAGACCTTTTCAAAAAGGGCCTTGAATGAGTAATGTACTACAGCGTTGTGTATGTCATCACACATAATAGAAGAGTCTCCTGCACCATGTATTAGTGAGGGTGGATCTCCTCTGCAATTCTATCACCACATAAAACACCTCCCAAAATTGTCACAGTTAGGTCAGACCAAGCACTTCAATTTTTCACAGCCCTATTTTCAGTTTTCCTTCCTCTCACTTTAAGTGTTGTCAATAGGCTTCAGATACTTGTGCACAGCATTTGGCAGAGAAAGCAGAGAACAGCAAATCATTCCAGCAGTGCCTGTCCACTGCTGCAGCCTCCCAAGGACGCTAATTTGGATTGTGCACCCTAGTTCACAGCAACGTTTATTTCCCATCCATACTAAACTAAGGAACAAGCAAAGTGCAACGTATTATTCCAGATGACTTCCAGCCTCTCCAACAGTGAAAAGGGGGATATATCCTCATATCATTACAAATCAAAGGGGAGGCATGAGGTTTTCTTCTTCTCAAAACCTTGACATTTCCAGCTTTCCAAGAAGAAATTAAAACACCATTTCTATGCTGAAAATCTTAATTCTAGGAGCAAAAATTTGGCCCTACACTTGCATTTCACTGTTATGCCGATGTTGAAAAGCTCCATTTTTTCCCATGGAACAGTGAACATTTATACAATCATTAAAAGCTCATCTTGCACCATATTTTTATCCTTCTCAGTTTTAATACATTTTTATAATTGCATTGAGGATATTCTAACTCTGTTTTTAGTGCAACAATAAAATTTATGAACCACGACAAACGTATCATATCAAAGATCACCCGAAGAATAACAATGTGCACGTCAATAGAAGAAACCTCAGCTTCTGCTTCATAGGAATTTAGGACTGGGGGGAAAGGGGGTGGTGATAAATACCTAAAATAGTATTCCCTTGTTAACCATGAAATGACAACAATATCACTTTTTTTTTCCTAAGCTAAAGGAAACGTGGTGTTATAAAAGACAATTTTTTACAAAAATGCTGTGTTGACAAGTTTAGTTTTAATGAGATTTAGAATTTTTAAAAATCTAGTTCATGTGCAGATTTTACTGATTCCATCATTGTGCTTTTTGTATAATAAATATGATATCTAATTACCTTACAGCTCTTGATGCACAAGATCTGTTTCCAAACCTGTTTCCAATACTCCTATTTTTACCTGTGCAAATCCCTGCACACCCCCTAGGCCTTCACCACAGCTGCTGACAGCCCCCTCCATTAGCTTGTTAGAAATAATGTTCTCAGAACGTAGATGGTTTTCAATTAGAAAACCCTTAAAACCAAATCTTGGTTTCACATCATGTTGTTGATTAGAAACATATTTAAACATGCAACAACGAAAACACACACATGAGAACTCCTAAAATTTACTAAATTTTAATGAAGTTTAAACCAGGTATTTCCTAATTAAATGTGTATTTGAGAGTGTGTGTATATTTTCAGAGTTTCCTTGGAGTTTCACAATACAACATCATATTTTTAAACAAATCATTAAAATGAGGAGGTAGGGAAAATCCATTTCAATACTTAAACTTCCCAGGTTATTCTGTCTTCCTAACATATCAATTTGTCTTCTCTGGATAAGAAAAAAGAAATAAAGGAAAAAAATAAGCTGGTAAGGTTCATGTAAAAGTACAGATAATCTACCCATTTTTTTAAACAGTTATTGTGACAAAACGGATTGAAAAGGTATTGTAGATACAAGAATACTTAAATGAAATGCATCCCACTGGAAAAGCTTTTTTTGCTCACATTGTCATTTACAGCTTCTGAATTAATAGACCAAGAAAGGCACCACAGGCACCAACAAAATGCAGTAAAACCATTGGCAGCCAGTGGTGTCTCAAAGTTTAATTCCCCTGGGGAGAAAAGGACACTGCCTAATCTGTATTCAGTCCTGACATTGTCCACATCTGATATGGAACATTAGCTACTAACTCTCTCAATAGACTAGTGTCCTTCAGTTTATATTACTTTATGTTAATAGTAGAAAAATTACACACAACATCATTTATCATTGTTATACTGTACTATACAAGCCATAGCTTATTTTAATATATTTATTTACCCTTAAGAGGTACAGAAATTTAAGTATATATCTCTAAATCTATATAAATTTAAAGATAAGCTTATAGTGCCAGATTCAGTGCAGAGCTGTAGAAGGGACATCCCCCTTAAAAATGTGTTTTAATTGTACGTATAATCTCATGAGAAAATAACTTTATTTGTGCTATAAATCTCATAGAATTTGTACATAATAAAACATTGCATCTTAATCTTTTTTTTTTCCAGTTCCAT
This sequence comes from Atrichornis clamosus, assembly GCA_013400975.1. NCBI lineage: Eukaryota > Metazoa > Chordata > Aves > Passeriformes > Menuridae > Atrichornis > Atrichornis clamosus. The sequence goes on along the minus strand of WBMZ01004434.1, from coordinate 298,877 downwards.
CACAAGCAGCAGCTCTGTAGCTCTGTTTTCACATCCTCCTTCTCCCTCAGCTAACTGACCTTACATTATTTACCTACAGCTCAGGTAGGCAAGCTCAGTCCCCTTTAAATGGAAAAAAAAGTGCAGTTCATGAATCAACAAAGAACTAGGATTTGATTTTTTATGGATCTCAATCTACATCTCAGTACATCTAAATTTCAATTAGTCTGTTTAAAAATACTCCTGCAGTCAGTGATGTGTGCTGTTTGCCTGGGCTATCCAGAAAAGAAAAAAAGACAGCAGTGATGAAGAAGAGAGAGAGAGAGAAACCTATACTCTATTAAATGTATATTACTTTAGGTTTTAAAATCTAAGAAGTCTAATGATGAATCTGTTTTTCAGAAAGGGTAATCATCCAATCACACTGAATTTCAGGTAATATTTCCTACGTAAAATTCAGAAATTTTTATTTGCTAATGAGGTCTGTTTTTATTTCACTTCATACAGAAATGCTAATTTTAATTTAAAGGTTCAAGTAATTCAAAATGTAACACATAGCCACAAATAATTTTTTTTCCAAAAGTAAGCACTCTTTTATAAAAATCCATCCTGTTTTCAGGCTGAATATGTGCAATTTTAGCACTCAGTCTTTGGATCTTATTCCACTCAAGGTTCCTCCATCATGCTTCAGTGCTATAGAATAACTCATCAAAGTCTGACAGCTTTTATAACAATTACAACTGATTAAATGGAAATTAAGAAAAAATTACTGACAACAATAGAATATCTCTTGATGGTGGGCACCCTTTGGTTTTACTACTTACCAATAATTTTTTTTTGCTAAACTGCACCATAAACAGAGAAAAACAACCAAACCCCTCATACATGTGGTCCTGAATACCGCAGCCTGTCTCTACAAATATCCAATGAGACATTTTCTCAGGTGAGATTGTTTCAGACAGCTTTACTGAGCGAGAATACTCAAACACTTCCCAGGTACAAACTAGGTTCAGATTCTGACATCCTGTTGAATATTGCAGCATTTGTCAAGAGCTCACGAGCACGGCTTCCTTGTGGCAAGGAGAGCAGGTTACGAACGAACCTCTTATGCCGTAAAGCACAAGGAGGATCAGATCCTTAAACAGTCAGAATTTCCATTTCACAGCAGTTTTTCCCAAGTAAGAACAGAGTGATAAATTCAGTATTTGACCTTAGAATTTGTAGGGCGGCAACAAAAGGATATATTCCATCCAACAGTACCTTAAATCTATTTTAAAGTGAAATGTCCATACTTAAGATTGTTTTGGCATTTTTTTCTAGTTACAAAGTAACTAAAGTTGTAATTAAAGTGACCAAGTGATTGGACAAGGTTCACCAAAAAAAAATAAACATGGCAATTAAAGATGAGACTTTGAACACAAAAATTATCACAACTGCACCCACTTGTAGTCACAAACACGATCAACTTTCCATTGGAGGTGTTCATTTATTATTTGTATTAAAGCATTATCATGAAAAAAACCCCTATCAGGATAAAAGACATTAAAAGCTAGGTGGAAGAGGGTGAGGAGGAATTGGTCAGTTCATATGAAGGTGCCGTAGCAAAGTGCAGACAGACAGACAGGCTGGTAGATCGACGTTCCTGCTGGCTCGTTCATTAAGGTCATCTCCTGACCCCCCTGCCACTGAGGAAAAGGCAACAGCTGTTTCCAGTATCAGTGGTAAGAATGATGGAAGTGAATTAATCCACAGATGGAGACCAGCACCTGAAGGGACCAGTCTGGTGAGCAACAACAGTCTTTGCCTGAGAAACACACTTAAATGTTACCATATGGAGCGCTAACAGAAGACAGAGGGGAATGAAAAGCTCTGCACACTGTGTTATTGCCACAAAAGCTTAAGTATCATATTATTGATAAGGATAACAAAAAGACTGCCTGCCTAGGCATTCCTGATGTAGAATTCGTAAGCTATCAAACTGGTTAAGATGCCTTAATTAAGAGAAACTAGGTGATTAAATTACTGAACTGAAAGATTCCACCCAAATAAAACAGTGTAAAATAGGATCGCAAGAGGACAGACATCAGAGATGCAAACGCCCCATTAAAATCTGAATCCATTCCTCCTGATGTTGTGTTTTCCAGACTGAAGATGCATCAGCTGTTAAGCTGATATGACACTTCACGTTAGTCAAAAGGCTGAAAAGCTGCAATCATGTTTTATTAAAATAACTACACACACTGGGCTGGGCTGAGGGAGAGTACCAGGGCGCCAGAAAACAAGAACAATTAATTTAATGTCTCTGAACTCCTGCGTGTAGCATTTGCAGTTCAAACACCAGAATGTAACTGTCCATCTTTATTTGGATGTATTTTCTGCACATGGCCTCAGGGTCTTTGGGGAATAACAGACTGGAAGAAACAGAGCTGTACTATCAGAAATGTTGAAAAAATAAAGCTCAAATATATTGACAAAGCTGGAGAACTGGACAGCAAATATTTGGAGATCACTGGCCACTTTCATGTCTCCCTTATGAACCATAAAACTCGCTAAAATAAGGAAAACAAATGCTTGTGGTTAGCGAGCCTGTGTCCTGCAGCCCCAAGTGCAGTTGGCATTGCACCAGGACAGAGGAGAAACCACCCTTTGCCACCCAGAATTGCAGCTGGGGCAGAATTTGACAGACAATTTTCACACTGCCAGTTGACAGCAGGTTGCCCCTCTCTGGGCATTTCACCACAGACAGAAATCCGAGATTAAAGCAAATGGACAGGAATGACTTCCCACTTCTGAGCACAGGTATTTGTGGAAGTGCCACACTACACGTACTCCTGCCTCACCCTCTTCCATCTAGTTTTATTCAGCATAAGCAATTCCTGTAACAAGCAGGTTCATGCTGCAAAACAAATCAGAGGTTTTCCTTGATTTTTGCTCCCTGAAGTGTGCCCCCAGGGTATCAGCTCTGGGATCATCAGATTAAGAAGTAAGAGTGTGTACACTTCTACTTCCAAGGCTTTTTTTTTTGTGTTTACATTAAAACCCACATTTTAAAGTAGTTTTAGAACTAAGATGTCAATAGATCTCTAAACTGAGACTCAGGGAAGAAGATTTCAGCCCATTCAAGCAGCCTACAATGAGGAGAAAGGTTCACCTACTTTAAAAGTACTTTTATATTTCAATAGGTAAAAAAGGTTTCACTGCAAAATGAAATTTTACAGGTCATTTACTGATTATGATTAAATCACCTTCATTTATTACCATACAGAAAATAAGCCACTGTACTCAACGTGGGAGGTAATCTTAACTGCTTAGTAATTTATTCAAATACTCAGAAGTGAAAATCATTTCTGGGCTGTTCATTCATTAATAAGGGTAGATGGATGGTAGTTTGAGATATTATTTAAATATCTTTGAAATATAATTCCTAGTATACAGGTCAAAGAGGTTTCCCTGTTTACATATCCAAACCTGTGAAATATGAAGAAAGATATATTTCAAGATGTGATTCTGTGAGGAAATTCAACTTCTGGGCTAAAATACACAAATACACAGAATTAAATTAAAATACACAAATACACAGAATTTTTCCTGCCCTATATTCTTTATATTCCAGGTTGTATTAACAGTGAACCTATAAAGCCAAGGCAGCAGAGGGTAGCTCTACTACACTGCCAAGTACACATCAGTAATATGACATTGTCTTTTTCAAGAAGTACCTTGTATAATTATTTTCAAGAGTTTTGTAAGAGTTCTCCAGTCTCAACTGGGAAACAAAGCCCTTTTCATGTGGATTCCACAACAGGTGCTTGAGTGAGGGGATTTGGGTGCTGCCAAGTGTTTTTACAAAGTATTTTGCCCTTGTCAGATGGTGCCAATTTGTATAACAGCATCTTGTAACCAAAAGGAAGACGCTTTCATCATCTCAGAGCATCTTCTCTATTGGATGGGGGCAGGGAGGCAATGTTTAAGTACATCAACTATGTCTCTTTAATTAGGTCATTAATCAGCATCTATGAAACCTGTTGAGATGAATTTTTTCAAGCCCATATGCTTAAACTTTAGAGTAAAATTTCTTCTCAGCTCTGAAACCGGTAAAATACTTTTACCATTCCCACCAGAAAAATCATCTGCATATTTACCTATCACTGAAATTTTTCCATGCATAGTTTTTCCTCAGTGCAGTAGCTGTTCACCTCCAACCTTGGTCTGCTGGAGTCCAAGAACAAGCCACAGAGCTCCTTCCCTATACCCCAAGGGGAAGCTCTGCTCTGATCTTCAATGATGTAAATTCCAAGAAACTTATTTACATCACTGTAGTCACCCAGAGGTCACAGCAAACTCTTTAGTTTCCTTTGCTTCATCCTTTTGCTTTATCCATTACTTACATCTTAAAAATAAAAACAAATCAGGCACTGTAAACTCCAGTGTTTGCAACAGAACTCAGGTTCCAAAATGATTTGCAGTTTGAAATGTGGCTTGAGAAGGATTCTGCACAAAATCTGTGCTGCAAAAAAACCTATATTGGCTCGAAAATAAAATGCCTTTTCACCAGATTACAAGACTGAAAGGGAGCATTCAATTTCCTAAATTTAAGCTATATAAAACATCCACTGAATTTTATTCAGTTTGTTCTGTGTCCAGTGCAATCACTCACATATGACTAAGGCATATTTTCCAGAAACAGCTAGTCTTGAAAGATTCATAATTTTCCCTTTTTACAATACTATAGCTGCTGTATATTACTCTAAATTAATGTGAACAGAGAACTACAAACTAAACGCAGCTGCAAGTGCCACAAAACCTCACATAGTTCAGAACTCCGAGGACTGATGCTGCTTTTTCCCCTGTGACAAGGACAGTTTTGTATGAACAGCCCAGACCAAGTGTGCCAGCAGAAGAAACCCACCTTGGAAAACATCAAGCACTTGGGTGTTCAGTTCAAAGGCTTGGAAATGATTTTCAGATATTGCTGGGGCTTGTCTGGTGGGTGTCACCTTGCAGTGCATCTGAAAACAAGGTGCTGGATTTGGGGGGATTTGAATGATGAGCTACTGGCAAAATTGAGGGAGTCTTTCCCATCTACTCTTCTGTACATTCCAGGGGCTGTAACTCCTTCTAGTACATGAAGGGATTGCACATCCCTGTCCCATGCTGATACATGGGAGTCCAGCTCTCAGCACTACAATCCAGCAAGATCATAAAACGTTACTTAGGCAGAAATTGAATGAGTAATTGGGCATCTCAGCATTCTTGGGACTCCTTGTAGGAGCCGGTGGGGGTTATCAAAAAGCAAACATGGCTTAAGAAAGGAAAGCACAGTGAAATTAAAATGCTTTACAAATAGTTATTGGCAAAAATTGAATAAAATAACAGCTTTCTAACTAGTTGTATTTTAGTCTGAAATATCACCCCACCAAAATACAAATATTTTCATGACACCCATATTGTCAATAATTATTTGTCCTAGTGAATTATGAATAGCCATTTACTAAGGATTTCTGCAGAGAAAAAAAAAATTTTTAAATCAGCTTTTCTAAGAAGGAGGCAGGAAGAAAACTAAGTTAATAAATCATTCTGTCTCAGATCTCCTGAAGATGTGTTAGTGATGATGTTTTACACTTTTGGTAATTTTATAGCTACTGTCTTAACTTATCTATTGTCTGCCATCAAATTTCAACTAGCATTTGAAATTATTCAACCTGACTACTTAAGGGTGGATGTTTGCCCCTTTTTCTCTCAAAGCAGAGCTTTCCTTCTAGAGACATGTATTGAACAGTTCTTGCCTGACCTATGGATTAATCAGAATTTAAATACTGTATTATTTCAACAGGCACTTCTAATATCTGTGTTTCCTGCCATGAAATGTAATTAGGGAAAATTAATTTACCAGGGGACCTCTGAAGCTTTACCTTCTTCCCCACTGCTATTTGCACTGGCCGACACACAGACGTAATTCCTTCTATTCCAAGTGTATCAGGGCTATCTCTTCTACACTGCCTGGGAGCAGAAAACGTCACCCTCTATTTGGAAGGTTCACAAATGTGACATTTTCCCAGCAAAACTGAACTGTAGCAGTCAGCTCAATAGGTTTATCATGGTTAATGAAAACAATTGGAAATACACTGAACATCTTGTTTCGTGCCTTAAATCAGTCTCTAACTGTATTAGAGATGCAAGCCAGTGCTCCAGGACAGATTATCTCCCCGTGAGTCTGTGGTGGAGCTGTGCTGTTTGCAGATGCAGCTGGTGCTCAGTGTTGTCAGGTAGGATAATAAACGAGGTGCACCTCAGTTCACATCCCTCGCATCGCTTTTCATGTTCTGTTCTTAACCTGTAGCATCCTCTCTTTTCCTGCATTGATTTTGATCTGGAGGGCACGCAAAAATATTCAGCTGCAGTGCAATGTTTTCATATGCAACTTCAAAAAGTGTTTCTGCAGCCTGCATTCAGAAGCTCTGCGGGCTGCAGGCCGCCCTTTGAAAACACATTCTGCAGGTTTTCTGGAGGCAGAAACAAGAAACACATCGCATCATCTGCGTGGTAAATGCAGCCCATCTTTTGCAATCGGGTTTTGAGGGTTTTCCCTGTGAAACAAAGGCCAGACTACAGGGATGAGTTACAGAAGTATGTTCTATTTAACTCAACAGTGTCAGGCATATAACGTGCCCTTTATATCTATAGTTTATTTTAACACATATCAAGGAGACAGAAAATTAGTGATCAATGTAGAAGGGAGCATGAGGTTTCATTATAAATTAATGTATGAAGACTCGGATTTCAATGATGAAATGAACATGAATCTTAAAAATTGTCTGTCTTTATGAAACAGATGAAAATTATTACAGTATATAACTTTTTGGTGACATTTTACTGCAAAGGGCATATTGTTACAAAATTTAGCAATGATGTAGCTAACAGAAATACTGCAGGGATAGATAAGATTATTTATGTAATATGATAAAACATGAAACATGGATGTATTTGAGTCATCGGGTTGCAGAATGGGAAAAATGCTTTGCCCTGCTCTTAAGTGAACCCTCCTGTTAAATCAAGGAGCAACACAGATGGGACTTACTGGGAGCCAAGACTGCACAACAGTAGCCAAATCCAGTCCATCCAGTTGTGTTCTGGAGCCCAGAAAGTTAGTGGAAATAAAAAAGGAAAAAGAAGGAGAAAATACAAGAAAATGTTTAGAGAACCTCACCTGGGTATCCACTTCAGTGGTGGGCTTTCCTTCCAAATGCTAACTATCCCTGCAGTGACCTGAAGATGCACTGACAACTGGATTAAAAAAATCACCTGCTCTTAGTGAAACTGAGTAAAAAACATCTGTAAGTAGAGACACTGTGACACAGAACTGGTGAAAGGTTGCTGCAAAGTAATTCTGCTCCCCAGGCTGGAGCTGGAGAAACTCATAACTTCAGAAGGGGCCCTGGCTTGACATTACTGGAGGCCTGGAATTAAATTCAGATTCTGGAATATTTTTAAGACGGAAAGAACACATACATTGATTGACTTCCATAAAGGCATGATTGACTCATTAGAAATAATCACTAGAATACAGAAAGATCAGAGGTAACAGAAACAAAAACTTGTCAGAAAAATACAATCTTCATCAGCTCAATGAATCTTGGCTATACAATCTTTAAAAAAGTAATAATAAATCCCACGCATCAAAATCAGACTGACTTATATGCATAACATTTGGGCAAACTCTACTGGACACATTTCTCTAAAGCAAATGTGATGGAGAAAATAGATTTTCACACAAAACTAAGGTCAAAATTAGGTTTATCTTGGAACTAAAACTTCAGTCTTACGTAAGAAAATATTTTCCCATATGTAAGTTTTCAACACTATTCTCACTAGAATTGCATAACTGAATTCAGATTAAAATTACTTGCTATCCTTAATTAATAGAACCTATATTCCATCTTCATCTTGTTTCTCTTCCCTTGTCCTTCCCTCCTACCTTGCCAGGATAAACCATTCTGTTACATTCTCCAACTTGACTCATACCACTGTGATTTTCTTTAAACAAACAAAAAGACAGTAAAGGAAAGAAAAACAGTGAGAAACACCTGCAAACTATTAGAAATTCTGAACCCACCCACACAGCCTGTAAGCTATAAGTAAATGAAAGTAAGAAGATTCAAATAGAGAAATAAAGTGGGTTTGGGTTTGTTTCTTCTCTATAAACACTGGCAAACAGATGAAACTAAAATCTTCCAGAAAATATTTTTACACTTTTTGGTTGTGCACAAACAACAATCCCTATTTCCTTCTTTGGCTGCGGATGATTCAATGCCATCCCTGTTATCTGAGATGTTCATAATGGACTAAATCTTGACTGGATGAAGGTACATGACCTCAGCACTGTGCCAGCCACATTCCCCAGGAAAGAGGCAAGGAAATTATGATTTTCCTGGATGGCCAACGTTATCACGCTGATATTTTGGTTGTTTATCAGACCAAAGAGTTGATCACTTCCTTTATACAAATGAGAAAAACTGGTCAAACAATGCAGGCTCTTGCATTTTTCTTAAGCTTGAGAAATCTTTATTGCTTCTCTCATACAAGTAAAAAAATTATTATTCATGACAACATCTGAAAAAATTATTTTGGAGGAAACAGAAAATGAAAGTTTTACGCTCTATTCTATACAAACACCTCAGAACGATCTGCTGTACTGAAGCAGTTCTACAAGCTTCCTTCAAAACTAATGTTGTTAGGAGGAGCTACAATCTACATTCTAATGGTTAACTAGACATCAAAAACCCCAGAGGTGGTACCATGGCTCTTTTGCATCCAGAAGAGTTTTGCTGTGGACATGGTAATCCAGGTTTTCAGCCAGTAAATACATAAAGCATTGAAAGTAATCTAAATTATTTTTTCCTGGAAATAAAGTATAATAAATTCAGTTTAGTACATTAAGATTTACTATTTCATTTTTACAACAGATCTATCAGCATTCTGTGAAGCTGAGCATCTCACTAACATGTCATTGTAAAAAAAGAATCTACTTGAGTATTAAAACACTTATCACTGTAACTGAACACGACCCAAGTAAATGAATTAACTCCATTGCCACAGAACATACTGGAAGAAGTTCAAAATTAGAAAATGCAAGAGAATTTTTCGTTCCCATATCTGCCTTTTCAGCTGGATAAAATTTAACATAGCTGTGCTTTCACTTATTATATATAATAATAAAGGCACGGTAGAAATACCATACAAGTAAGGGAATGTTGCAGTATTTGCCTTAATGTAAAATAAACAAAGGACACACTTAAGAAATATGAATGCCAAGAATTACAAGGTCTGAGCCCAGCCACAGAGGAAATACGAAAGAATATTGAAATATCAATTTTTTAAAAAAATCTAAAAAGTGTTATAAACAAAGGCTCCTTGAACATCCATGAAGCATTTTCCTCTGAACTTTCAGCAGGTTAATACAGATATATAGATAGAGATATAAGTTACTTTGCTTATGAAATTGCCAGCCTCAGAGCAGTCTGAATTAGGACCGTGCAATGTAACTTAGAACAGTAAGAAAGCCAGAATCACATGGCTTAAAATTACAACCAATACTGTTGAGTGTTTACTACTATTTATTTAACGTTACTACTTTCTTCCCTTTTTGCTTTTGTTTTCTTCCAAAGGATTTATTTATTTATTCATTCTTTTATTCATTTATTTATTTACTAAGGAGTGGTATCTGAGAAGTCAATCCTCTTTGGATTTGGATGGGAAGAATCTGTGAAGCCACAGGTTTATATTAAGACATCAAAGTTCATTGTATGAGTTCACCACCTGCTTCTTGCATCTTCATTTACTACTGACTCAGATATAAATCACTACAAGTTTCTGAAAGTTTTCAGTTATTTGTGAAACCAATTTTAAAATCCAAACTGTAAGCAAAGCAGCAGCTCAGTCCATGGAAGAGTTGTGATTTTTTTTGCTTTATTTTGTCTCAGAAGAACATGGCACTTTGGGACCTCAGCTTTCTCAACATGTATTGGCTGTTAAAATCCACCACACATGGACACAGCAGCAAAGTTTATGGGGTCAAAAAATGTTCACCTACCACAAACCACAAAGATAGGTTCTTGGTGTTATTAGCAGAAAAAAGACTTTCCAGATAGACCACAAGTTTGACCAAGACAGAATGAACTCTGGCAGGGAGGGACGGCCTGGCTGTCTACAAGTCAAAAGGTGCTGCTCAAGTAAACACAACAAATATTCCAACTTAATTCCACTAAACTATTAGAGAAGAGGAGGCAGGGAAGTTCAGGCAGAGTACCAAAATACAGCTGGTCAGTTACTGGAGGTTGCGGTGCTTTTCTTTAAAGAGTTCTTAATATTTCCTGACCTAGAGTACTAATGGCCTACTAAAAAAGTGCTGGAAAAATACAAACACTTTAACATCATGGTGACGAAGAAATACAGGCAGCAGACACTGCTCTTCAAACAGCAAAGAAAACCGTGTTTAAAAAAAAAAAATCTCTACTCATCTCTGCACAGGGAGTTGAGAGCAGACCACAGGCAGTGTCTGGCACCTGCCTAAAGCCAGTGAAAACACTGGGGATCTACTTAATGATTTTAGTTCTTGAAGCTACAGGTACTAATAGCAAGTCCAGATCACAACTCACGTGCAATCTCCATTGTGTACATGTATTTATGAGGTGGTTATACACAGTGTGTGCACACAAGTAATAATGAAGCCTGAGCTTCAAATGCTCTGTAGCAGCACACTTTCTGTAATAGCACATGTAAAATAACACTTTCACTTATGCTGTGAACCAGTTACATTATCTACCAGCAACCAGTCATTTACTATATCACTGCAACAGTACTTACTTGAAATAAATATGTGCACATCACATATGCATGTGTTACACATATTTATGTGTGCAGACAGCATACATGCATAGACACATACACAGACACATACATGGATACAAATAAGTTTATAGGAAAGTAAATAAAAAATAAGGCTTTCTACAACTTTGTTATAAAATTCCTTTTAGCCTCCATGACTTATTGAGTAGAGGGAAGCTTGATTTTGGGCCTGTAGGATTTTCTACCATCGTACTCTCCTGTCTCTGTATCACCTCCCCTCACTGAAAAGATTTTCTACCAGGCTGACACTTGTGTTTACATGTACAAATTTCATATGTATGTATCCATCTGTGTCCCATAACCGTGAAAAACAGTACCTGAAAGAAATTCCTTGAAAGTTTGAAGACTTCCATTTTCACTTTTTTGCTTTGCTTGAAGCCTGTGGTCCTTTGGATAGTTTACTCATTTTATTTTAACGCCTTTCAGGAAATACTTGTCCAGGCTATTGACTCCAGAACCATTCCAAAAAGGACAAATTCCGTTTGTCTCATGATTCTTTATTTGTGAAATATCTTTTAATCTAAGCGATACCACAAAAGGTGCTGCCAGGACATGAGCTCTCTTGCAGGGAACAATCTGACCGGTGCGTTTGACCCAGGACTCCTCCTGGGCACGTGCCACCTCCCTGACCTGTGCTGCCGCCGGGAGCCTGAGCAGTTCTGCTTGTGCCTCCATGGAATAAATCTGCAATGGTGATTATTCCATGCTCGAGCCACCTGTCCTAATGAGTAACGCTTCCTGTGTCGCCGTTCCCAGATATTGGAGTTAGCTACTCAAGCTTGAAAGACAAGTGGAGGAATTAATAACTGGTGCACATGCTCCTTAAATGGCACAGGGGCAAAACAGGGAAAGGGGAATTCACTGCCGTGGCTTTTCCACAGCACTGAGAGGGGGTGTGTGAGTACCAGAAGACCTGCATCAGCATGAGCCTGAGCAGACACACAGGTGAGCAGTACCACAACTGCATTTTGGCTTAAATTTCATTTAAGTCATTAAGCACTGATTATAATTTTACTTCAAATTTCTGAAAAAGAGAGAGGCAGACACTTAAAAACTGATGAGTGCAAGATTATATGTGCTATTTAGTAGCTGAAGAAAACTAAACCAGCAGTCCCCCCACATCCTGATCCAATATAGCACCAGCACCACATTTCTCAATTATTATTTTTAATATCAGAAATTTTTCAGTGGATGGGGTTGTGTATTTCTTAGCTTTTTGAGTTAGGATTATTTCTAAAAGAACACTGGTGAAGACACGCTAAATGCCTTTGCCAGTCCTTTCCACCAACAGATCCTTCTGAGCCAAGCTAACTGATGGTTTGGGAGCTTTTGCTACTTTTTTGCCAGACAGTGCTGTACTGATTTGTTAAATTCTGTAACACAAACACACATAATAGCAAACAATGTCAAAGAAACACACATTTCAATGGCCACTGGAAACTTCAAAATGTGCTTTTCCTGTGTTTGAAGTTGAAACAAGCAAGCAATACTGTTGTCTTCTTAATTTGTTGATTTTGGTTTTCATCCAGACTCGCAAAGACCAATCCAGTGACATGCGAAAAACAGAATTCATTTGTTCAGCAACTTATCCAGCCAACTCTGTGTTATACACAAAGATAAATCTGTTAATGCTATTGTATATTGAAGATGCTTCTCTATTGTACTTATCTGCTGTGTCACTAAAAGTTATCTGCATGGAGACTTAATAACACCCTTCAGTGAAATTCAAATGGACGTTAAGCATATATATAATGTATTCTTATATCCAGTATGTGTATGTTTCGATTTTTTAATTCAAAGTGACTGATTGCTGATGAAATTGAGTTAGCTAGTAGGTTTGTAGGGGTAATATCAGTCACTCTGCAAATTATACCATCAAAGAAAAAGCCAGAAGTACAGACACTTCATTTACACAGAGCTCTCTGGTGCTGCCTCTCCTCACCACCAGAGCTGGCTGGCCCTTCTCATCTCTCCTGCTCAAGTACTTTGACAACAAAAAGCATCTGCTCTCTAATTTTTGCTGGATAGTTGGGCACATAGGGCAGGATAAAATTGTATGTTTATTTTTCACCACTACTTATCACGATAGACCTTCTCTTTAAGTACTTCCATTCCCAGAATTTATTACAACCAGAGTACCTGCAATGTTCTGAGCACCTCTAGCTACTTCTTTTTATAAGAATGTGATGCCATTGATATAATACAAAAACTACTGATCTACTCTACTTCAGGAAACACTGCTGCACCCATGATCCCACCTCCCAGCTCTGTTCTTCCACCACTTACTATGACAGTTCAAAATTATGTCAAAATGTCACTTGATTTTGCTACTCTACCTGAGCGGATCTCTACCAAATTTAAATTCCTGCAGGTATTTCTAGAGAAAAAAATTGCAAAGCTACTCACTGCACACTACTGATTTTCTGTTATAATGTCCTGCAGATCCATTCAAATCAGTGAAGCTTCTCCAATTTACACGGCTGAGAATTAAGCGCACTCCCTTCAGAAACCGACATTCCCTGTCAGAGCAGGACAACTGGGCAGCCACTGCTTTTGATCCTCATACAGCTGTGTTCTGGACTGCCACAGAACTCCAAACATTAACACTGCTATACAATTTCTATTCATTTTTTTTAATTATTATTGTCTCGGGCCTTGGAAGGAGCTTTTCTAAAGGCCCTGTTGTGTAGGACATATCACACCACGAGTAACAATTATGTTCCTGTGGTCTATGAGCATACTGACGTGATTTTCTTCTTCCCTTCTCATTCCTTTTTTATGTTTTTGATTTATTGAAAAACTGTTTGAGGGAGAAAAAAACCCAGTATCTCCCCCAAAATCGCAACTGTGGGAATGTTCGCCTTTTTTAGCAGCACTAATATTCATCCTATACTTACTAGGAATTCTCCCCTGTGCTGAGAATGTCGGTTTTACAGCTCAAAGATCTAAACACGAAGCATTTTATCAGTATTCTGTTTTTCTCCCCTCTTTATGCAACTTCAGAGCAGTTAGGAAAAAGAAAACATTAAAACAAAAATCACCGTCTTTGAGTGTCTGTGAAAATTTATGTACTAAAAAGCAGCTGTAAAATTTTTAATGTTTAAATTAATGTTTTATGTTTACAATAAAAACTCTCCAGCCATGAAGGGCTTTTAAAAGCTACATGCTAAATACAAGCAAAACCAAAGCAAACAATAACACTCCCAAGAAGCCCAGCTTCAACACACAAAATGGCAAATAAGACTTTTGTTCAGACTTCCTAAGTTTTTGTGTCTTGTTCTACCAAAAAAAAAAAAAAAAAAACCCAAAAAAAAAAGAAACCCCTTAGCAATGTCAAAGCCACAAAAAGAGCTGGTTAGAATGTGAAGGCAAAAACCTTGTAATTCCTTAATAATAGGTTTTTCTGCAATTCTGAATGTATTTGTGATGGTCTGGTTTATTTTTTTATTTGAATTGTGTTATAAATAAAACAGCTTCTCTCCTCCCCCTTTTCTGCCAGCTGTAAGCATTCTGTCCTCCAATAAAGGTTGAAACAAATGAATAGGTTTAAAAGAGACCATTATGCACTTGCTAGTGCAGAGTGAGGAGATGAAATGTTGCCAAATCATTCTCCTTTTAAAATCAATAGGAATTCTTGTTATTGGATTCAATGGGAGTATAATTAGGTTCTAAACTCACACGCTTTCTTGACAATGTGGGTTTCTTTACCTCTTTCATTCCTGTTTCCCTCTCAGATATGGAGAAGTCTCGCTGTTCCAAAGTGCTCTCAGCTTGAACAGCATTTTGGCCATTTCTGCCCTGAAATACTTGTGACACAGCCTGGAGGAGGCAAGCTGAGCACTGGTAACCTCAATTACCTCTGCTGAAATTCAGCGGTAAGTCACCACCGGAGAGAGCACAGCCCATCACCCAGCAGACATTGAAAGCCTCGATATCCTGCATTCCCTGTCCACCCTCACACTTCCCCAGTGACCTGGCCAGAGGAACCCCAAATGCTGAACCACCTTTTCCATTTGCAGCCCAGTTTTGTTCTGCAGGTCCTGATGTAGGGAGGCTGAGCAAGCCCAAATACATTTCAGTTGAATCACATATAAATCTGTCCCATAGCTCAAAATTATTTTCAAAACCCCATCAAAGTAATTACAAGAGGACCATATAAATAACTTCCCTTTGTAAGGTTCACATAAGGAGGACCCAGCATTGATCATTTCTGAATGTTGGACGCCAAATCAGCCACTATGAAGTCTTGAGTCCACTCCCAGCGATCTCTCAATAACTTTACAAAAGTTATATATGACTTTAGAGATTTGCTTTTATAAACAGTGCACTGAACAGCAACAAAAATGTATAAAGCCACATCATCTCCCGAAGTCCAAGTTATGTTTTTCAACACTGTTACTGTGCACAGATCCTATGCAAATAGTTTTAAGTCTTATCCACAGTGCTACCTTCATAATTTCATTTGTCAGCTTTTACTTTTTTCCAAAAGAAGGAATGCAAGAGCAGTCTTTTAAGTGTTTCTTGATTAGAGGCAGTTAAAAAAATTACTTCAGAGTGTTTAAAACACTGAATATCTTTTTTCTATTCTCTAGAAGCAGGAAAAACACCCACCAAAACCATTTCCTCATTTTCTCTCTTATTTGTTAGCAGTAGAAAACTTTTCTCGTGTCATCTATATTTTTTAAATACATATAACTGACAAAAATTAAAGACAGTCAGAGAGTATAAACAATAATGTATAAGCTGCACTGTTCATTCGGGTAAGTAAATTAAAATTTACTGTAGGTAATAACAGTGGCTTCACCTTCCTATAGTTTAAGTCAGTTGTTCTACTAAACACAACCACAGGTGACCTCAGAAAAGGCCCAACCTGCCTGGTACGTGCCTTGCAAGAACAACGGGCAGAGTTGTTTGTAGAAAGCACGCACACAGCTTCCAGCTTCAAGTATTTCCAACACTTGCCAATGATGTAAAACTTAGGATTTTGAAGACAGCGTTTTGTATTCTGATAAAACAGTTACCAGAACTTAAAACACTGAGACCTGACGTTTTTAAGGTTCCTCTCTTCAAGGATGAGGGAAAACTTTTTAAAACGTGTGTTTATAAAATGTGTAAATGCATATATACAGGCAGGTAAACATTTGAACAAGTTTCTGTTCAAATGTTCAAGAGAGATAAGAGAAGTTATCAAATTATCACCATAAAGATCTTCAAAGAGAGTGTCTGAGGACTCTATAGAAAAACTATACAGAAATTTTGCCCAAGTCCATCCCAGTGGAGATAGGTCTGGAGAATATCCAGGTCCTTTGTGTGTTTTTCCTTGAAGAGATCTCATACATGTTTAGAAAGTGAGGCAGCACTACTGCAGTGAACATATTTAAGGACATGTATTTAGATCATTTCCAAGATGCTCTTCACATATTTAGCACAATCATCTCCACATTTGCATGACGAGATTTCCTGAGACTCTCTGTGCTCAACTCTTCCTTCAGCCTTTGTGTATCCATAATTAATTTGTCCATAATCATGATTAATCATTTTTTAAACATGCCAAATACATACACTGCTCTTATGTAGATGAGATATTCCTAGTGCAGAATAATTGCTGAAAACAGATGAGGACTTCAGACATTTTATTAGTTTTATTAGTTCATATTAGGGCTGTGACAAGCAAGCCAATTACATTACACATCAGGAAAATTAACATGAAGATATCTTGGTTTTAAAGCAAACCAAGTGGGGGGAAAAATTTAGATTTTTACTTAGTTTTTCCCCAAATTTGGAGCCCTCATGCAAGTTTCTTCTACAACTTGTGCTGAACACAGTTTGACAGAAACGAGATCTATGGAATGAGAGCAGCAGGCAACAGAAACACCATGAGCATTCCCAAACACCACATTACTGTAGCCCTTTTGTACCCAGCCAGGGTACAAAGCTAAGGGCAGTAAAAAAATACAAGAAGCAGTGACATTTTAAAAGAAACTATCCCTCTATGGCCTTGTCCATAGCCATAACTCTGGAAAAGAGCTCCTTGTCTAACGCGCCCTCCAGGATTAAGAAGGCATAGAAACCATGCCATATATTAAAATTAGTATTTCTTGGCCTTGAATAGTTTCAGATCGGGCTCCTCATGTCCTGGACATGATTCAAATAAGCAACTTCTCCACTGGGTAATTTAACCTGCTCATGTGCCTGGTAACTAAGATTTACTACCTCATCATTTCAGTTAAAATTTACAAAATTAGGCTTGGAGAGTGGAGGGAACACCAAGAGCAGTTGCAGCACCACTATTAGAATGGAGATGTGAAACAAATTTGAATAGGGTAATTCCTAACTATTATTTATCTGTAGATTAAAAACAAATAGACACAATTAAACCCCAGGGACAGGAATAAGATTGCCTGCACTTTCTGAAACCTCACTACAGCAACAACTTCAGAGTACAAATGGGGTATTTTTACTTACTAAAGAAGGAATTTGACAAGAATTCTACCTGAAAAGCCTGAAAGCAGTTAAAAATGTATCATCTAGATTTAGAATTACCATTAACAATACAATCGTAATCACACATGGAGCTTTTAACGTACAGTGCTTTCAAAAAGAGTTCAATATTGCTGTTGCCCACTACAAACCAGAAAGAAAAGACAGATGTGGAGATGAACTGATTGTTCAATTCACCAGTACACTGGTAGCAAATCTAGGGGAAAAAGTACAATTATCCTATTCCTTATGTTATTAAGGAAGCACTGAGTAGTCCAACTTTGGGACTGTTTGCCTCCTGATATCCCCAGTAATGTCCTGTACAGGTTCAAAGAGTTCCCAAAAGTAAGGAAGTGGTGTTTCATTTTCGTTTTTTCCATTATTATTTTTACGTAAGCCACATAGAGACAACCTAGACTGCACTGCTGGAGAAAGCTGGCACTATATTACTCTCAACATACAAAGATTTTCTGGAGTTTTTTTCTTTCTCTGCCTCTATCTAAGGTATTTGAGTTGGCCCTAGGAGGGGGACATTTTGCCCTTATGGTGTTCACTGCTTTAATCTGTTAGTCCTTGAGAATGGGAGGGCACCAGATCACTGTGCCAGTTACCCTCCCAAATCTCTAATTAATGCTGACAGTCAAATATCAGCCGCAGCGCTAACGACCCGATAAGAGGGAGCACTCCTGAGGCTTGCACATCCCAATCAAGTGGGTCTCACTAAAAAGTGTCTCATGACCAATAATACCAGACAATTGCAACATTTTCTTAAATTAGCACTAAAACAGAGGTGACTCACTTATCTCAGCATTGCTATAGATAGTGGTTTGTCTCTCTTCCCTCCATTTCATTCTCTCCCACCATCCTTCAATCAGATGTAAAACTCTCTCTTTCTGCAATGGGAGGAGAGAGAGGGGAAAAAAAACACCACCAAAATCTCAACAACTCTGTATTTAGGGTAAGCCACTCTGCAGCATCGCAGCCTATGAGCTCCAAATATAGATGTGCTCATCAGCTCCCGGCCTACAGTCCCTTCAGCCCTGAGGCACACCAAAATTTGTACCTGTGAGAGAGAAACCCTGTGGCCAAAAATGCAGCTGAAGCTTGGTTCTTTCCATAGGTTCCATTGAATTGGGTTTATTTCAGTTCCCTGAAGTGCAGTGCAGAGTGTCAGTCTATTTATACAGCACTGTTTACATTAATACCTGATCCAACAATCATCCTGCAAACGTATCAGAACTGTTTCAGGGATAATAAAGAACACTGCTTTGCAGCAACACAGTGTCAAAAAGCAAAGCAATTCCTTCCTCTGAGAATGTCTTTGCAATAAAATGCATAGGTTTAGATTGCAATATCCTGCTAGGACACATGAATCGTGACAAAAAACCACAAACACACAAGTCTCCCAAGTCCAGAGTAGCCCAAGTCCCAGGCACAAATCATCATGGCAAACTTCAGGAAGGCTCAGAGAAGCAAAATGTTTCCCAGGACATTCTACTCCTACCAAAACTTCCAGGTATTTGCTCTTTCCTCAGACTTGCCAGTCTCCTCACCCATGATGTGTCTCTGCTGGCATTACAGACACAATTGTATTTAAATAAAGCAAGCACAGCATCTTCATCTAAATGTTAAGGAAATATTTATCAGCACAAAGGCAGTCTCAACCCGTACAGTGTTTACAATGTTTTTTATCTTCAGGCTACATTAGGATTTGCTGTGAAATGGTATTTGCAATGACTTGTGAATCACTGCCAAATGTGGTTGCACCAACCATATTGCAAAGCTTTGCACAGCAGTAATCACGGGGTATGTCTGACACTGGGAGCAATTGGTACAGAAGAGCAGTAAAAAAAGATGGTCTGTTCTTTTCTCACTTAATCCCTTCTGTTGAAGCACTCTTAAAATTCAGAATAAAATATGAACTAAGATAACAGATGCCCTTAATGAGGCCCTCTGTTACTCTACTCGAGTATCTCTGAAAAAATAAAATATATAGATGCTGTTTCAGCAACTAAGACAACAGAATTACAGGGAGCAGAAAGTTTGTGATTCTTTGGGGCAGAGGGTTATCTCACACAGGAAGGAATAGTTGGAGAGCTTGGAGGCACTGATACAAGCTGCAGAATGCTAAGATATCTGCCTTCCCTTCTCAGCACGCTTCTCTTGATACCAAACCCCACTCCCCTCCTTAAAATTGGAGGTAAACAAATAAATAACTCCGTAACTGAATAGGTTAAAAACATGCAAAGGCAATTTCTGCTTTACGAGAAAACCCATGTGTAAAGAGATTTTAATGCAGAAAATTGCTGCTCCTTGTTTAAGAGAAACATCCTCACTCAATCTGATAATTACACTTAGATCATCTTCAAATGTATAAACGCAGAATACTGGATCTGATAAAAACGTGCAAAATCAATCTCATACACTTTTAATTCTACAAACCAAACCAAACAAATAAATCACCCCAAAATCTCTAAAAGATCTGTCCAAAACCTATTAAAGTCCTTTTAGACTCAAAAATCTTCATATTTAACAGCATTTTGGCAGCTGTGTATGATCCACAGAACATTCATGGCAATTGCCACTTGTGATACACAGCTACAAAGTGGCATTTCTGATTATCCCAGTATAAATGCATTTGAACAAGCTAAATACTACCTGAGCACTAGCAGCCTCCATCTCAATTTTTGTTATAAGATTATCAAGTGGTGATAAGCCCAACTTTGCAAAGTACAAAATCTTTCATCTGTCAGCAAACATTATTTGGCATTTGCTTACTAGTCTAGGTAAAGAAGATTCATCAGTGATTAGTCTTAAGGTAAGAAATAAAGATTTATACTCAATATTTCCTGAGAACAGAATATTAAATCTAAAGTAGCTTTATGGATCTGCTCTATAATAGATGTTTATTCTCTTCAAAATAAATTAATTACTGTATTGAACAAAAAAACATTACAAACTAACTAATTTGTAATGCAACTGGAAAAACTTTATACATCGAATTAATTCCTGAATAATTAAAAAGCACTGATTTCTGGCAGGGCATCACCTTTTAATACCACTAAGCTACTCTGTGTACCTTTATATGGTCTGATCTCATTTTGATCCAAGGTCCAATTTGAACTACCCTCAGCTGCCTCTCTTTACAGCATGTTATTCATAAATATTGCATATGTTCCTATATTCCTCTAAAACAAGAGATGATAGACTAGTCAGAGGCTCAGAACTGGTTGCTAGGGATCTACAGATAACAATAAAATGCAAAGAATTGTTTTAAAATTCAGTACGGAGTACAAGGGTTTTAAGTTCAAAATTGCCATCAACAATTATCACTTATTTAAATAAAACAAAAGAGGAGTGTCTCAAAAGAATTGTGTGCTTGTCACTCCTACCTTGACAAAAGAAACATATTTTTAATCTTCTTACATCACATATCACAGGAGGTCTCTAGTCACTTCAGTATAGTGGGAGAGAAAAGGGGGAAGTTATACATTTTCAGGCACCAACAATTTAAAATTAAGACAAGAACAAATATTGTTAGTAAAAGCAAAACACAGTGAGGAAAGCACCTCAGCTTGTGGAATAACAATATTGTTAAATAGAAATGGTTGTTTTCTGAACACAGTCATTTTATAAAATGTACAGTAAAGCTTTTATATGTAAATTACCCAAACTCAGAAACCTTTCACTTCAAATTGAATTGAGAATAGCTTGAAGAAGAACACTTTAGTGAAAACGTGCTTAAAATGAGTAAAATCAAGAACAACTAAGGCACATACACAATGTTTCACTGGGGAAAAAAAATCCCTGTAAATAAATATTTGATTGATGCACTGCTAACAAAAAAGGATAAAAAATTGACTTCAAATATATTTAGATAGCCTCTTAATACATGTACCTACTTTTTCATTGAAACTGATTATATTTGTTAAACTATGTGTATTGCCACCAAATACATAACGGTGTTACATGAATGATTAAAACCCCTACAACAGAACTACATTATACAAATAATCACATTATCACATAATCACATTATCACATTTAAAAGCTCCCTTTGCTAACATTCAACAATAATGCAATTGTCCCTCAATTTTCCCTCAACTTTTGAACTAAAATTCACATGATTTCATCACTGTAATTTTAACTTGCCAACATCCCTTAAAGTAATCCAGTCATATCTGATGGTCAAACTTGAACCACTGCTCTGTACCAAGCCATCACTCTGGGTACTCCATGAAGGTCCTGTAGGCTGGAAACTGCATTTACAAATCCCAAATGGGTTTTAAAAGAACTTATACATGAAGCAATTGACATATCTGTTGTTTTTACCAGTTTGCAAATGGATTTATCTTCAGGTTTCCTCACAACCTGGGCATCTCTAATGATGTCCCGCCTGGAAATGCCAATTGACACAGACCATGTTAGTGGAATGCCAGCCCCATATTTTTATTTCAGGTATAAATTCCTGGTAATTTAACTATGACAAAACCAGCTGTAATCCATGTGTCTCATTCTTTGCAACCATGCTTCACTCAACTGCTGTATCAGGGCCATGTACAGATAAAACTGACTCGTGGCACTCTCACTGATGGGCTGATAAAGGGGATGAGGCGGCACACTGAGGTACCTGATCATGGATAAATTAAGTAAGAGCTAATCATGGGGCAGATGTGAAGGAAAAGCAAGGCTAACCTCAAGAAGAGGACACAGCCCTTACCAGAAAGTAACTTACACAGAGAGTCAGTTTAATAAGACTCTCATGCCATAGTAGTGAAGGAATAATCTCTTTGTAAGGCTGTGTCCTTATTTAAATTATTTTGAATTTGCTTATTCAGTGTATGCTTCCTCCTGTAAGAATATGGAAATCTGATTTTGTCCAATGCTTGTAGGTTAATTCTCCCTTTGGATTTGAACATGGCTACCAATTACTGTAAGAGCCAGGGAGACTTTTGCCCTATAGCAAAAACTGGGCCTTAATTTATGAGTTTGTGAGGACAGCAGGCAAATTTAAGTAGCAACCAATAAAAGAGACTGATCCTGCTGGCCTTTGCAAACTAAATCGTGATCTTCCTCATGTCAGCTAAGAATAAGGCTTGCAAAACTAATTTTAACTAAAAAGATTAAGACATCAGACATTAAGAATAAATTTGGGGCCAAGTAAACTGTAAGTGCAATGTACAGCTCCCTTAGTGTGAGATCCCCTCACCTGCACTTGCCACCAAGATTGATGATAATGAAAAACCCAAACCAAAAAAACAACCTGGTGATACTTCCTCAGTTATCACAGAGAAGTACTCACCTGGGGTGAGTGAATGAGTAGAATTTTGAAAGATGGTATTATTGTCACTATAAGCCAGAAACTAAAATGTTGTCATATCCCTTGCTAACTGATATTTCAACTATTAATGCTGAACTCCATCTAACGTATCTGAATGCTTTTGCACTGTTTCTCCCTCTCTATTGCTAAATGTGTGTACAGTACCATGAAGGAGACTTAGGTATATTGCAAAGGTTATATTTTAAGATGATATGGGATGGCTGCATTTGACTTTTTAAATCTTTCTCACACTACTTCAGAAAAGGAATCAGAAATCCATGTGGTGTTGCCACACTATGTCTTTAGGTGAAAGCAAATTGATAATTTTAGCATGAAAAATGACTTAGGAATTTTTGAACATTTATTAAAAGCAATACTGTGAAACATTTCAGGAAACATAAACCACCCAAAAACCGTTCGTGTTTATATCTAAAAAAATAATATTTTTCTCCCCTGAGTAAAATGATATACCTAATGACAGGAGACTGAAATGCTAAAAGTACTTTCAATCATTCTTGTACATGGTTGTATTTCACTTGTGTGTGTGGGGGACAAACATGCAGTCCAACTTGCTAATAAAACAACTCTGAGTTAACACTTAGCTTGATTTTTTAAGAAAATACTGTCAAAATCTTCCTACCAACATTATTATAAATGACTCTTCCCAAGGCATGTACAGCTGGACTGTGGCTGTGTGTTCTTTCTTAGGGAAGGACTAGAAAGGAATTAACTCCATTTCTATGAAAAAAAAGTATCCTTTGCTTAGTGTAGTCAGACACAGGCATTAAACAGGAATGAGGCCCTGCTGTTGATCTTTTCCAGTGGCAAAACTTTTTAAACAAAAGTATATCTGAGAAAGGAAGATTTTGCAATTCATAGGTTTCCAATTCCCTTAAGGCACCTCCATCCAGGAGCTGCTTTCCCTTTAGTGATGGTTGATACAATGGAGGAAGAAACAGATCTGGATTCTTCAGTTCCTCCTGATCAAATGCTGCATTTCTTAATTTTATTACCTAAAATAAATAGCATTCTGTTTTATCTTCTTTATACATGACCTTCTCAGGCCTGCCCCAGGAAAAAACCTTTTGGAATTGTGTAAATGTTCAGAATACAGATATTCCACATAATTTGTTGTGACATTCAGGAGAAATAAGGCAAAGCTGAGCTAGGATGCTAACAACAAAATTAGGAAGCAGAAACAATTACAACCCAAAATGTTAAAGAATTGTACCTAGGAATAGAGTGACATAAGTGACCAACATAACTTCTCTTCCCTCTCTTTCTCACACTAACTTGTCACATCTTATCTATAGTTTTTGCTCCAGGTCTTATTATAGTTACTGCTACTACTGAAGAATTTAGGAGGTTAAACAATGAATCAGGGCCCTAGCATGCTACCAGATCAACAAACTCTGACAAAAAATAGTAAGTGCTCCAGGACATCCCTAAATGCATTGTTACCAGTGTATTTTCTGTTCTTCCTATCATTTGAATATACACAAATTTAAAACACAATGGTGTTTATAAGAGTTAGAGTACTCCTGTAACTTTCAGCATCAGAAACATAACAATACAAATGCTGTTAAAAAATGTGTTAATTCAGTCTCTGTTTACCAATGATAACTCTGATAACACAAGCAAACAATAGTCTTTAGGCTACCTAGGCAGAAAAAATAAGTCGTTTTTTCCCTGAAAATAACCTAAAGAGAAAACTTCATAAAAATGTGAGCAAATCACTAAGCAGCAGCACAGCAGTCCTGGCACTACACAGATTAAAAGACCCCCAAAAGGGGCAGTGCTGCCTTTCACCTGTGACACAGCCACAGGGGCTCAGCGCCCACCAGTCCCCACAGAGCAGTGACGAGCGAGTTGTTGTAATGAAGAGCAGAGGTATACAGCCTTTATCAGATGAGAGGGGATTTGTCAGAGATTAATAGAATTCCATTGTAATATCCATATCTCACAAAGGCATACTCTGACAGGGTCCAATTACTTTCAACAAGCTGGGCCTGCTACATGGACCCTCTGAACCGGAATGGCCCTCCAATCTGTATGCTTTCGTTCAGACAGATAACACCAACGTGTTTCTCTCTGTGATCACTGCCTAACTTAAATGAGTTAATCTCGTTTTCCAGATGAATTGTTATTTTGTCTCCCGCAGGCTGTGATTACCGGATAAAAGTATTGTGTTAACAGGAGGGCCAGGGTCTTTTCAGCAGCGGATTCCACATTCAGATAACCAGCCAGAGAGGCTTTCGCTTGCTTGCTTGCGTTTTTTATTTTTTTGCCTTTTTTTTTTTTCCTAATGTGAAGTAAGAGAGTGGCACTAACAGGAGAAAACTGTGAAATGACACAGAGATAAACCTTCCCAAATAATTACGTAACTTCGTCAGAGGTCAAAGGGGCAGTTTATCTTCATATTTCAAAAGAGCGTCCCGGTGAACCAATCTCATTTACAGCCTACCTCTACATATTTTAAGATGTTATTTGCCTTTCAGTTCATGCCTGCCCTTTCTTTCTCTAATGGCCTTTGTTTCTAAAGCCATTATAATGTGCTTGAGAAGTTCACAAGGGAGCCTATCAGAATATAAATATTTGGAAGCACTGAAATCTATCTGGGCAGTATCAGAAAACAGGAAGAAAAAAACAAGCCCAGGTTTTCACAAACAGTTCTCTTCAACTGACGAAGCAAGAGCCATAGGGTGAGAGTTACAGTCTACAGCACATTTTTCTGAGATAATGTATTTTCTCAGTGACAGCAGTGAGATTCTTCATTTCCTTTTCTCGACAAGATGTTAAAAAGAAAAGGCCCCACTCTAATGTTAATTCTTAAAAAGTACACCAGGGGTCGGGGGAAGGCTTAACACAGGTGAAGCACTTGACTAGCGTAGCAAACACCTGATTATCCAGTTGTGCCTTGACCACCATGACAATCCCTTCATGGCCAAGAATGACTCACACAGTGACCCCACTCAGGAAAATTCATACCCAACAACAACAGCACAACTGAGCTAATTACGTCAAGTCTGTGTGGCTTGTGCATTTGCATCCATAGAGAAACAAACCATGAAACTATGTGTTATTTTAGGACCTAGTGCCAAAAGTTAGATGAAGTCTGACCTCTGAATGCAGTAGATGTCTCCAGTGGCTCTCCCAGTATGTAGAACCGAGTTACTCCTGAGGTGGGTTATGGCAACAATTCAGAAACAAGATGCAACATCTGATCCCTGGCAATGTATCAAACACGGCCCATGAAATGCAGTCAATAAGCTTATGAAAGCTTCCTGACAGAAAGCCACAACCTTTGACTGCAAAAAGCCAGTGTCTTCAACAAAGTATGAATGGACGTTGGTGCAGGATGCGCATTGCAAGCACACAGCAGGGGTATCCCCCACTGTGGCACAGGGCTGGGGCAGAGCAGAGCCTTCAAGTCCTGGGCACCCCGTTTTGCAGATCTGAGGGCCTGGCAAAGAACATCACAGCTTCCTTTACACCCCTGTGCCCACACCTCCTTCTGCAGGAAAGGAGAGGCTGTGAATGACGTGAGAAGAAAATCTGAGGAATAACAGTCTCTACACAAATATTTGGGCTCCAACTTTCTCATATAGAGAATAACTGACATCAGAAGGTATGAGAATCATTCATAGGTAGGCAGGTAAATTAATGAAAAGATGACACATTTTTTTAGTTTCTGTATTACACAGTTTAAATATTTCTGTTTCTCATAAGGAAGAGAAAACTCTTTGCAGCTGGACCTGCAGCCATCATATCACTGACTTCCATCTTGATCAAAAGTTGGCAATATTCTCATTTCCGGCCAGAGGCAGGAAGTTCAGCCTCTATACTGAGAATAAGCTCATCACCCGTCATTTAAACGTCCCTGGTATTTTTCAAAATAGGTAGATATTAAACTAATGGTATAATATTCTCTTATGAAAACAAGCTGTAGGATTATGCTTCACATACAACAGGATGCAAAATGTTCATACAGTAAGCAAACAGTCAAAGCACCTATTTATGGTGCACAAACAGTGCTACAGTAAAAACCCGTATTCACTCAAGAGGGTGAGCAGAAAAGATGGGGTTTACACAGTAGGAGTTTTCCTCAAGTATATAAGGAATCACACTGCTTGCTGGGCTACAAAAAGCATATTCCGGTCTTCTTCTCCACCAGCACTGTTTTATTCTGCTTAGCAGGAGACCAGTGGTACTGCTAGGAGAGTGTGAAGGGCTCCTAATGCATCACCATAAACAAGATAAGGAGAATTATTTCCTAAATTACAAACATCTACAGCTATAACAAATCACTGAGGGGAGCAGGGGACGCTGTGGGCACAGTGTGGGCACGAAGACATGAGCTTTTAGCAGCTTTTGTCAATGCTGCTGCTGTAGGAGCAGGAGGCTGGTGTGACTTTGCCTTGTCTTTATCAGAATAAAGACGGAACAGTATTTTTCTGTCCTTTTTTTACAAGTGTGTTGATTGCATTGCTTCTCTCGACTTAGTCTAGGGAAGGGTAGGCCTCAGTAGAGACCTCAGAGGCCATAGGTTCCCTGAGGTATATCCTCAGTAGGAGGATTTTTTTTTTCTCTTTTTCTTGCTTAATTAACAGATCAGATGTGGGGGAAATTATGAATAAACATCAGGCAGTGTCATTTAGAGACTGGTCACTTAGGCTAACCCGTGATGAGTCTATACACAGCCACACAAGGGATTAAGCTCCCAGCACAGCTGTAACCAGGACTGCTCACACCCTGGCTCTGGTTTTTGTGCAGGACACAGCCCTGACATTCAGCTTGTTTTACAGAAATTCCCAGTTACCGGTGAATAGTCCTGTTTCAGATCTCAATGGAAGAAAACACTGGTCCTCCTCACAATAACAGTCTTTTTCCAGACAAAGCCAACACTAGTGTAGCAGAAATGATGCTAGTAAGAAGTGATGTGAATTGGTAACAAAGAAGCTTGATCAGCATGATGGAGACAGACAGTCAGAGACACAAATTAAATCTCAGACGCAAATTAATTTCTCATTCATTTTTCTGTACATCAGTGCTACAAAACACTTTGCAAAAGTTGCATTGAAGGTAGCAGCTGGAAATTATATTGTTTCAAAAGCTGAAAACATTCTCTGTGGAGAAATATTAAACCCATAAACTTTTCATTTTCTTAGTGTGTTATTTTTTAAATACTGCATCAAAGTGCATGCAGAGCAGATCTATGAATTGTTGCGTGACTTTATTTTTTTAAATTGCCAGTGTGTTTTATTCAGTGGTCTTATAAACATAAAATTGATAAAATGGACAGCTTTCTTTCTAAGCCAGCTTACATCTCTCCTTTTTTGAAAGCTTCCTAAACATGCAAGCACTCCATAAAAAAGTAAGTGGTGCATGCAGAAGCAATGCAGTTCACAAATGAAGCAGTATAATGTCAATGGTTTGAAATTGTTCAGTCTCAGTTGTTTTCCAAGTCAATGCACTGGCAGTCTTGCCTGAATGCAACTAGTCAATAGAGAGAAAATAAATAGAGCATTTCCAGAATTCACCCATCAGCACTGAAAAGTGTCTGCTTACTATTACACAGTTTTAACATGTCATAATCGTTTTTCACAGTATAGAAACTCTCCTTATACCTTGGACAAAAATGAATGACTATTTTAGCACCCTATACATATCTTCTAATAGAAATTCCAAGCAAACTGTATTGACTATAGTATTTTAAGTGGTGGTATTAAAGGAGAATCTGAAGCTTTTAGCCTATTTTTAATGCTACATTATGAACAAAAATTTCTAATTTGGATACCTAAAAGCAGAGATCTCTGTATTTGGATTTCTGAACAGATTCATTTCTGTAAATATCTATACATTGAACAAGCTCCCTGTAATTTCAGGTAGAGCTGAACACCACAATTTGTGCAGTGTTATTCCCATAAAGAATCCTATTGACTATTAAGTTGGACAGGTTTTGCTCACATAGGTAAAAGCTTTAGTGCCACAGCTCTATGACTCTAAACACCCAGACATTAAGCAGCAAAGGGATACATGTGTCCCTTATCTTTCTATCTTTTATTTCCCCCATGCTGTATGACCAGTGCCTTGTCAAATAGCACCACTGGGCTGAATGCTACACAAAGAAAGGAAGGAAGCAGACAGGACAGACACATTGCTACACTTTTGGAAAAAAAAAAATGTTACGTCTGCTTCTCTGAGCATCTATATGCTAAATTACATCTAAGGTGCTATGCTTACTTAGATAAGGTCCTTGCAATGCCATATAATTACAGAAAGGATCTGCCATAGCCTGAAAAATGAGAGGTATGTCTTTTCCAATCCCCTGCCTTGTTATCTGTCACCTGGATGAAAATCATGTGACAAAAAATAAAGAGGGGGAAAAAAATTCCTCTTCAGACCCAAGAACACACTAACGCCCACGGATATAAATGTTACAATAAAAGAGCAGGACGACTACTAGCAGAGCTTTTATGGCTTAACAGTATTTTGACAACAAATGTTCATATTTCATTTGAAATTTATGAAACCTTTGTGCCTGTAATCCCATGAGCAGCTACATGGTAAATGAAAGTAGCAGGCAGTCTAGATTAATAATATTTTGCTTCATACTGGAAGAACATTGTAAGGAAAAGAAATCTTGCTTTATCTGCTCTCCTTTTTCTTTTTTTTTTTAGTATCTCTGTATTTGAGCAGATTCAGAGCTCTAAAACCTGCCTGCAAACATTCACAGATGCCTTATTAATTTATGAGAAACTGAAGGACCCATCAAAAGGTATAAGCAAGCAATTTAGTAATAACAGGTAGAGGGGTATGATACATGGCAAAATACCACAGCTCCTAGTGTTAGAGAGCTACCAGTGGTTTAAATCAAGTTCAAGGGGAATACCTGGAGTAAGCTTCTGTACTTCATATGCTAATAAAAAATTGGCATGAGAAAAAACCATTGCCCTATGAATCATAACCTTTGCTTTCACATTTTCACAGTTTAGACATACATGTATGCTAAAAGCCCAAGTGTGGCTTCTTGCACTTAAATGTCTAAGTGTCTTTTCCAACAGCTCTATTTATCTTTAAGTGTATCCAACAAAAACTGTTGGTGTTTTCTACATTTTTAAAAGCAGTTTCTTAGTGCAAGCTAACATAGCAAATATAATGTCAGCCTAGAAAGTAGATATTTAATTTTGTTAAAATGTTTATACATTTTTTTGAGCTCTCATGTGCACTTATCCCACATACACAAGGTGTATTGGGGTGGTAAGATCACACTTTTGTTTGCCTTTCAAAGAACACATCATTTTAGGAAAGATGGTTTAGTGACACGTGAAAGAAAAGGAAAAAACCCACCAAAGTTACAGTCCTGTGTTTTCTCTAATTAATATTTGCCACCAAAACCCAAATATGAGAATTGTATTTGTGTTCTTTGCTCATAAATACACTGCAGTTTGTCAAATACATTAGCAACCAAAGGAAGCCTTCCATCAGCATCTGTGCTGAGTGGATTCAATAACAGTCTAACCAATTTACTATAAAACTTTTATAGAAGCGTTATATACTTGCATCAGGTTCACAGTTTTATTAATTTACACAGATTTTATGGTTTCTTGAAGTTCTTGCATCTGAAAGAATGAACTGACACTTGAAGAAAGCTGAGTCTAGTGAGAAAATGATCTGCTTAAATACCATTCAGTCTCATAAAAGAGTAACTATACAGTAGTTATACCACCATCTACATTTCCATATTTATAAAAACTGATATAGGTATAATCAGTTAATAATGTCTGCTCCTTCTAATGCACAATAAAAGAAGTTTTATTGATCAGTTCTGTGGTTTAACTGCTGATTTGGAGGGGAAGGGGAGGACTTGAAGGAGAGTAGAGTAAAGGGACATTTAGAAGATTTTTTTGCTTTCTAAAAAAAGGTCCAGGAAATAATTCTTCATATGAGTTCACTTTAAGGATGTTCCAGAGCAATAAATTGATGACAAGAGGTTTTTTTCCCTTTCCAAAATAGGATTAGCTCATTTACGTATTTTAACATTAATATATTTTATGAAGTTGGACTCAATCAGAAAGCAGCTTTGTATCTGGACTGGTACCAGCTAAGCCCAAGAACGAACTTTAAACTTCTAGATGAAAGTTTTGTCTGAAAATCAGATATTGCTTAATGAAGCATACACTGTACCATATTATATTGCTTATGATACTAGAAACTATACAATTATTGAGCAGGTATGCACATCTCAAGAACCTAAAATCCAACTCCATTTTCTGTACTTACATAATAATACCATGACAGAATATCTGCAGCTTTTGCCCCACAAATAAGCACAGCCTATGTCACAGTATAGCAGAATAAAACATGATATATATAAAAAATATATATCTCCAGAGGAGACTAGGGGGGCATTTATATATATTTATACACACACAGAGGTGTATGGGGGGGGGGGGTGTCTGTACACTCACACCTACTTCTGGATAAAGGAATGGCAGAGAGAATTTTTCAGTGGAATCAATCTGGACTGGGCTAAGACTGAGCCATGGAATCCTCTTTGTGACTCTTGCCCAGGGGCTGAGCTGCACCCCAGCATCCAGGGGAGTTTGTTACCCTGACCAAGCACAGGGCAAGACACACCTTGAAGGCAGAGGGAATGTCCTATATGGGTTAAGTTTCGCCTTTGCTTAATCTGTCAGGCTAAGTGAATGGGTTGAAGCCAGAAAATTTGCTAGTTTGTGTATCTTCAGTTAAAACAAAAATAAAGTTGTAATGCCAAGGAATTGAGTGTGCTTAACCTGGGCCTGCTCTGGACCCTTTTCTCCAGCTGCTTGAACTTTGGTATTACCCCAAGGAACCAATAAAAACTTTTAGAGAGTAAAGTATTCAGTGGGTCTTGCAGCAGTTCCAGAAGAGCAAAGAAAGTAGTTGTCAGTATTTTGAAGCATCTTTGTTCCAGATACCTTTTTATCATTTTCACAACATCATGTTTTTACTAATACTGAGATAGCCACAGCTTCAAAAATACACTGAATTGGAAAGCCAAGACCAAGGAATTTTGTTAGGTTAATTTCACCATATTTTCTCCAAACTCAAATTAGCTGAATCGAAATCAGGTAATTTAATATCAGAGCAGTATCTTCCAAGGTTTGTTTCCTAAATAAGATAATATGTCATGTGTACTGTATCTGCAAGCAGCAAGAGCTGTGTAATGTATGCTGGAGAGAAGGGCATGAGGAGATCTGATAAAATTTGGGATACTTAATGTCAAATATATAGAACAAAAGGAGAGTCTTCTCCAAGGTATGGCACAGACAAGAGCGAACAAGTGAAGGAAGTCAATAAGAAGTTTTACAGCAATATCAAATAGATCCCTATTTCTGTAATGCATATGATTTCACTTGTGTGAATCCCCTGTGTATTTTAAGACCACAGTTTTTAAAGGGTTCAGTTGGATATTTCCTCTACCCTTCACTCCAGTGCTCTGAGCCACAGCTGACCTGGGATTGTATTACAGGCCTTTCTATTTTAAAATAAAATTCTCCTCCTATTTAAGAATTATATTTATAAAAAACAAGGAAGAGAGACTTAATTATCATATCATATAGTGTGCTGTATTATAAATCAAGACCTAGTACTCTCATACAGTTCTAATTCACTTTCCCCTATTGCCCACAAAGACCACATAAACCAGGAGTGCTGATCTACAGAGAACAGTTACCCACCCAGAAGGCATTTATTGGATTGTCTCCCATCATCCAACCTCATAAAGGTCAAATATAAATTTCTTAATAAAACATAGAAACAAAAATACAACTAAAATTAGAGCACTCCAAAACCATAAAAATAGACATACCTCTGAATACACGTTCATTTAATTCCAACTACATTAATTGTTTGCCTCAACTGAATGAGTGCTTTAATGTTTTTTAAGAGTTGAAGGCTACATTAGCTCAGATTTCCAATCCAATTTCTTATTTGCAATTTTGAGCACAGCAACAAAACAGAAACCCAGAGGAACTGGAGAACCTTTCCTTTTTATCTTGAAAAAACCTAATAAACTTTATAAAAACATATATTGCACCTGTGCAAACTAAAGACTATTTGCATCCCCTCAGCCAAGCACTGATAATATTGAACAGAAACACAATTTCCATGAAAATATCATTAATGTGTTAGCTATATATTGATTCCAACACTGTCTAGTTGTCTTTATGGCATTACTCCAGTTCCACAACACATGAAAAGAGAAAAGGAATGGAGTCTCAATTTTTTCTATTTTCTGCTGGGAAGATAAAGATTGGTCTGATTTGGGGGAGTAGTTTAGTACCAGTGGTAGTTTGGCCTTCCCCCATGTGTGTCTTTTCAACTATACTGAAAGAAGTAAAAAGAAAGCAATGCTGAATTTTTCTCAGAAGTGAAGGAGAGGATTATAAATTGCTCTGAAAGCTCCCTTGACTTTAAAATTATATCAGATTTTGCTATTTTACATCTGAGAACTGCCTTCTCTGCTAATTGGCAATATGTCCTAGTGTTTGATGTTTACTCAGCAACCACCCTCTGCTACTCAGGCTCTTTCCAAAAAATTAAGAACCTTAGTTAGTTTTAGGTGGTTTTTGATGGAAGTCTCCTTTATTGTCCACATGTTTTGCAGTTAGAAATTTCAATTGCCTCCTTCAAGAAGTTAAATAAGAAATCAAAGGCCAACAAGGAAAATAAAACGGGTCACTTTAAATGATGTATCGACCAGGGAACCATAAGGTAAATTGAGATATATACACTTATGTTACAAGTAACTCATGGCAGTCAGAACTTCTCTTTTCTCGTATTGAATCAATACGTGGTTGTGCTCCTTCAAGAGAAGCCAAAGTAAAACATATCCTTTTGGAAAAGAGATCATCTTACACACAGTATAAACAACTGATGAACAAAGTAGATATTAATAAAATATATATAATAGTTATTTTCACCTTCAGTTAAATTGTGCCCTATTTTATAGTGCTGAAATAGAAAAATCTTAAAATAACAACAAATCCCCAGGCATCTACTAACAAGGGTACTGTAGAGATTTAGAGGCCTCTAGTGATTTCTAGAGTGCTAGTTTGTGTAGCAGCATCAGACTGATGCTTCTGCATTGAAAACCTGCAGCCAATCATGGTCATATTATTTCGGGTTTGTTACGTGTGGTGGGAGACTATTGTTTTGTATTGCACAGGCACTCCAGGAGCTCAGTCATGACCAGCACAACAAAGGCACACACAGAGAGCAGAGCTCCAGCTCCTGCAAGCAGAGACTCCGACTGCTCACGTTGCCTATTTCTGAGTCCCACTGTGACACCCGGGACTGGGTGGGTACCTGGCAGGTCCCCGCACGGATTAACACAAGCTGTGTGTGGGCACAGGCACCCACAGTCCTCCTTGCATTTACCTGGGTGCTGAACACAGACATACAAGTTTGGACAGCAGCTTTAGAGGTGGCTTTTTTATTATTTTTAGTTCAAAAATAATGTGCATTGGTTAGAACAAATGAAACCTTTGTGGGCTGAAGCATTCCAGAATTTTCCTGCTCAAATCCTCTTGCCACACCTTTTCAAGATGACTAGTGTTTTCAAGTATTCTCACAGAGCAAAGACACGTGAGAAAATTCAACTGTTGTCTTCATCATCCCAGCAGGCATGACAAACCTTCCCTGTGTAACCCAAAAACACAGTAACAACTCACCAAAGCTAATATGCAAAGGCATGGACTCTCACTTTAAATGCATCATTTAAAACCTACAAGACAGATAGGCAGGGCTTCTCAAGAGATACCATTTTTTTGCAGCCAAAATTCCTCCCCTCCTACACCCTTCCCTATAGAGTTCTCAGCAGCAAAGCAATTTACTCTTGTTACTCAACCTAAAACTCTAACAGCATTTTTTCTTCCCAAAGTCATCTGGAGGGATGGGTAAATCAGACTAGGTTAAAAACAACAGCACCAGAAAAGAAGAATGACAGTGCTCAGTTTTCACGGAGACAGAACTAAACCTTTTAGCAGGACGGATTAGTTCATCGTCCCTCCGAGCCCCACATTTCTCAGGGAAGCTGCACGCCTGGAATTGTGACTGGGAAGAACACGGCTGGCACAGAGACGCCATCTACCCTCTGCACAAAAATTCCTGAAACAAACTGACAGCTCATAAAGAAAGCAACAAAGAGGTCCAAACAGCAAAGGCCAGAAGATTTAAGACATATGATTTACTTGGTATACTCGATCCCAAACATTCCTGCTATTCCTGAACAGTCCCCAAGGAAAGAAGATTACAGAAACTTTCCTGGTGGCTGGGAGAAGAAATAAAAACCGCTGGCATTCTTAATAAAACAACCTGATTCCCCAAGTAATTTTCAATAATATTTGTAGCAGTTCTTTCTAAAACCAAGTATTTTTCCTGTCTCACAAAAATAAGAACAAATTTATTTCAATGATGACGATTTAAACACGTTTTTACAAGTTTGTACCTTGTTATTTTTCATCTTTCTTTACTCTTTGGAAATTATGAATACATGGTGCAGTGTTTTGCCTATATTTGACTCATCCTCAAACAGATGACTTACAGTTCATGTTTCAATACTACAAAAACATCTCAGTGAGGACTCATCACTAAAAAGAGCTCAACTGTCTCTTTTTTTATATTTTACATCCTGCCTCAGGCTGAAGATCTGGGAAAAAAAATCAAGCACTGAAGCCTCTTATGCTGTCGGACAGCTTCCTTATGGTGGTAGTAAATGCCCCAGAGCAGGAGTCATTTATAACTTCTCCAGGAACAAACAAACAAAAGAAACAGAACAATAAACTCTAGGAAGTTATCCTAACCTCACAAGGGCCAGTTAGGCAAAATGCTCCATATGACATTTCCACCCCTGATGCCTAGGACAACCAGAAGAAAATAGAAAATATGACCAGTCACCATGTATCTTCCATCTGAACCCTCCTTAAAAAGCAAGAGCAGCAGATGGCAGAGAAACTGAGATGGGATTCTTCTTGCAGTGTTTTTTTACAGCGACTGAGTCAATCACGGTGGTTCGGTTCCCCTTCCTCTCAGCCACAAAAAGATGCATCTCCTCTTGCAAACAGACACATCTTTACTGGTTAAAGATGTGCACAGAGGCAAAAATCAGCCGGTCTGGTAATAACCATCCTGCACTAGAAGTTCACTGCGAAGTGCTGTGAAGATGCTGGCACAAAAATCTGCACTGCATATTGCTGCAGCATAATTAATTAAGCCTGACAACACCCCTGTGAAATACAATAGGTCTAACCACTAAACCAAATCATCCTTATAAACATCCAAATGTCAGCAAGTGAATTTATGTCAGATTTACTATTCAATCACAGGGAAAATAAAAATCACATATAGCTTCAAAAAAAAAAAAAAGCTCTTTACATTAAGTAAAGCTCTCTCTTATATTTTTGAATAGTAATAAAGAAATCAAAGGTATGACAGCCTTTTACAGCAATAACACCTCAGAACATTAGTAAATAAATCTTGGAAGAGGTAAGAAGTATGATCAGGATTTCCAATTGCAGAATCATACAGTGTACTTGAGAATACTCTGACACTATACATAAAATATTATACCTATTAATTCATAATGACAATCTAAATAATTAAAACAAACCAAAATCTCATTAATATCAAGATTTTGATAGTTGGATGGGTTAGGTGATGAGGCAAATATACTTTTATAGACTATTACACCTTTTGGATCAGGTATCCCTTACAACACACACTGAGACAAACACAGACATATGTTCTAAAAGTAATTCCAGCTTGATTCTTTACGACTTTAGCTTGAAGGATTTTATTTTCTGTATAATCTTTAAAGTGGAAGTGCATTCACTAGCCGCTGGCTGCACTGTTTATCATAAAGTCAGCTCACTTAGTGCTGTCCAATTAAAATAAACTACAGCTGCAATGGATCACTATTTTTCTAAGTATCTGAAAATACTCCTGCAAAGCCCAACCTTCAAAAATAAAACATAAATGAAAAGCAACAGTTCACTTGGCAACCATCTAGGAGAGGATGTTTTGACATTATTTTCATGTTATTAAATGCAGATTTTCCACTTAAAAACAAGAAGCTCCTGTCACAAATGATTTATATATTGAAATACTTTGTATGACATAAGAAAGGCATATAATGGCTTGCTGCTGTAACCTTTTAAAATAAAATATAAGAATACACACAGTGTATTTTTTCTTTGATACTTTAACTGTTTTGCTTTTTATTGTGACAGACAATACTTCAGTGCTAGCCAATGTAATACAGTAGTATTAAATAAAATGTCCAAACTCCATCTGACTTCAAAATACACTCACTTAATTTTAAATTATTTTTCTTCTACTGCTCTCTTCTAGTTCATGCCTCGAAAAATGACAGACTATAAAACTCATCTTTTAACCAACTATGGTTTCAAAATTATTTATTTACGTAAATTTGGGAAAACCAGGGTCTCATGACATGTTTGTATGCTTCATTTCAAGCATGATGAAAGAACAGAAAATAAAATACAAACTTTTTTTCTTTGGTACTGACTTTGTTCTAGTTCTTCCAGACATCGACTTCTAAACTCAGGCTGCCACCAACAGACAGCTCACAGACAGGAGAAGGTGATGCTCATCTGCAATGCACAATGTGAGGCAGCAGAAAAGCCCCTTCACTAAACAGCAACTAATGAATGTATGTGGAATAAAAACAA
Source organism: Atrichornis clamosus (assembly GCA_013400975.1). NCBI lineage: Eukaryota > Metazoa > Chordata > Aves > Passeriformes > Menuridae > Atrichornis > Atrichornis clamosus. The sequence continues at coordinate 261,458 of WBMZ01004434.1, read as the reverse complement.
TGCAAGTTTTATATGCTGTGTAAAGTTCCTGTTTGGATTTCCGGGTGGACAGCGCTACAAAAAATTAGACAAGTAACTTGAAACATCCCTAGGAAGTCTGTAACTAAAAGAAGATTTTGCACGGCTGGAGATGCACAAATTTTCTTACAGACAATTTCTAAAAGTTAGGCTGTATTTATCTAAAGAACAACACTGCACCTTTAAGAAAATGTTATTTTTCCTGAGGCCCTATCAAGGTAAATTTCATCAGTATTCAAAGAATGAGCAAAGCACTTCAACAATTTATTTCAATAAAAGAAGACTTAGCTGAAAGGAGTATAAATGATGAGAACTTGCTTTAAACTGATTTATTCCCTGCAGCAATAAAAGGAATGTTTCTTCACTCAGCTGTTTAATATGCAAATATGCAGAGCATCCAGCTTCTGACAGCACATCATTAATAAAACCTTGCACTAAGCAGAGCTCCCGATATTTCATCCTGATGAAAATACATGATGATGATTTTAGACTGTATAATTTCAGAGTTGGAACAATGTACTTCCCAGTGATGGAAACTCAGCAATCCACAGTTCTAGTGTGGATTTTTTAATAAGTTAACCTATTTCTGCACGAGGGAGACATCTGTTTACAAGAATTGTGAATACAGAGAACCTTGTCACCAAACCCTCTCAACTGGACCAGCCAAACCTTGGTTTGGGAAGCCGTACCAAAAGAGATGTTATTTATAGAACACCACAACAGTTGATTTCTTTTTTAATCAACTAATTCCTCTCTTATTTACCAAGCTTAACATACTGCACCTCTACGTCTATCTGCCACTGCGCTGACAGATTTGCAGCAAATGTGGAAATTAAAGTCATCCCTTAAAATAAAATAAAGGAAAAAAATCTGCAATTTTACTTCTTTCCCTCATTAAAGTCTATGAAGAACTCTCAGATCTGCCCATGCTGTTGCGTTCTACTTTTTGTGTTTATATCCAAAGTATGTACATGGTTTTTTCTTCATTGCATGTGCTAAGATTCTTACACTGCTTCCAAAGAAGTTTTTTTAAAGGTTAAAAACCATCAAATGTTTGAAATACGGAAAGTAGTATTTGTCAATACTGTGCTCTGGAGTCTTTCCAGTCCAAAGCTGGAAATTGGAAGATGTATAGAAATGTTAATTTTTTAAGCATCCCTTTGTGCAGAATTGATCCTCGTGGGCGGCACAGAATGTCCATTTCTCCACTGGAATCGACACTCAAACAGAAGATGTTGATCACCTTAGAACATGGAAATCTGAGGAACACTCATTTGCTTCAATAATAGGTAACAATTCACAACTTGCTAAAGTCTTGTAGGCTTTGTTTTGGCTGAAATACACTGTTCTTTGCCACTGCAGTGCTAGGTCAAACATAAAGAGAGACCACTTCTATACTGCAAGAACAAAAAAAAAGACCTTGCGTTTTAATTCAAAAATATTTCTACTATGAATCAATCATTTAGTGTATTTCAAAGAAGTTTGAAGGATTTTCCTTTGAATCATTTCCCAGTGGGTGCCGAGGAAACAAAACATCTTTAGGGCTAAATTTCAGGGGAAGTCTTGCAGATTTTAGTAAACTTCTCCAAGCCAGTACTTTACATGTTTCTGTTTTCTGTGCGTGGCAATACTCCCTCATAACTCAAATGGGATTAACCAATTAAACATTTCCCAGTAGTCTCTAAAATAGCTGCTCTTGGCATGTTTTTTGCATGGAACAAACCTCAGCGGGAGGATATGATAGAAATCTTGCACTATTTAAATATAGAATTGGGACATCAAAGAAAGGGTTGTATTGAAATAACATGGATAATTAAGGAAGTGGAGAACAGTAATAACTGATTTACATAAAATGCTAATAAGCCTCTTGACTTGTTCGGCAATTTCTGCTTTAGGCATGGCAACTGCGGGTTCAAATTTGTATACTAATTTTATTTTAGTATTTTCTTTTTCTTCCTCTTTCTCACCTTATTTTTTAATCTCTCTACAGACAGGCCAGCCTGTACCTGGATCCAAACTTTTTCAAAAAAAAAACTCCAAAGAAATTACAATATAAACTCGTGTAAAAGTTTTGTACACGTTCCCATCCACTCAGGCACACAAAGTACAAAGTGTAAAAACCCTTAGTTACTTGTCTGCATGTGTATGGATTCAGATTGCATCCCTTCTAGTTTAGCTCACTTTCGTGTCTTGCTGAATAATGTGTTGCAAACCATCACTGACATATTAAAAATGTTAAATGCTCTTCACAATTAGCAGGACCAAGAAAGTTTGAAAACAAGTGGAGTGTACTGGGAAGGATGCACTTCCGTGGTGTTATGCTCCTTGCTGCTGGGATGGGGTGGTTAGGGCACTACACCAACACTATAGGTTATAGCTATTTTACACTGCACCCTTGTGCCATTTGCCTCTGAGAAGAAATTATATGCCCTGAAATTCTTGTTTTATTTTACTCTCCTCCTGATCTCTCCTCGCAGTGCTACAGCAGCAGTGGCTTTGAGATGTGAATGTGAATGAGTGTCTGAGCTGCTCCTTCAGGACATGTCTGCGTACTGACCTTCAGCTTACCCTGTTTCCCTGTGAGCCCTCTAAGCATGATCCATCGCTTTCTCAGGCCATTCTCCCTTCACCCCATTGATGGGTTTCAGAGCTACTTAAATTTCAAAGTCCTGATGCGTTGCAGCAGTGGCCAGGGCTCAGCTTTGCTCACTTATAGATTGTACAAGGTCACAATAAGGGAAGGGGAAAAAAAAGCCAGAGCATTTATCAGGATGTATTGCTTTACTTTTTCTATCCATCACAAAGGCGATGATTCTATTTTAGTGAAAATCCATTGAACTCAGATCAAGTCAGATGGCTGTTATCATTGGAAACTCAAGAGCTGTCACACCATAATCGGTACAAATGAACACTGAAACGTGGGGCTTGAGGCCGCTTAATGGTCTTTAGTGAATTTTTTTTTCTGTTGCTTTTTAAACACCACAAAACCATTTTACTTAAGCGATTTCAAATTGAGAACACTGAGATTTTGTTACACAAGCACAGTTGATTCAATTATAGATGATCTGACAGCTACTGTGCAATTAAATGTTTTTTTCCAGTGTGCCCTCTCCCCCACGCACACACCACTACACGCGTGCAGACCACCCACACCACCACTTGCAATAGGCAACACCACCACGCAATTTTAACAGGAATTTCTGCAGCAATGTTGCTTTGTATTTGGTGAATGAGTTTTGCTAAAAGTTCCTTGTTCTAGAGTTACCCATGTGAGGAGTTGTGTGTCTGCAGGGAAAGGAGAAAGCAAGCCAAACTTCATTTCTCTTTCTTTTGCACAAATCACAAATAGCTTAGGAAGTATTATATTTTATTAAAAAATAGGGGATCTCGACCATATTTAATGGCACCCAAAAACTACACAGATATGAAATTAATGGATATTATTCAGTATAATTACAACAGTGTTTGAATTGCTTCAGAAACAGCGTGACAGAGAGCTCGTTCCTCCCTGCAGTCCAAATATACTAATTATTCTCATATTTGGGCTTCATTCTACCTCCTATCAGTTGTGACAGACTCACCTTCCACTTGCTTATTTTGATTTCATCACATAAGAAAGACCAGCTATCCCAGGTTCTATGAGACCTTGACAGATAATTAAAAATGCCTCTCTAATTAAGAGAAAAATAGCAACAGATGACAACTTTGCTCCATAAGCAAGTCATTCCACAGAACTGCTCTTTTCCTACTGAAATCCCATAATAAAATAATTGCCATTCAATTTTTGAAAGTAAAAATAACACCAACCCAACCCACTTCAGTTCCCCCACAAATTCCTTGTCCAGACAGATGATTTACAGAACTTATTCAAAGTAAATATATTCCTCTTCACAAATACTGGAAAATCCTTACCATGAACATCCCCTCCTGCACCACACCTAGCGAATACAGCAGAGGAAAGACATGATTGTTATGTGGGAATGTCTTAAGCTACCTGGAGGTTTTCATTGTTTAAAACTATGTTTGGATCCTAGGTTTTGATCTCCTCCCATGGAGCTGGAACAACACATTTGGAACAAGAAGGACCTCAAACCATACAAAGTTTCAGGAGGGAGCAAAGGGACAAAGGAAGATCATTTCCACTGAACAATGAAGAACAGCATATATTTATTATTACTATTATTATAAAGCACACACAGCACCTTATAAAGAGGGCAGTCAAAGCCTGCTGGTTAACCTGGCAGATTTAAGTCATCTGCCACTGCCACATTCCTGGGGCAAATGTGACCTCTCCAGTCACAGCAGCTTCAAGGCTGTTCTGGCAGTTTCAGCTTCTGGTGAAGTGCAAAACCGAAACAAATCTTTCATTTTTTGCCTGAGCAAAGTTTCCAAGCAAAGCCACAGGCAACACAGGCCTGTAGTTCCTCTCTGTTCCAGCAGTGCTTCCAGGGATCTGGAGCAGGGCATGGTGAAGGCTGTGCACAAACTCTTGAGGAGCCCCTTTAAAACTCCCACAGAGTGGCATTAATAAGCCTTAGTGTAATGGAGGATCAACCCCTGTGCTCTGTGCTTCAAGAAGCAGAAAATCTTAAATAGTCTGGTATTATATCTTCAAATCTCTTTTTATAAACATTAATACAAATACGATTTTGGCAAGCTCTATGTTTAAAACAGTATGTTTTTGTTTAATGAGAAAACTACATCTTAACCTCTGGTCTAATAAAAAATAATGATCATTTTTGTGGGTATTTTAAATGTAGCAAGTAACAATTCATGGACTTTTAGCTGTAGTCACCTGTGCATACACTGCACTCTCAGGGCAGGTCATACAACATCAGAAATGCTGTGATATGATGCATTTTCAGCAGTGAACTCTCTTGGACAAATAACTGATATCCTCCTGTATTACAGTGGATATCCAAAAAGATGTAACAGCTTAAAAATATGTTTAAAGTGCATAGACTGAAAAACTTTTCTGTTGCTCACTGATTTGCAGGATAAATCAAAAGTCTTTAGTCCCCTTGCTACTGCTTGCTCCCACATTTGGGACCAGGCCAATGACTGAGCATGGACCGAGCCAGAGACTCTGCGAAGGACCACTATTACACAGAATGGTTTCCTCTTTGTTTCCCTCAGTTGAACTCTGGGATTGCACAGGGGACATCTGAAGAGTTGGATGTGTGTTGTTCTATTATACAGCAAGGACTAATTTGTCCTCAACAAAATTTCTGACATCACCTGTTTTTGCAAATGAGCCTTCTAACTCTCCATCTCTTTTTGTCAACTCTCTCCATACTTGGCCTTTTGCAAAAGAGGTGTTGCACAAATCAGGCACTTGGATTTTTATTCCTCAAACCTCTTGCTCCTTACCCTATCCCAAATTTCTAATGCAGCTTATCCTCCCACATAAGAGAAATATCTTCACCATTTCCAGCAGCTCTGGTGTCGTCTGGGGAGAGCAAGTGGCAGTGGGAGGCACCATCTCACACAGGCCTTTAATTCCTTTCAACATTCCCCTCTCTTGCTGCACAGAGACAAGAAATGGATACACTCAGTCCTGGGTATGTGCTTCACAGGTCCCACTGCAGCACAGCAAGGCCTGACTTCTCAAAGTTTTAATGTCAGTTTCCCAAAAGACAAGGGCCAATCCACATCCTATTATTTTTGGTCCTACAAAGTCAAACTTTTCAAGAATATTTCTGTATGTCTGAATCTTTCTGGTAAAATGGGCCCAAATCTTGGCAATTCAGTTTAAGTACAATTGAAACCTCTCTCTAATTAGGCAATTTAAAAAGAGAAGAAAAAAGGAAAAAAATCAAGCAAAACTAACTGAAAGTCTGTAGTTTCTATTTTATATCAACAAAGACATATTTTCTTCATACTGCTCTTATAGACTAAACCTGAATTGGCTGATGTGCTCTGAAAATCCTGATATAAAAAAAAATCCTGACCTGGTATTGCAGTTACCATAGACCTGCGTAACACTTGTCACTGATGCACTAATTCCAGTCCATAGAGAAGCATGAATAAAAGAAAGAGCACAGATGCTGGAATGAAAATACACACAGCAATTTTCAACAAGCTTTAAAAAAACTGAAAGACTAAAAAAGTCCTTCTTTGGTAATTTTTGCTGGATACAAAATTCACTGCAAGTTCAGGTGCTTTTGCCTTGCTGTGCCTCACGTGCCTGTGAGGTACCAGTGGTGGTGGCTGTGGCAGGGGAGGTAAAAGAGCTGACACCTCTGCTTGGGCAGGGAGCGTGGAGGCCTGACTGCACCCCTGCTCAAAGCAGGACTGACATTACATGTCCCCATCCCAAATAACAGCCTTATATTCAATTCCATCCACTGGAGATGTCAGCAAGGGAAACAAGGTTATGTGGCAGCAGCTACCATATTTTACCTATCTATATAAATACATTTAAACACATGGGAAATAAGGTTAGGGGAGTGACCTTGAGGTATGGACTTTTAGGCTAGTAACCCTCACATAACTCCAACTGGAACACTGAAAGTGAGAGGAAAAACAGTGCATGACATCGACACATCCACTATAAACATCCAGGGGAAAGAATTAAAGCCATTTTGTGTTTTAACACATCCCCTGTCTGTGAACTGGGAATGCTTTTGTAGTGTGCTGCCTCATAGAGCAGACTAGCTTCTTAATAACTGGATGTTGGGAGAATTGAAGCAAAACTTTTATCTTTACTATTAAATCTCTCTTTTCAGCCACTAAGCTCCCTATGAAACAGCATAACAATGCTCCTATTAGGTAAGCAAGGGACAGAGTGGATGCAAATCCCCACTGAATTAACGTGCCTGCTCCTGAGTCAGCGATGGGCCTTCCAGCCTCGACCTTGCCAATCAGCATGTCTGGTTTTTCCAATCTCCCAATGGCACAGGGCTCATCTTCTCTCTGAAGAAACAACCCCAGTGCACGGCACCTCTCCAAATTAGCACCACAAACCAGGGTGGGTTTTAGTGTCGAATTAGTATTGCAAGAGAGTGTCCATTTTTCGACAACCTCCAGGATATTCAAGCAAAGCAAATTAAAGAATGTGGCCCTATAAAGTATAGGGGTTAATTTGCATCATCAGCTAGTGAGATGAACGCACCTACCACTGGCTCCTTGCCAGTTTTGGTTAGCAGAATTAGGGAATGAACTTGGGATCCCTCAGTGAATAGATGCTAATGCACCGGTGAAAGGTCATCAAAGCAGTCGGACTTCCCCATCCTGCAGAGGAACTGAAGTCTCTCATTCCACTGCTATCTTTTGTCCCCATCCGGTTTACCTAATAGATGATCCTAACAATTCACATTGGCAGTCCTTTGTAGTGTAATGAACACTGTGTGGTCTGATGAATGCAACCACTGCACAGAAAACGTCAGTTCTTTCATTAAGAAAACCTTCCCAAGTTCATTGTATTGAACCAGCGCTCCAGCTATTAGGCTGATACATGACACAGTCAATTCCAGTTACACTTTAAGTGACTATTCATGTTCAGTGAATTCAATTTTTAAAGCTAATTTATATATGTTTAGATATTTACATGAATGCACATTTCTTCCAACTTAGATGCCTTTTTCCGAGCTCTCTGTTAGTACAGAATGGGGAGGGGAGGGAATAATATTTCCCAGTGGGTCCTGAAAATGCATAGCTGATGGAAAAGACACTGAAAACCAAATAAGCAGCTTTTTGAGAATATACTTGAATAGAACTCTGAATTGCTTGTTGGTAAAAAGAATTGCAGTGTATGCATCTATTAATGTTAAATAAAATATCTGCAGTAATTTATTTTTTAAATTACTTGTTATTTCACATTTATGCCTGAGAACCCATTTTCTGATATTAGCCAATATAGTACCTCCTTTTATATAGTACTACAATTAGTGGCATGTAAACTTTTAAAACAGGTAATTAAAAAAGTTAAGCTATTGCTGCTACTGAACAGAAAACATCAGTTCTTTCATTAAGAAAACCTTCCCAAGTTCATCATATTGAACCAGGGCTCCAGCTATTAAGCTGTGTGATGACACAGTCAATGCCTGCTATAGCATCAATCCAATTTAAGCATCTTTTTCTTATCACTGGATGCCTTTCTGTAGTTTCTTTTAACTGACTTTGTTTATTGATAATTATTAGAGGACCATTGTTGCAAAAGATAGGCATAATTTCATTACACATATCCTCTACAGTCCACAGGAGTAGCAGCTTTTCCAAACAGATCATGCTGAAGTCTCTGAAGCCTTTACAGTGTGCAGAGATCAAGATACAGTTCTTCAGAAATAAAATATAAATACCATCTCTTATTGCATCATTTGGATATTGAGCAACAGAAATCCAGCTTTCCATCCACATATTCAAAAAGAACAGGCTGTTTAGTTTTTTTTGAAATATATTACAAAGAATGTTTCCATTAATGTGGATTTGTTTTAAATTAAATCTAAACTATCAAGTCTACTTTTCTGCAATAAAAAAAAATATTATATCTTGACTTTTCCAAGCTTAACATGCTTATGTACTAAAGCTCTACTATTTGGGAAATAAAAATACCTTTCTCAATACAGCATTTCATAAGAGAAATTACAATTATGGGATGCAGGGACTTTGTGGCTTGATACACTCTGCAAGCAGAGAAGGGGGATGCCCTTCAAAGTTAGAGGGTAATCATTATTGACCTTGTGCATTCAAGACAGCATAGCAGGTTTCTATATAAAGAAACTTACAGAGAGGTCATTGAAAGCACTGGTGAAGAGACATAAAAAAGGAGCCAGGACAGAATACAGCCTCGCTTAAGCAGGTTAAAAAATTAACTATAAACAGCCTCAGGAATTGAAGACAAAAACAAAAGAACATTTTCTTTCTAAGTGTCATGCAAATTTACGGTTCTGTATTAAATGTTCATTATCAGTTAAGTAGCCTTTACAATGCAATTATTAACTTTTATAGTTTCTGTAAAGTTTTTTTCTCTTCTTTTCCTACATACAGCCTGAACCCTTTCTGAGTGTTGAACAAAGGGGCACGTGCTTATGGCTGGCTCTCAGCAGGCAGGAATTAGGGTTTTGGTCTTCCCTCCTTTACTCATTCACAAGGTGTCTGCTAATCTGTCTGTGTTTGAATTTACCTGTCTGCAAAACAGGTACAATAAAACCAGCAGACATCTCCCCAGGGTTATATGACACTTGGTTCGGAACTTCAAAAAGCACACTTAGCAGAGCATTTTGAAATCATTGAATGAAAAGCATTATGTAATGAAAAATAAATTACTTCTGTATGATGAGCTTGTTTGGAAAATGTTCAGGTAAAATGCTCTGGTTAGGAATATTAAAACACCTGGGATACACAATGGATAGGTTTACTGTGATTTTTTCCTTCAAACTAAATTTTAAAATAAGCTGTAACACAAAAAAGGTCCTATTGAAATGCACTTTCTGCTTCCATTTAATTAAATCACTATCATTATTATTATAAGCATTCATATATTCTGTTTTCCTCTCTAGATAAAGAATGCAGAAATTGAAAGAGAAACAGAAATAATAAGCCTGAGATCTTACTTTTTAACTTCTATAAACAGAGAAGATACAAACCTGCTGACCTTTCTCTGACTTGTGCTATTTTTCTGCAGTTACAGCCTCACGATGGCTCTCTAAATTTGCCCTGGTTGGGCAAAACTCTCTTTTCTATTGGGTCTTTCCTCTCCAGAACACCAGCCTACCATGCAGGCAGGAGGCTGCAATCTCAATGCACTGATACCCTCCACTAGAAGAGTCAATCATTCTTATTAATAGGTGCCCACAGCGTCCTAGGAACAATCCACTCGCATGACTGTCCTGCCCCTTCAGCTTCCCCTCCCCGACAGCCGATAGCACACAGCTTCCCAAAATATGTTTCATTTTCAAGAGATAGATTTATTACAGCCCTGTTATCACATTCATACCCTTCCTGAAAAGATAAAAATAAGAAAGACCTTACAAGAAGATGTTGTAGCAACAGCTAAATCATAAATGTTTGATAAGGAATGGCTAAATCCAGACAAATAACTGTTCAATCCCACTTTGTATTAGGCAGATAAAGTCATACAGGAAATCAATGTGATCTATTGAAATGAAAAAAAGTCCAGCTTAGGGACTATATGGTGTTATAGAATATGTGACATTATAAATGGGCTGCTTCCATAAGTGCTATACAATGGGAAGTTGCATAGTTTTTATTTATTTTTGTGCTTATGAATGTAAAAGCAGGATATGAAAGTCACTATTTGTCAACAGGGCAAATGTGGGCAGCAGTGAAGTAGGTGAGTATTTATAACCTTTTTATTTTCCCACTCTTGAAGGGAATACATAATCCTCTCTAGGGATAAAAGGATGTTCAGTCACCCACTAGCCCAGGGCTCCTTTTTAGCACAAGCTGACAGATGTGCTAAAATTATAAGTGAAGTGTTGTGATGTTGACTCCTAAAGCAGCGATCATTAAGGTTGAAATTAGTATCCCCTCCCAGCCATTCAAATGTTGAAAAGTTCTGACACCAGGCATAATTGGACAACTTTACCTAGTGGGGAGAGCAATACATTTTATCCTACTGACTTCTTTCTGCCTTTTTCACGCCTGCTCCAATTTAAATGAAGCAAAACAACTTTTTATACATCTTTCACTTACACAAAACAAAACAAAAATCTGCTTATGCAGAAAGACATCTCAAAAGCAGACACGAGTTCACAACTACATACACAAGTAGTATTGTTTAAGGCTATACTATTTCAGCTGACAACAGTATTTTAAATAAGATGCAGTTAAAAAAAAAAGACTGAAGGAAAATATAAACAGATGTCCTAATATGTATTAGCATCTGCTGAAAGAAATTTCATTTGAAAATGTAAAATACACTTCACTTGCTATATGTTCTAATTAGTTACATGCAGTGTTAACATACTTTAATCTTCTGAAGTAAAAGTTTCCCCTGTACTGTCTTTATATATACCTGGATATATCTCCAGCAGTTGCTAAATGGCAGTAAGTGCTAAAAGATATAAGCAATATACACAATTAGATTTCAGGTCATTTAGATCAGTGTGAACTAGAAAAACATGTTAATGTGCTATACACACTGCCACTTCCTCACATACTGCTGAGTTTGACACATTAACTAATGGACCATCACCTGATAAATACTGGATGTGTGTGGATGAATAAAGTCTCAAATTGTCTCGACTGACTCAGACCAAGACTTTGACAATGACACAAACCCAGCAGTGCCAATGCACCATTGCACTACCCTTGTGCTGTGTGCCTAAAGAAAAATGAAGCCTATGATTTTACAGAGTTAATCTAACAGACCTTCCTTCTTTAGTTTACAAAAAAAACTTAAATGTAGCTCAAGGCCCACACTACAACATAAAATATGGGAAAGCTGAGAGCGAAACCTAAGCAGCATGTTAAAATAAAATAAAATTCAGTGTTTGTGAACGTGTAACACTTTGCTATTGAGTTAGATTCAATTTCTAAAGGCTGACCAGCACATCTATTTCTGGCATGAACAAAGCAGTGTTTATACTGTGGCTCTCCCATAGCCCTGTACTGTACATTGAGTCACCAGCTCCAACAACCCCACTAAGCCCCATCCCTCATCTTTCAGCTGAACTGTGCATTTTGCTTCATCTGCACTGGGCTCCTGCCCATCCCAACCCAACTCTGCTAATGCCCTACACCCTCAAACTTCCATCACATCACCTGGCTGCACTTCCCCTGCAGGATGTCACACACACGTCAGGGACTGGGGACTTCCTGGGCTACTGCACAAATCATTCTGTAATTAAAGACAGCAGAAAAGCTAACATGCACAGCTGCCTTCTGCCCTGGCCCTGCAGCTGGAGTAGTGAGGGCTGAACTGATGGGGAGTTTCGATCATTAACGACTCATTATCAATCAGGGGCCCACAACATTCTGTCCTGCAGCAGCTCCCTCACTGTTCAACATTACTGACAGCATGGTTTCCCACACTGAACGACAGCTGGCCCAGCCAGGACAGCCTCTTCCACACTGCTTTCTCTCACTTCTAAGCCAGTAAGCGTTACTAGATGGGGAGCTTGAACACGGGCTGCACAGATGCTGTGCAAAGAACAAGGAAAAGATTCCTGCATCTTGGTTTTGAAGATATTCTTGCTTGTTCCTTTCATCTTCTAATTAAGTTTTTTGACTTCTTGCCATGATCTGTCTCTCTAACAATGTGATTGGTCAACTCCCCTTCTGTGAACTCCTTCAGTGTTACCCACCAGAGCTCTGGCTTGCCATCACTGCCACCTCACCAGAACTTACTTCTCATCCGTGCTCAGATTTCTGTTCTTGAGCTCTTTCTGTCTGGCTTCTTGCCAAATCTTTCTTTTAACTGTAAGACTTTTACCCAACACACACACCAGAAGGTCCAACCTACAAATATCTCAACTCTTTTTTCTCTGCCCCTACACTCACTCTACTGAGCATCTTTGGTAGGAAACTTACTTTTTCACAACAAATTCGTCCTTTCTTCCTCTAGTACTGTAGTCTGTCTATAGAGAAATCTTTAGTTTAATCCAGTCTATCCTGATTCACTATCAACATGTCAACGCTCACCCTAGATCGACTTCAAGATAGCAATTTTCATTGATGACTTCCTAAATTTTCAAACAAGCATTTTCATGCTTTCTTTTATTCTGCTTACAGATCTGCCCACAAGCACTTGCAATATTATCTCATTATCTTTCTTCATAATCCACATTAAAAATCTCCTTTTCTTTGGTATCTAATCTTTTCTTTGGCATCAGAAAAATATCATGCCTAAAAACAGGGCCTACTATATTGATTAATATTATCTCATTATACGCTTGTTCTTTTTATCTATCTATATCCCTGACTTTTGATTAACACTTAAATTTTAAACAGTACAGACCTGGAACAATCTTTTTTGGTTGATTTTGCATATTTATTAATATGGCTGGGTCCTTATCTGTGACTAACAATCTAGGCACTCCACTAGCAATAATTATCCTCATCTTGTTGTTCCTTCTTTGTTGATATATAAGCATGTAAACTGGATTTTGTTTCCTGGGTAAGACTGCCAGGGATGATTGTTAGCTCTGCTTGAAGAAGAAACTCAGGTGCTTTAATAATAATTTTCAGACTAAGTGCTGTATTCATTTGGGCTTTTTTAGTGGAAATTAAGGATGGGAAAATTTTCAGTGTAACTGTCAGGAAAAATGGTTTGGAAAGTAATAATTAGAATTATTTTGTGCTGTGTTATGTCAGATATGCAGCAGACATGATTTTTTTTTTAGCAAACATATTGTAAGAAAATAAAAGAAAAACAAATTGCAAATTGTGCTTGTATCTGCTTCAACAAGGACACATGAGCATAATGCACCAAAGTGACAGCCAGGCTCCACATAAGAGAGAGAACCTGAAATGTGAACTCCCTTAGACAAAGCTCCCAAAGAGGAGAGCCCAAATGCCAGAGAACCCTATGTAAGCACCAGTGTTCTTTTCCCAAATCTTCATGAATTGGACATATTAAATTACCTAGCCTGATGCCAGCACAGGATTAAATTCTAATATATTGGCATGCCCTACTTCTATTATTAGGCAATGAAGGGGGAACAGAACATGCAAACATTACCATGATTGAATAAACTGCATCTTTATTTAGAATAGGAATTATTTTAAGGATGTCTGAAGCTCTGATTTTCTTGCACAAAATCTGGGGTGTGAACCTGAAGAATTAGCAAAAGGGCAGCAAGCCTTGAAAACAAGCTGATTGTGACAGTACTGTCAAGAAGAAAGGGAAAATGCAAATGAAATAGACATTTTCTAAATATAGTTTAATTTATAAAGAAGACTTCACATCACAGATTTGTTTATCCTCATTTGGTGATAATTGTTCACAGCAGAATATATCAGAAAATTCTATAATAGGAACTACAGCCAGGAAATGTTAAATAATTAATCACCCTCCCAGCCACTTGCATTTCTGTTGATATAAATGACCGTATAATTCCAAACCCAATTATCACTACTTAGCCATTCCATTTTGTAGTTAAAATCCCACAAAATTAAAGTGCATCAATTGTTAATGGTAATAGACCAGACAAGGGATTAAAGATTATTTTAATGTTTATTTCCTGTCAGGAGGTTTTTTTGGCAGGAAGCACTACAGACAAAAGGCTACATTAAGATGAGATTCATACAATGTATTTAAATCTACTAACTCCTAAAAGCCTTATGGTATAATTACTTGTTTAATCTACTTGTTCCCTGAAGATACCAATGGGGGTTTATCAAGCCAACTTTAGTATATCTGCTTCACAGAAATCAAAACACTAACTTTAACTGCAAAAAGCAGTCAAGCTTGCCATAAATGCAATTCTAACAACAGACTTGAAAAATGAATGAACTATGCTAAAATATAAGGGGAACCAGATTACTATTTTTATGTCATATTCTGCTTGGTTTATCTCCTGTTACTACTGGCACCATGTATTTGCATACAAGATTTGGCCCTTGTAGTCACACTTAAAACAATCACTTCCATACCAGTAAAACTTCATTAATTACAGAACCTTTTTTTACTTGCCACAAAATGGTGACTTTTCTCCACTCCTCCAAAAAGTATTTATGCAAGTGTGTTTATAGAAAGACATCTCTTAGTTCAGAGATTACTTTGCTGTCTTAAAACGGTTTTTTTTTAATCAATAGGCATTGCTAACAAAACTGACAAAAGTACTGTATTGCTTTAACACAGTGACCAGAATTCTGTAGAGCTGTGTGTGAGGGCCTAAGGATGTGGGGAAGGGCTCTTGCTGGTCACTGCTTCAATAGGCGGCAGCAGGAGAGGGGTGAATTTAATGTGCTTCAAAAGGTTATTCATCTGTATAAAGTTATAGACATGTATCTATAACTTGGGTCTGTTGTGATGAAACCATCAGATCTGGAGCAAGCAATAAGTACCAGTTATTTCAGACTTGCACTGACATCACCCTGCACACAACCTCATTGATTTGATTCTATTCTCTCTCCTGTATAGGCAGAAATCTACATATGGACTAACTATGAAAGCCAAAATGGAAATGTTTGTGTTCTTGTGTACATTCATTCCCTTTCCTGCCTACTCAGCAATGTTATCCAGTTGTCCAAAATCTACAGACAGCTTATAGCACAGGAACATTATAGTACTTTGTATCTACATTTATTATTTTTCTCTAGGAAACCCTTGCCCTGCACATACCCAGTGATATAACACACAAAATCATGACACAAACAGCACAGTACATAATCACCTCACACTGGGGCAATGACAGACACTGTTTCTGTGTCTGTTTCAAGCCTTTCCTCAGCCATATATTCACTGTTTGGCTGAAGTCTCCTCTCATTCTTTCTCTTCTCTCTCCTCTTCGTAGGTGGAAGACCAGCAGGGACAAGTCTGTGGCACTAACACACACCCCTGTGCTGCCCCAAGGAAGAGATTACAGCCTCAGGGATTGCTCACCAGAGCAGTGAAGAAGCTCCTATCCAAAACCAGGATTGACCAGAAATGACATCCCTAATTTGTGACCAGTGAGTTTATTACATGACCAACGGTGTTAATAACTCCTTAATAACTCAAATTTCATCAGAGACAGGTATGGAGAAAGAAGCTTCTAACTGAGACCCATGACATAGCTGTTCATCCTGGAGCCCCAGTTGTTACAGGATTTTACATTGATAAGGCACATTTGGCGTAAAGGAGAACTGCAGAATTAAAATTGGTATGTCAGGAACTTTTCCCTTGTTCTGCTTGGTATGCAACCCCACCAAAAAAAAAAGAAAAAAGGAAAAAAAAAAGAAAAAACTCAAAACAAAGTTCAGAGCCCATATCTCTTCCGATATTTGTGAGAGCAAGTAGACATGTATGGAAACCCATTCCATAACCTTTCACCAACAAAATTTACTGTGAATAAGGCCCTAAAATCCTATGCTCAGCTCTGATTTAAACCTGTGAAATCAAACCTCCCAAGAACATTTCCATTCTAATAAATACCTCCCTGTGATATGGTATGATAATCCTTTGGGTCCTAGGGGGAGCTTAAATACCCAAACCATGAGAAAGCTCCACCACAACACTTGCGAGAACAGGATCTGGCCCAAGGTAAGTATTGTTATTTAGCAGGTTTAAGATGCTATTTAAATTAAATACATGCCAGCCATCCCAGTTTCTCTCCCCCAAACACTACCATTACTGTGACCAAGAGGTTTGGCTTTTGAGACTGAAAATTTCTCTGTAATTTTCTACAGTATTCAAGACTTTATCAATGAGAAGAATTAATCTAACTCACGAAAACGAGACTTCCTTCAGAACTCTAATGTTCTGTATCTTTTATTTTTAAATTGCAGCATTAATAATGGTCTCAGCAGCAAGTGGAGAAAACGAGTGAAATATGTGCCCTCTTTATAGATTTCCTGTTTCTGCAATTTCACTTGAAAAATGGCAGTGCCCTGCCATCTGAAGCTTCCAGTTTGTTTAACTCCAAGCAAAAGACAATTAAACAACTTATAGTATATGGTCATGAGACTATAATTGCTCACCAGTGCTACTTGTTGTGTCAGCTGCCACGATGAGCAGCAGCTTTTTAACTTTCCTAGCCCTGTAAGACCACCAGAGGTTCCTGACCGTGGCAGTGGCCTCATGCTGAGAAGAAAATATTTCATGAACAAAAAAATGTCCACAGTATTCTGGAGATGCTAAATTAGCACAGAGTAAAATGAAGAGACTCCATGGTGGACAAATATCTAGAAGTACAGAGAATCCTTTAATAATTTTTTTATTAGAAGCCAGCAAATGTTTATCTTTTTTTGTTTTCTCACAGTTTCTTACAATTCTCACATTTTCTACAAACTTCTTTTCACAATTCCTGTAAGCAAATTTATATCCCGAATCTCTATGTCTTAGGTTATCCTCTGTAACACAGAAGTTTTATGTAAGAAGTGACGTATCAGTATTTAAGAGAGAGTGATATCCACTTGAAGAATAGATAGTTTAGGTGAACAACAAAGATAAATTAAACCTTTCAAATCCTGCTTTTGGTAGAAACCATTCTGAAAACAGAGTGATCAAAACAAGTTCCATTTGAGAGGTGTTCAATGCAGTTGTGTTTTCCCTCACAAAGCCATTCTCAGAGTTGACTCTATTTTCACATTTGTAGACGACAAATGGTAGATGTGACCTTCACAGACCAATATCTGCTCTACCATTAATGGTACCTTCTACTATAGGCTGAAATGACAAAAAAATAACTTAGATCACCAATGAACCTCTAAAATATTATAGTTCTCAGTCTGGCACACTCTCAGGAGTGATGTGTTACCCACATCAAAGACAAAAAGCGCATCATTAGTATCATCCTCCATAATGGCAATGCAAGGGAATTCATATTAGTGGTTGCTTAATGGTAATCATGGTAGATTCTTGCCATTAATATGAGGAATATTAATTTTCCAGAACATAAAAGCATAAATGACACCTACATCTCTATATAAAGCCAACCCAAATCATTTGCCTAAATGCAATTTAATTCAATATTCTGGGTATACCAGCATAGAGACAGAACCCTCTCTATCAACAAGATGAACAGGAAAACAGTATTTCTAAGACCGCGTGTCATTCTCTAGTGATTCTTTTGGTTCTTTTTGGTATGCAAAAAAAATATTAAGTCCTTTAATGAAGCAAGAATAGAAGACAGAGAGTATGCAAAGTGATAAAATAATACCTGGACAATAGAGCTGAAGAGCAAAAGGGCAATGAAAGAAATTAATAGGGAGGGAGTAAAACATTTAACATGATCATGATATTCTAATCTTATTAATATCTGTACTGGAGAGTAAAATAAATTTTCACTTTCAGTTTAACAAAATTGTTTTTGAGGATTTCTTATTTTTGACAATATAAACCAATAATTGTATATAAGCTCATAATCATTACCAACATGCTCTACTGTGAAATGTGACTCTAAAATGCCAGAGCACATTTCTCAATGTATTGTGTCTCGCTGACCTCCAGATCAAGTTTGCTCAGTGTCTGACTAAAAGAATGTTCTTTGGTTTTGTTTTTGCTTTTCTAAATAACTGCTTGCTCTACAAATTCATTATGGAACTAGAATAAAATCCAATCCATTCTTCCATAGCTATGTTGGCTTAGCATCACCAAAGGAAATAAAACACATTTTAGTTACTAAGGTGACCAGTTACAACAGTGATTCCACACAGGACTAAGATACAGTAGGACAAAAGCTCCTGGTTTTATGTGGTAATCCTTCTGCCTAGAAGTGTCTATTGAGAGGCAGCATGCAGGAAAGAGCAGGAAGTCACATAATTTATTCAGCAAGAATACTATGGGGCACAAGCACTGAAAAAAGGCTTTTGCATACCCCTCCTGCCTAATTTTCCATTGAAATAAAATTTACCCTTGAATATCAAATATGTATTCCATTTTTCATACTCTTGTCTTTTCCTCCCTCTCATATTTATTTACTTTATAAACATTTCAAATTTATTTTTGCTGAATAAATAAATTAAGTATGAGGAACTTTTAAACAGACAAAAAGGCTCTGGGAGTTTTGCTACTGGCAAATACTGCTCATGGATGTAATGACTCAACTGCCAGCGTGGAAATGTGGCAGAATTCCTGCATTTTAGAATCATGGCATATATGACTTCATTTTAATGTATGCAGGTTTTTCTTACAAAGTTGATTCTGCGGGTTTTATGCAGTCGGTTTTACTTTTTTTCTATTGCCATGTCTCAAACTATTACAAGTTCATCAGTAATAACCTACTGACAGTTTCCCCACCTCTTTCATCAGTCAGTGAAGTTACAAATATACCAGATTATCAAGCACATGTACATCATAAGACAAACTAGTTCCCGGGCATAATCCTATTCAAACTATGAAGTCGATTCATCTAAGTTCAACTCAGTGTATTTTACTCAGTGAAAAATTGGTAGAAAAATTGTCTTTCAACCCAGGAAACTTTATTTTCTAATTCCTTCGTCTGGGATTCCAGGAAATGTTAAGATGTTAACTATCTGACAGAGTTCACATCAGTGACAAGTAGTTTATTACAGCACAGGTTTTATTCCCCAATTTCAGGGGACATGGACTTCTGATGAAAAGGTGGAATAATTCTTGCCTCAGTGTGTAAAATCAAGATCAATTTAGTAACCCACTCCTCTAATACCGTATGTGCAAAGAAATAATTTAGACTCCTACTTAATTTGAGTATTGAACTGAAATTCTGCAGCTGCTTTCTGCCAGTCCTGAAAACAGAAATTAATTTCAATGACCAAGTCGAATGGAGTGCTGCTCTGTCAGGTAATTAGTCATCGTCTTTTGCTGCTCAGGGTCTATCACTCTGCTAATCCATACATAAACCCCAGTATTCCCCTAGTCACTCAAAATCTAAAGAGCTGTTTAACTACCTATTTCTCCCATTCAAACCTTCCCCAGATATCAGCTGCAAAATGAGCATTCTTTCATGTTTAGCTTTCTTCCTACTATTTACTGCCAGCAGAATTAATGCAACTGATTTACATTTTCTGTTTTTCTGTTTGATCAAGTCTGCTGTTGATTAAGTAGAGCTTAAGGGAAAAAATTATACTCCTGCAGCTTTCCTACTTGACTTGCCAGTTTATTAATGAAAGAAGCAAGGATATTGATGGCCCAGAAACTACAAGTGCAGCAATTAAAGGATATGTCCTTCCAAGCCTCTAATTAAAAAAGAGTTCTTTTGTATTAAAAGATATAGTTTAGTGTCATATTTGTATCTAATTCTCACTTCCACTGTTTTGCTTTTTTTGTTGTTGTTGTTTACTCTTTTTAAACAGAAATCCACTGGGTAAACTTAGATCAGGCAGAATAAAGAAACTTTCCCTGACAACCATTTCTGGAAGCTTTGTTCCCAAACAATAGTCTTAATGATAAAACATCAAAAACAACCCTGCCCCCCCAAATCCTTACAACAGTGAAATACCCACTGACACACACCATTCAGAAGGCAATCCTGTATTATTTTTAACTGTGTAAATTGGCAGAGTTTGTCCAATATCAGATTCAAGAAAACTGAAGATTTTTTTATACCAGTCCTTTTGGATATATTAAGATAATTAGACCATTCCCTCCTTCCAATATCTTTTTACTTAGTATCTAAATTCTTGATTCACTTTTTTTCATGTCAGGTATTTATATGAATGATTTCAGAGAGTTTCTTTCTCCTTATTTAGTCTGATTTTTTTAATTGCTCCTTCAGAAACACCTGAAACCATGTCATTGCCATCATTTTATTATTCTGCTGAGTCAGTCCCTTGGACATTAATGGCATTCTTTCAACCACAGAACACAAATAGACAAATAAATGACTCCTGTTTCCATCCAGCACTTTGACTTTGTGGTGTGCAGTTCATCTGAACAAATGCAGCAGAAGTCTGACATGTTCTGCCTGACCCAAACTTTGTGTGCACAAATTGACTCTGTGGCACCTGTGGAATAAATGCCAAGGACTCAGTCACTACAAAGATCATGAAATCACAGAATGGTTTGCGTTGGAAGGGACCTTAAAGATCATCCAGTTCCAAGTCCTTGTCATGGGCAGGGACCCACTATCCCANAGGGACACCTTCCACTATCCCAGCTTGCTTCAAGCCCCATTTGACCCCGCCTTGGACACTTCCAGGGATGGGGCAGCCACAGCTTCTCTGGGCAATCTGTGTCAAGGCCTCACCACCCTCACAGGGAAGAATTTCTTCCTAATATCTAATCTAAACCTATCCTCTGTCAATTTAAAGCACTCTTCCTGCCCCACATCCAAAATATCCTGCACACAACTCAAAGCACATCTCCATCTGCTCACCAGGTACCTCTCCCAGATTTCCACACAGCAATTACTCCTCTCATTTAGCTACCAGATGTTCTGAAATCCCTGGGAAATTATATTTAAAAATAAGTAGAATATAAAAATCATAATCTAGCATCCCATACAAGTAATGACAGGTATTTAATGCGTTAAAAATGACTGTTCCCTGCCCTGATGTTCAAGAGAGGAAGAGAAGTAAAATATCTTCCTGCTCCTGGCCTCTGTCCCTCAGAGTCAAGAATGGTGAGAACTGCTGTGATCACATTAGGCAGGTAATCTTGTGTATGATCAGATTCCCAATAGGCAGCAAAAGCTGTGTATTTAAGGACGGTAAGCTTTTCTTAAAAGAGGTACTAAAGTGAATCACAAAATTTCCCAGAGCTCCCAGCTGGACAAAACAGCAGTAAACAAGAGTGATTCCTCCTTAGGGCTAACAGGGTTAGCAATGCTGCTCCAAGAACAGGTTGTGCCATCCACAATATCACTGTCTACATTTCTCCTTGAGCCATCCCAGACCTGCACCTTTCTGCTTGCCTATTAACCTAAAAAATCTTGTGGAGGAGGGGGGTGGAGTTGTTCTAAGAAACCTTTTGTACTAGAAATTTCTCAATCACTTCCAGTTTAAAGGTGACTTCACAGAAATGGTGACCCTCAAGTACCACTTGAAAGATACAGAAGCTTTAATCTTTTTCAGTGGAATCGGAAGCTCTTATCTCTCCTCTGACCCTTTTTCCCCTCTAGCCTTACACTCTTGGCACCATTGAAAAGTCAGAACCATTAAGTTGGTGTCAAGTGGCTGTGCTATTCATATTCTATTATAGTCAATGACAATTAACAGTGCCATTCAGAAAAGCCATGTACTGTATTACACAATTGGAAAATTGATCTTATCTGAGGCTCAAAAATCAGCAATGTTCAGACCTCAACTCACAGGCAAAAAAAGAGGAAAAGAAAAAAAAAAAGAAATGGGGGAAGTACTGCCTGACCTAAGGGCCACACAGCAAAGAGCCATGTGCAAGGCTCAGAAACAACTCGAAGAAGTGCCCAAATCTCTGTGTGAATATAAACTCTGATTTTTATCATCAAGCCAAATGATGTTAGAAAGAAGAGCACAAATTCAACTGAATGCTTGATGATCACCTTCAAAGTTGTTATTGCAGGCAAAATGCAACATCTTAGCAGTGCTGACACATCAGAAAACCACTGCGTGTGTGTGTCAGTTCGCAGCTCTTTGCAGTGCACACCCACAGGCAAGAGCCCTGCACCCACAGCGTAATCCTCATTTCTAGCACCTGCACTGAACATCTCTTTTCATGAATATTTTTCCTAGAAATGAGCACAGACACATTTTTCTTCTAATGAATTACTGAATGGATAAAAAAGGAGAGGATTAACTCTCTCTGCTTTGGGCAGTGACAGTGTTTACCTCTGTCAGTGAATCTCAGCATTAACTACAACCCAGTACAACAGTTGATTACAGCTGAGCCTATCTGCTTTAAAGCACAGGGGGAATTTTAGATAGCAAAACTCAATTAGTTCACTTGAGTTTAACTAAAGCACCTGAGCTAAAAGCTTGCCACACAAAGGATGCACTGTAGAGTCAGGAACAGCACTTGGCACTGTTCCTCCATGCCAAGTGCCCAAGGATATTGGCTTTTAGCAGAATTCAAAACCAGAGCAAGTATTCCTACATCAGTAGGCCATTATGTCACTTATATTCCCCAATCAAGTTCTGACTGACCCCCATAAGTACGACATGAGCTGTCAAGTTCACATCCTGGAGTAGACTACAAGATCTGTAGAGTCACTGCTTTAGTTCAAGCACATTACTGGAATACTTTGCAATTAGGTGGGGAAAGAAACAAAATCCATAACAAGAATTTTTGCATTTCAAATGCTGAGTCCCAAAACTCAATAGTTGCACAGACTGATGGAAGGAATGTTCCGTTATATGCAATTCAGCTTCAGGTTGCTGTTTTCTAGACCATGATCACTGAAGCCCTTCCTGCACCTGGGCCCCTCTAAAATGTCCTGAGCCTCTGTGATGAATTTAGGTGTCTTTGTTTTTCCCCTCCCCTCACTCTAGATATAAAAGTAAGGCCTTACGCACACTACTCTGGAGACCAAGTTCAAATCCATTCTAGTAGAAGAAGTGCTAGTCCCAAATCCACCTTTGGCACACCTGGAAGCGAAGAGCTTTTATTCTACCAGATGTTTCACCTGATGCCAAGTTTTCCTGGGGAATCAGGAACAGGCTGAATACAGAAATCATCTTCGCCTGTTCATCATTTTCCTTCACAGAATACAATAAGAAATTATCAGCTAGCTTCAGTTCTCTGGGAAAAATTCTCCGATTGTTGCCTTAATGAAAAACATAGAATGGGCACAAAGCCACTATAGTTATACTTAAAAATCAATACTCCCTATTGGTCTTATAATTTGTGTCCCAAATATCTGCTTTAAAACGTGCACAAGCCGCAAAACAAAAGCTAGCGAGTTTATATCTCAGATTTTTAAATTTTTTTCTACTGCTTCAGTATTTGCAAAGCCATGTGAAATGTTCTATACGATTCTCTGCGTGGCAGTGAGAGTCTATTCCGGTTTTTATTTCTTTTATTGAGAGGTGGAATAAAATTCCCAAACTGCTCCAGTGCAATTAAAATTACTTTTATTCATACAGTTACCTCTATGGCCACCACAAGCATTCCACAGTACTAATCCTTTTAGGCCCTGATCCAGCAAAGCACTTTACTGTGTCTTATTCTTAAAATTACAAGTCTCCCCACTGATTTCAATACAGATATATTAGGGATGAACTTGGCCTACTATAGCAAAAATAATGTTAAAAACACAGTTAAAAAACAAGCAAGGAAATGGAAAGCCTAAGAGACTTCAATATTTCTCTGGTTTAAAGTAAGGCATTACCACTGTGCATTTGAGTACAGTCCAATAGTGGGCTATTTTTGTACAGCTAGGCCAATGCAGGTAACAAGCCTCCCTGTATTAGAGATGCATTGATTTCAGATCTAGATGGTTTCAATAAGCTTCTTATGCCCAAATGTTACAAGGACAGGGACATAAAAATGTCAATTACATAAATAAATCTGTAAGTATTGATAAATGCCCAAAATTAAATAAACCCACTTCACTCTAAGGGGCTTTGCAGCTGATACAGTTGTAAAACAATAAGAAAACCATCACAATCTGCATTTTTATAGCTACATTCATCAATAGCTCAAATATTTGTCACAAATACAACCCACCATAGGTAGGAACAGTATGATGTTATTTTCCACATTTGACTGAAAAGACACTGAACCTGAATGGCTGGACACTTGTCTACAGACAAAGCTCCTTAAATTGGTTTAAATAGTCACTGTCTTCGTACTTCTGTCTGCCTTGTTTTTGCTGGTGCAAGAATTTATCTGAGCACGCAATGAACTGGATCAGGAAACTAATCTGACTGAAATATAAACCATGGAAAAGTGCTGACTTTAATGAAGAAGGACGCTCAGAGAAGCAGGAGCCTGAGACCGCTTAAGATAGCACTTAAATAAACGTACATCAAATGTACAATGCCCTAAAATAAATGTACGTCAAACTGTGTATCCTGAGGCTCAGAGCAGCAGCGAGAAGCAGAACCATGGATTTCACCAACTTATCCTTGTGAGCCATGGGGGTACACTGGGATAAGAGCCACAAAATGGATGAGGGACATGTCTTGAGTGGCTTCACAGCACAGCTTCTGATCACCATGGAGGGACAACAAAATTTAATTTGCCAAGGATGGCTAAACACCCCAAGGAAGATGACTACATAAAAGCATTTTCCAGTGACTTCCAGATTGTGTCCCCAGCCATCCCAATTGGCTCTCAACAATATTCTAAAGTGTGTGCTTTACCACCACTTAAAGCAGTGCACATGAGAAAGACTGAATACATTAGGTAAATGAATTCCTGTGGACATTGTGAAGGGAATAATGCCCTCCTATTTGGGTTATCCTGTACTGCAATAAAAGTGGGGGTTTCTTCAGTCAAGATGCTGCAGTAACCCAAATGATAGCCATATTACACTTATAAAAGACAACTTTAAGAAAGATCTTACTGCAATAAAAGTGAGAATTTTTTTTTCCCTTGGCATCCCAGCTTGCCATAGAAATGAGTGAGTTGCTGAATTTCTGCCAAGTATAGATGGTTCAGTGTGCTATTAGATTAGTCTGTTTATACAGAAACAGCCAAAAATAGGAAACACACAGAAGCTATTAAAGATATTGTCCTGTGAGGGAAATATTTGAATGCTTTTGTTACTGCAACTGGGAAATAAGATATGAGTCAGTATTAATGTGATAAAGAAGTTAATGTGTTCTAAAGCAAACAGTTAGTTTCTTCAGCTTGTTTCTGAGTTGACAATAAAATAAATGTACAGATAATTATGTAGGGTTGGATGAGCCTGCAAGTAAGTGTATCCAGCTTAAAGCTCAGCGCTGCCAGTGGGTTAGAATTGAAACTCTGTTATCAAGTAATGATATGCTAACCCCAGGTAGTCTTCATAGAAAATGGATGATTCAAAATGCCATGCATCACTGAGCTAGTGGGAGAATGGTCAATAGTGTTTAAGCTATTTCAACTGGTCAAAGAGAATTTCATAGAAGAATTCATTCACCTTGACCATTTTACAACGAATTTCCTAAATTCTTCTCACTTTTGATATAGTCTGATGAAAAATAAAAATACCTTGACTATTGTATTGGTTTTTGGTTTGTTTTATTTTTAATCAGGGCAGCAGCAATATTTCAAAGTGGATGTTACTGGCTTTCTAAAGAGTGAGCCAGCATAGAGAAATCTGCCTGTCCCGTGTGTGACACTGAGCATGCATTCCTAAACACAGCCACACACAACCCTGATGGCCTGACCTCCTTCTCTCTCCTTTTTCCACACATTAACAAACCTAATTCTTTAAATGCCTTGAATCTTCTAACATAAATAAACACAGGAATAGACTATTACATTGGATTTATAATATTTATATGTGTAAATAAAAGATGTACATACATTTTCTGCAGTAACACACTTCCACAAACCCAAAGACCACATATACCATTCCTAAGGGCCAACACATTTGACCAGTGAAGAAGAACAAGTCCAAAGCTAAATGACTCTCCCACTGAGAAATGCCCCTCTGTGGTACCTTGGTTTTTTATGGTGTGAGTGCCCTGGGCCAAGCCAAGCACCTTCCCTGATATTAGATCACTTCTCAGGGCACGAGAAGAAGAGCAGCACCTGAAAGTGCACGTGGAAACTTACACTGGTGAATGCAGCAAAACATTTTGCCAGTACACAGAGATATTTGATTAGCAGGAGCCTCATGAATTCTACACCAGTGGCTCGCTTCCAGAGAGAGTGGAAAACTGGCCTTGAGTCATTCTGCCCATGTTATGTACATACAAAGATTAGGCACAGTATTTGGAAGAGGAAGCACCTGCAGAAATTCTGTCAAGGTACCACAATTAAATGCATTTACATTGCAGAGACTAAAAAATGCAGGTGGTATAATGATATTTATGGCAAAATTTAAGAACTCTGCAATAACTTGCAGCCAGATCTCAGAGCTGGGCTTATGAGATGGAACACATCTACTTAAAACCAAGTCAAGCTGTTACATCAACAAGCCTACAGACTGTTTTGAGGCCTTAGCTGAAATTTATTTCTGGGATAAGTATATCTTTCCATTCAACTCCACAGAAACCAGGCTTGTTTATTACTTTTTGAGCCTAATTCTTTACTTCAGGCAATAAGAATGGCACCAAACAGAGAAGCACAGTAGTGTTGCCTTACTGCAGAGGACCCTCCAAAACTAAGGGGATACAAGGCATTTTCCTTCCTCGACAATTCCCTTTGTGAGAACAAAGCCCATTTCTAGAATGGGAATCTGGAGCTGGAGAATAAATTTGCAACATCCTTTCACTACTGTGGCAATGTAATCTCAACCTGAAGCATTTAGAGAATATGCTGCTGTTCCAAATAGATGTTCTACATATTTAAAGCCTCTATTGTACTTTTTTAGATAGAACACTGGAGTCTCTACCAATGAACAAATTTAATTTATTACTTGTTTGTGACTGTGCACAGGGCATCTGTATTTTTTCAATGGCATAAGGTAACAGCAGAGCCTCAGCAGTTACTCTGAAATGAAACAACAGCCACAGGAAACTTAATGTGCCTTAAAGATGCATAGAAGGTCTGAAAATAGAGAACTTCCTTTTTCAGGAACGGGACAAAGTAACAGAAAAAGCGAGTAATGTGGTTCTGCTTGGAATTGAAAGAAGAAAAAGGAGGGAGGCAAGTTTGACTGGCCACATGTCTCATACCAAATGGATGTCTTTAAACAAAAGCACCTCTCTTGCTTTGTTTCATTTTCAGGCTGTACTGCCTGAGCAAGACAATGGAAAAGTTTAATTTCTAAAACATGAGTGCCGAAAACAAATGCATTAGAAAATACCAAGCCAAAGCTATACTGGTGACACAAATGTGAAAAATGGAATTGAAATAAACTGTGCCAGAAATCTATTTCTAAAAATATGTCTTTACAGTAGTGATATTTATAAATTTGACATACTCTAAAATTTAGCTCACTAAAGATTATTTCTATGCAAATATGCATTTCTCAAACCCCATAAGCGTGCGAAAAATCCAAAACACATTTCTTGAAAATCAATTTCTGTGCAGTACAAATGTATCAAGTTAGAGGCAGCATGCTGATAAATATTAAAAAGGTCTACATTGTGCAAAATGAAAACTTATAACAGGACACAGTAATACTGTGCAGTATGTAGAGGTTCAGAGAGAACATGAAACAGCCCCACGGTTTCAAAAGGACTCTGTGGTCTGACATTAGTCATTTTGGTTCTGATAAAGGATGTTGTAGAAGGTGCTGCCCACATTATGCAAATCACTAACCACTTAATTTCCTTCCCAAGTGGTAAAGCTCAAGCATTTTCCCTGAACATACAGTGCTCATTTTCTTGTAACTCTGTGGTTTCTTTTCAATAGCCTGTGAATGCCAGCAAGTAAGAAGATAGCAATAAGAAACTAAGAGGTTACTCAATGATTCCAAAGGTTATAGGAGTGCTTTTTAGATACTGATCTGAACATAAATTCTAGAAATCCACAAAGCATTTTTACTTCTAATAATACCCCATTAGCTGCTTCAATTTCAGTATACTTGGAACAGTCTTTCTCTCTCGCCCCTGCCACCTCATATTCCAAGAATTAAATATAGTTTTCTCCTGGGCCATTTCTAGCCCAAACTTCTGTTTAAAAGAGATTCTACTCTTCTAAAACTGATATACTACGAATTATATGTTATTTTCACAGCAACTAATTTTGTGCTTGAAAATATTTCAGGCAGAAACTATTTTGATCTACAAATATAGTCTAGTTCAATGATTTCTACAAAAGCCTCACTTTTTTTCTGTTAAAATGTACTGTTTGCTGCTACAAAAGTGTATCTGAAAAAAATCCAAACAAAATAAAACATAGTCAGTACCGAATAACCTTTCTTATTAATAAGCAACCCCAAAAT